>OY282410.1:12121156-12721156 GCA_958295455.1 Coleophora deauratella | reverse complement strand
ACATTTAAGTGATTTTCTCACGCTTTACCAGAGGAAGAATTTATTTTATGAGTATCATTTAAAAGTACCTGCATGTTAGCCCTAAATAATTGGGAATAGGGCAGGCAGATAGTGACGACGATGATTTGGGGCTGTTTGTTGTTGCTTAATGACTTGTCACCTAACAGCATCAAGTAACCTTAGAGTAATCAAAACTGGAAACCCAACATAATCCGTCGTCCCCTCAATGCTGAGGATCGTAACCGTCATGGCCTAGAGAGGGCGCATAGTGCTATTCAGCCGGCTATGTCTGCTGCAGCAGCAGATTTTCGGTGCTGGTGACGTGGCTGTACCACTTAGCACGAGATCTGACTCGAGCTCTCTCACCTTCCTTTCTAATTTCGTATTCGATCCTTTTTTGTCGGCAAGTTTTAATTGCCAAAGAAAGAAAGGTTGCGTTACTGGCAATTTGTTGAGAAAAGTTATCTTAGAAAAAGTAAGGCGAGAATTTGATAACCTACCATTATTTAAATTTCTAGTTATAAATCACAGTGAGCACCAAATAAAATGCACTAATAAATATTTAATAAAGGCGTCATAACCATTTTGGAAGGCACCCAACTGGAGTGATTTCGCAATTCGCAAAAGATTCGTTTCGTGGTGATAATGGCACGAGATGTCTGGAGTTGAAGTCTGTAATCTGAGAGGTGGGGGGATGACGGGAGGTAGAGGGGAGGGGGAGGGGAACAATTAGGATCATTGTGTTGAGGCAGTGACCCACAACCGACGAAGCATTGAATCAGGGACCGCGGAAGGTCAGAACAACCAGTAATATTTTTTATTGTCCCTATTACTTACTGTTTTAGTTTCAAGACTCCATGAAGGTTTTGATATCTGATATTGTTTTTTTAACCATGCGTCTGTTACTTTAAGTAACATGTAATTTAATCAAATATAATGTTATTTGGTTGGAGGGTACTGGTCTGTAGTCCCACGGTGACCAGCCGGCCGGCCGGCAGACCAAGAAAAAGATGGTGTGATGACTTAATAAAAACAGCAGGAAGCGATTGGCAACACATCGCACAAAACAGAGACGAGTGGAAAGGGTTGGAGGAGGCCTATACCCAAGAAGGGATTCTTAACTTAGATAAAGAAAAAAACTAACCAGATTAATAATTTAAAAATTAAATATATTATACTTTAACTAACAAAACTAACAAATATTTTCAAATGTAATAAAGTTAAGGAAATAAAAAGGCTAAATAAAATTAAAAAAAAATGTTATTTATGTAGTAAAAGTTCTTAAAGTTGTTGGTCACTGTTTAATGAAAACAATACTCAACAAGGCCTGAACACGTTAAGAAACCGACTTCAATCGTAATAGCTATAATTTTGCATTTTTTTTTGTTTTTGAGGAATTTTTCAAAAACCCGCTGAATCAATTTAGATAAAATTTCTCCAGACCACCTCTGAAGCATTAACCTAAACCTACCAAACAAAAAAGAATCATCAAAATCGATTCGTAATTGGTGGAGTAATTGTGTAACAAACATACAAAAAAGTGGCCAAGTGCGAGTCGGACTCGCCCATGAAGGGTTCCGTAGCAGCAAGTAACATAATATAAAAATTCTTGTAGTTCGTTGTAGGTAAATTGCGGTTTACGATTTATGACGTATTAAACAAAACTACTTACTAGATCTCGTTCAAACCAATTTTTGGTGGAAGTTTGCATGGTAATGTACATCATATATTTTTTTTAGTTTTATCATTCTCTTATTTTAGAAGTTACAGGGGGGGGGACACACATTTTACCACTTTAGAAGTGTCTCTCGCGCAAACTATTCAGTTTAGAAAAAAATGGTATTAGAAACCTCAATATCATTTTTGAAGACCTATCAATAGATACCCCACACGTATGGGTTTGATGCAAAAAAAAAATTTTTGAGTTTCAGTTCTAAGTATGGGGAACCCCCAAAATTATTATTTTTTTTCTATTTTTGTGTGATAATCTTAATGCGGTTCACAGAATACATCTACTTACTAAGTTTCAACAGTATAGTTCTTATAGTTTCGGAAAAAGTGGCTGTGACATACGGACGGACAGACAGACAGACAGACAGACATGAGGAATCCATAAGGGTTCCGTTTTTTGCCATTTGGCTACGGAACCCTAAAAAAAAAGCGGCCAAGTGCGTGGATTTATATGGATCTAAGAAGACCACGCAAAATCGTCGATTATTAAGAAGCTTCACCCTTCGTCCATCCCTGTGTCGGCTGTCATCACTGTCTCCTGACACTGAGCTGTAGGAGTGACTTCCACTCAGCACATTACTTCCACTTGCTTCGCTCCGTTTCGCTACCATAGAAACTGTCTCTATTCGTTTACCACAAACCTACGAATAATGAATAAAAAGAAACTGCAAAGAACTTATTCAATCGAACTAAAAATATTATATACAGCTGAAAAAAAATACATTATACTAGCTTTCTGCCCGCGGCTTCGCTCGTAAACAATTTTTGGCTGAGCAAAAGGTCTCATACTCAGGAAGATTAGGCCATACTGCACACACGGTGGCCAAGTCCAGATTGGTGGAAGTTGTGGGGCTAGAGGGCAACCCCCACTTGGGAGAGCTGTGGACTATTTAGCGAAATATATATTCAGATGGTGTAAGATACTAGTGGCTGAATCTTATAATGAAAAGTCCCCGGACTTGCTCTGTATTAGTACCTGTTTTCCTTGGTGGCGAGATAGCCAGCGCGATTGCCGGCAAAAGATGCATTCCATTTAATTGTTACCACTTTTCATGAGATGGTAGCTTTTTACAGTCTTCATGGTCATAGGACTATCGCGTCTATGACATACTATTCAGTCAGTGTCGTGGATAAAATATTTCCTATAATAACAACAGCTTCCAACAGCTTTACACATTTTCATCATTATCAGTCAAAAGGTATCCACTGCTGGACAAAGACCGCCCCCAAGGATTTGCACGACAATAAAATAAATATATTTTGCACCAAACGCTTTGAAAATACCTTGCTCCATTTCAGTAAACGAATGTCTAATAACAAAACCGCGATACACAGAGGTTGGTTACACAAGTTGAACGTAATTTACAGTTCTCCAGAGATATGCAGTATGCATTGCTCTACCCAGAAACAGTTCTTTTTCTATTTTATTCTATACATTTGTATTTGTGCTCTGTACATTGAAAAATATCAAGATTTCTCTCGAGAGTCGAGCAATAAGTAGTTTCATTAATTTAAGTTGACAGATATGATTTCTATGATTCAACTGTTTAAGGTTTTATTAACCATTGTTAACATCTCTGCCTGATGTAATTCGGATTAGCATACTCATCATCAGCCAAAAGACGTCCACTGCTGGACCAAGGCCTCTCCTAAAGGTTTGCACGACGGGACGAATAAGTTTTCCCAAGCTGAAATACCTTATTTTTTCAACTATGGCTTATATTCTTGTGTTGTTTAGTTATAGTTATGTACTTATCTGTACGCTGGCCAGTCTTCCAATAAACCGTTGTACCGAGCGCACGCGTATCATTTATTTACCATCATGAAAATGAAAAACTTTTCCACAAAGAACCAATAAGTATGCTAAATTCGCATTCTTTTTTTTTGGATTTCCCATACAAATTTTGCGAGTGTACTGATCAAGTGGTAGTTATTTTTATATGCGAGTTGATTTGAGTTGTTCAGTTATAAATACATGAGAAGAAGCCATAGTATTTTTTAAGGTAGAAATACTAGTTATTTTTTTGGTACTTTAAGGCCTACATTCGTTATTTTATACTATTTACAACGAACATGCTGGTAATTTTAAAAAAGACTGAAAAGGCGAGGAAAAACGTCGACACCTTCCAAGTAACTTCAATTTATTCCAGAATATATGTATCTAGTAATAAAATGTGGAATATCAAGTAGTGCGAGTACCGTCGTCGAATGCTACCAGTCCAAATTGGAATCCAGCCAAGGGTAACCGCGGGGCGCATTCAGAACTATAAATAACTGTGTCACCAACTGGAGGGATGAGGGGGTACCCACCGCAACCTAAATCTGTCACATTCACTCTGCTCATCACTCCAAATAAAGTGGAAAAGCTTTAGAGGTCAGCGTAACAGTCAAATTCATAAAATGTTTTTCTATTTTTACCTGTGGTAGTACAATTTAGTATACATTGGTTATGTAATATGGCCAATCCAGGGAGGCAGGCCTCTTGATGAAGGTTGCTTAGCGCCATGCAACACGCACGCGTGTATGTACATTCCTCATATTTTTTTGTAAAGGAGTAGTTGCAGTTCATAGCAGAAATACTATTTTCAGCAATAAAAAAGGTTGTTTAACATTGGAGATTTTACACCCATTATAAACTATTTACTATTTTTGTACCCGTGACTTCGCTCGCAAAATTTTTTGGTTATTACATGGAAGCCACTTTAAGAATTAGAATAAATAATAGCTTATGTCTCCATAGCAAAGGCCACGTGCATGAAAAATAGTATCACGATTGGATTAGACCTTAAGGTATCAAGAGGGAACAAACACATTACTTAAGATTTCACAACAAGAGCTAACCTCTGTATTTATGACCTTCAGTTATCTAACATTTTCAGCGCACAGCCAGGAATACAACCACGACATAACACAAAGTTATTCCTAAAGTCTCCGCTTTTTCCGGAACATTTACTTACGAAATTTTTCGTCTTTGTGGGTTATCATAATCGTTGTGATTTCGTAAAGAATTTTCTTTGGCTCTCAAAAGGAAAGGCTCCAAGGAGATTTCATTGTTACTTTGGCAACTTTATGCGTCTTTATATAAAAAGACGAGGCCTCCCGTTTCTAAGTTCACAACCTCAGACTAAAGAAAACTTTATGTTCCACAACGTTCCATGTCTCGAACACAAGTCAGTTTTACTGCTTGGTCAAGTGATCGATTCACGAAGTCCTGTTTTTGTAGTGAGCATTTATTTGTGACTTTAGCGCCCAAATGCGGACCCATTATTTCGCTTTTGACTTAATTAAGTATAACAATTCAAAAAAGTGCTTGATGTAAGAGCATTATCTAGTTGTTTTGTTGACATTTCTCAAATCACTCGCGCTTACTTACAAAGAACGCACGCTAAATCACATCAGAACCACACATAGCTTAATGCATTTGTTGGAGCTTAAAAAGCCTCGTCTCCTCACAAGTCTACGCCAAAGGTCCTTTTGCGACATTAAAATGTATCGCTGTTTATTCGGCTATCGGCCCGTCGCGTCGGTCCAACCATTCTACTCCAGTAAGCGCGGCCATTACTCAGCTCCCGCAGTTTTGTGTCCAAATGGATTGTTTTTCTCAAGATGCGTCTATTGCACGTCGTCGACTATGTTTTTCCTTTCTTATCGACTTGTTTTAATACAATGAATTGCCAAATAGGGCAAAGACCTTTAAGTACACACTTACATATAATATGGATGTGCCTTTCGAGATATAAAAAGCGACCAAGTGCGAGTCGGACTCGCTTATGAAGGGTTCCGTAGCAGCCAGTAACATAATATAAAAGTTTTGTAGTTCGTTATAGGTAAATTGCGGTTTACGATTTATGACGTATTAAAAAAAAACTACTTACTAGATCTCGTTCAAACCAATTTTCGGTGGAAGTTTGCATGGTAATGTACATCATATATTTGTTTTAGTTTTATCATTTTCTTATTTTAGAAGTTACAAACGCAAACTATTCAGTTTAGAAAAAAATGATATTAAAAACCTCAATATCATTTTTGAAGACCTATCCATAGATACCCCACACGTATGGGTTTGATGAAAAAATAAATTTTGAGTTTCAGTTCTAAGTATGGGGAATCCCCAAAATTTATTGTTTTTTTTCTATTTTTGTGTGAAAATCTTAATGCGGTTCACAGAATACATCTACTTACCAAGTTTCAACAGTATAGTTCTTATAGTTTCGTAAAAAAGTGGCTGTGACATACGGACGGACAGAGACAGACAGACAGACATGAAGAATCCATAAGGGTTCCGTTTTTTGCCATTTGGCTACGGAACCCTAAAAATTGCATTATCAACATTTGCATTACTACGATTATTACATAACAATAATATGCCTACGATTTCTATCCATATTATGTGGAAGCTTGTTCTTGGTACTTTGTTATATATTGTCTTTATTCATATTGAAAACATTGATGTAAGCTCTCCAAAGAAAAATAAGCAGTGCCACAGCGCAAGATTTACGGACAAAGGCTCGCTAATTTTGCTTACGTTTCATTAAAAAAAAAACAGATTTGCTATACAACAATAAAAAATAATAAGAAAGTATTTATTGCTTTTTTTTGGAGACAAAAAGGTGTTGGTGAAAAAATGATTTTATGTCGTAAAAGATACGCAACTTATCCATAGGTACAAAGTCTTTATTGCCGAGAGAAATGAAATCGATCGCTGTCTGGAAGTAACGACATTGCTCCGTCGCATTTGCAATCACAGTATTGGACTTCTTTCAATTTCTCTCTCTTGCAACGCGAGTCATAAATGACAACAGCTGAAGCGACCCATGGATCGTTTGAAATTTGAAATCTTGTGCATCATTTGTTAGACTTTCATCTGATGAATTTGAATCAAAAGGCAGCCTGATGAACTGTTTTTATTTTTTGAGCAGAATGACCCATCTAAATCAAAATCATCGCCTGATCAATTGTTTACTGTATTAGTTTGATAGTATCATTATGACGTCATAGCTTTACCAAAGCCTGAAGTGGTATTAACCTGTCAATTTTATAACCTAATTAACTTTTCCAAAGTAACCTGTGTACAGATTTCTTCTTAAACACTAACTAGAGACAAAATTTTTGAAACTATTTAAGTTTTATAGCAAACTTTTTTTTTCATACAAATTAATTTAAAACTCAATATTCAAACACTGGAATTATTTGAAACTATCATACAAAACTATACGAGATTTTTTTAAATCTCTCTTATTACTCGTCCATATTAAGATTCGACATTTATTCTGATTATGCTTATTTCATTTCGCAATCAGAGACCATATTAGTCGTCACGAGTCATCTCCTAGGTCAAGAGTGAGTGTAATATTACAATATCGGTCACAAAATACATAGACAGAAGGTCCGCTCAATACGCTCACTAAAATCCTAAGCATTTACATGCTTATAGACGTATACGGTCATTTTAGGCAAGATCACGTACTATGCGATCGTGACCTTGCCTCGAACGACCGTATATTTCCATAAGCATGTATATGCTTACGATTTTAGTGGTTGGTATTGAGCGGACCTTCTGTGTCTATTTTGTGTCTCGGTCGCGACTGCGAGAGTGTAACGCCTCATTAGTGACACGTGTCAACAGCAACAACCGAACTTGGGCAAGACGGAGAGTTCTCCCGAACCACTTTCACAAGTTTCCGCAACTCGCCAGCTCAAGAATGCTCGAACTGTAAAGTAGCTATGCGTGCCTCACCTGATTTTGGAAACCCTTACCTTTCAAAGTTTAAGTATAGCCACGTCCCTTCTCCAAACGAGTTAATAATTTCCACTAGGAATGGGCAAGCGGTCGGATTTCCATTAAAATTTAAAATCCCCAGAACTATCCTGAAATTTCCATTGAATAGGTGGGTTGAAACGGTGATGGGAAATACTCGCTTTTCATTAAACAGTTTTGTCCTGGATCGTTATTAGGTTTTCAGTCGCCTCCCATATCTTCCTCCCCCATCCCTTTCTGGTCCCGGGCTGAGCGCAGTTTCGTGTTGCAGAGCCGCAACAAGGCGCTGGCGGGCGGAACCACACAGGGCCGCAGCCAGGCGCGACGGCCCATCGCTCGCGTGGACGCCACCACGTACCGACCCCCCGCACGGCTGCGAATCGGGGCAGCACCCCTCGCCGCTGCCGACCCCCCTGCCCTACACGCCAGCCTACACCGCCGTGCTGACACGTACAAACCACCACAACAGCAGCTCATTCAGCCAGAGGGACAGAATAGTCCTCCTGAACAAGCCAAGCAAGAACAAAACCAGCCAGATGAAAAGCAAATATACGAGCAGTACTTACGAGAGCAGCAAGCTTACGACCAGCAGAGGCAGCTGCAGAATCAGCAGTATCTTCAGAGCGAGCAACAAGCTCAGCTCCGGCAAAGTCAGCAGCAACAAAACCAACCACTGGCTCAGCCGATAGTAGTTCAGCCAAGTCCGCAATTCCAGACCTTCCAACCAATCCCACTGGATCAGCTCAGCCATGAGCAATTACTGTACCAGCAACAGCTATATGAGCAACAGAAGCGCATCCTACAACAGCAATTGGAAGACCAGTACAGACAGATCCAGTACCGACAGCAGCAAGAACCGACTCAGTACAGTTTGCTGCCCTTCCAGTCTGAGGGCAGCTCAGGAGTCACCATCCAGAGAAGCGTTGACCTTGACCTAAATTTGGGGTCGGGGTCGCAGTGAGCGGTCGCTGACGCCACACGGTTGTGCAACGATGCGCTCGCCGCATCGCAAGACGCGTCCTTGCGAAACCACCTTTCATTTCTCATCCATTCCCACACATTTGAGGCCAAATCTCTGCGAATTGCCGCTCAATAAATATCTCTAAAGTTGGATCTCCTTTCAGCGAATCAGAAATACAGGATGTTACAAAATGCCGTGGACAGTAGGGGTACTCTTTACTCGTAAATCGAAATTTTCTTTTGGAACTTAATTTTTGACATTTTTCTCTAAAATAGGAAATCAATACTTTCTGTGCAAAGACGTCTTATCATCGATCAATTTGTTTGAATTTTACCATTCAGTTCCCCATTGCATTTGGGGAATTTGGTTAGTTGGATTCGATCTTCAGGCATTATTATTACTTACCATCAGGTGAGATAATGTGAGGGGCTTAGCAATTGCGAAAAAAAAATCAATTTACAATTTTAGAAAATCTGTACAGTATACTTGACTGCATCGTTTTACCTGTAAAAACAAGCGTTATTTAGTTTCACAGGTTTGAAATGAAATGAAAATATTTTATTCGAAGTAGGTAGCAGTGTACACTTTTCGAACGTTATTCTTTTATCTACCTAACACGAGGTTCCTACCACTCGGAACTCGTATACCCACCGTTTCGGGAAGTGTTTGCGGAGTGAGAAGAAACGGCGGGCCCTAAAGAAACTCCCTCCAACACATTTTTTTTTAAAGTCTTATATTCTATTACATCTTAATGCTAGATCAATAAATGAATTATACAATGTCATGTCTGTAAATAAAATATGCAAAAATAAGAATAAAGTAAGAAGAATAAAGAAAGAAAGGATTCAAAGAAAGAAAGGTTTCTACCCGAGTTTTAACTCGCGAAACTTTCTGTTTAAACACCCTGTGTCACAGTACCTAAAGTACTTAGTACTGCCCGAGCCGAGTACGGCGAAGTTAGCGACAGGAATGACCACGTAAATCCACGGGGTGCGATCCTCGCCGCGACCGGTAGCCGGAATTTTCTCAACTCGTATTCCTCCTTTTAAATATTTCTCGTTTTAAAATAACTTCGAACGTCTCCGTCGCCGCATTGTACGGAAACACATAGCCCAAGTTTATGTATGTGGTCGTTATTAATTTCCCTAAGAAACTTGTGCTTTGGGAATATTATTTTTCGCTTCACAATTTCAGGCACTTGGTGGATACTTACATATTTCATTGAAAAGCAGACTGTGATTTTATCGGACATGAAATTTGTTTTTTCCATTAAAATTAAAAGCATAATCCCGTAAAATGAATGTCAATACAAGGCTCAGCAATCATCAGAGCATGATGTTGGTCAATATTCACAGCAGTGTTTAATCAGAGAGGGTTCGCCGTCCCCCACCAGTTGGTAGGCCGCAGCACGTGAGGATTACCGCGCTGTGTCCACATCGGCACGTGATCACATTGCGGTCCTGTGTGAGTTGTTACAGCCCTTAATATCTCAAATAAATAACAGATCGTTTAAATTCGATTCAATTCAATTACGAGTAATTTATTGCAAACGTGGATCCATAAGAGAGTCAGTAAATATCATTTTAAATCAAAATATGTATTTTTGAATAAAAATTGACGAAAGTAGAGGGTTTCAAGATTTGATTGATATTAAATTTCTGTTTCTTTATAAAATAATAATGTCATCAGTAGCCAGTAGCAAAGTTACATTTAAATATTATAGTTTGTCAAACCAATGAAACGCGGCTGTGGATAAAAGCCTGTAAAACGTGATGTTTCCAAAATATAATTATTTTGATACTAGTTACTCTTCATAGAGTTTCGTAAAGTAACGACAGAATCAGCCAATGAAACAGAACCATGGGCCATATTTTAAATTAAAAAAAAAAAAAACTTGCCCCTGGAATGACAAAACTTGATCACAACATGATCGACTGGTTCTTCTTTGTATTGAAAGTAAAATAAATAACATACGTATCTTCCTCTATCCTCTGATCCGAGAGTCGTGGGTTCGATATCCATACAGGGCAAACTTTTTTGTGATGAGCAGAATTCTTTGCTCTGGGTCTGGGTGTATTATATCTATATACTTATGTATGTATTTAAAAGTATATGTGTATGTATATCAGTCTCTGGTTCCCAAGATACAGAGAATCCTAGTTTGGGGCCAGATGACCGTGTGAGATTTGTCCCAGATATTATTATTATTATTATAAATGATCTTAAAATACTCAAGAGCAATGCAGTGAACCTTGTGATAATATGTACATAGTATAGCATATATGTATAACATTAAAACTTATTGCCTATCTGCTGTGATAAAATTGAAACAAATATTGTACCTAAACATTTTGTTCGATATTTCTCTATACTGAGATTAGTTGATAGATTTCTGATTTTGTTTTGTACATAATTAATAAACTTTAATACGTTAGTATTTTGTAAGTCGTGTATAAATAAATTGTAAATGTAAGCTTAGCACTAATGTTTAACAATATTTGGTACTTACATAGTGATACAAATACTCGAAAGTGAAATATAGCTTGCCAAGTTTATGTGTGTTTTAATATAATAATGCCACACGTTTCTCCCACTAAACCTTACTTAGAAGTTAATTCACGTGTTAATTATATAAATAAATAGATAAAACATTTATTAACACACAACATACAACACATTATACAACATACATCACTATTGTTAAAATACATACATGAAAAAGGCAAAGAAAAATAATAATTATAACAAAATAGACCAAAATAAACAAACAAATTATCTTAATTCTTAACAGAATAAACATTTTTTTTTATTCACAGCCGTAAGGGTCCTGTTACAATTAAGTTAGGGTTAAAGATGAGTAAACTACATGTAAACTACCATACCATCAGCCAGGGACCACGGAAGTAGTCCAGCACGGGGGGGGGGGAACATTTTAATCAAAGTGGCGCAAAAATAGTACTCCATCTCAGTCGAAGAAGAAAGTCTTTCTTTCCTTCCTCCCTCATTCACACGCTTTTTTTGAGGGGCACGGCCCCCCTGGTTCATTTTAAGGGGGCATTTGGCCCCCTCTGCCCCCCCTTTCCGCGGTCGCTGCCCTCAGCGTGATGCGCTTCGTTATGAGGATTTACAGAAGTCTATTCGCCGCCGCCGTAAAAAACCTCCACAATATGAATACTCTTCATAGTCAAAATACAAAAAGCTCTCTCTTTCGCATTGTGTAGATACACGAGTAAAAGCAATTGAGCATGCGTGAGGTTCTGAATGTAATGTAAACCTCAGGTTCACACTTTTATGTTAACATAGATACTATAACCTATCTACACATAACCTTAAATTATCACAAATTATATCGTAGATTAACTCCCGAGTCTTAGTAGCTAAAGGTCGGCAAACCGGACCGTACCGTGCCCGAATTCCGGAATCCCGGGGTCCGGGGTTCCTGGATGCTATGGGGCCACTAACAGGATAACATAAGTAATACGCCCTTTGCGTCCTCATTGCCGCCGCAAGAACCCCGCGGCTGCGTGGCGTGAGCATATTGCCTAGGTAAAGCTGTTTCATAGTGAGTAAGAGATAGCGGTTTAAGTTAACAGTTAAGTTCAATTGTAACTATACAGAACGAAAAAAGAACCACTTAAAAATCTTTAACAAGTTTTTCTAAAGAAACTGAATAACTTTTCTTTTGGTATCTACAGTGAATTCGTAAAATTTGGTTTTTATACAAATTGATCAGCCAATTTTGTACGAAGGCAAAATTTTTTTTGGGAATTCAGTATGGGTTCCTTTAGAAGTTGTTCAGTTTCTTGAGTTCCACTCGTGAAAGTTTCCGGTAGAGAGCTTTTTACACATAATTTAATTTATATTAACTTATATTTAATTTATATTTAACACATAGTTTTCATTTAATTTACAAAACGAATTTATTAAAAACAAAACTTAGAAGGAACATAAACTTCATGAAGTGGAGACTTTGCACACACAAAGCTCGCATTAGTTACAAGAGGCAAGGCCCTTGCCTTATAAGAACACTTTTGAAGAGCTGAAAGTCGATTAAAAGAGACTTTACTACGACATAATCCTTTAAGAAAACATTAAACTCCTTCGTCGACGATAGCGAGTTTTGCTCCTCTTATTATGGAAACCACCGAGTGTGAAATGTTCACCCACGGCCTTGACCTACATAAATAAGTCTGCTGATGAAACCCTCATTAGAGCTTCACCGCGCCTTTTTCTGTCACGGTAATTGATGCTACATCCGATTGGCTGTGTCGATGCGCCATCCATCGGCAGACTGACCCTGTCTTTCTAAAAACAGATCATGGCCTATATCAGCTCATAACAAAATCCAAAACTGCTTTTTCACCTCTTTATTTTTTCTAAGTGTAAATACCCTCGGACACTTGCTTATTCCCTGGGCCCACCCAAACCATTATCGCTTCGCACCCATGCCTGGTCAAAACGAACTTAGGGTCACTTTTTATTGGCAAGGACGAAACATATGACGATACTGATTATTTTGCAAGATTGTGTATGAATGACTGAACAAATTTTAATGAAACATTGCAATTACAAATCCATTCCATTTTTACTATCTATTAACCTTTGTAGTAGTTATTGGTGAAGTCGAGGCAAACGAGCAGACGGATCACCTGATGGTAAGTGATTACCGCCGCCCATAGGCACCCGCAACACCTGAAATGGGAGTACGCTCTTTTTCTGAAGGTTTGAAGGTCGTATCGGTCCGGAAATACCGCAGGCGACAATTCATTCATCATTCATTGTTGACTTCATCAATTACTTTTAACGCCATTTTAGCTGCATGGTCCTATCCTACTCCAGTCTCTACAGTGCCGATCCCGCCCGTCCCAGGTCGCTCGCTCACTCCTTATCCCATAGAGGTTTCACCCTAAAAGCCCTTAAACTACACCCACATTTGCCCGCCTTATTATCTGCCGCGTCCGTTCGGTTTCGGTATTCCAATAGTGCCGATTGGAATTTTATGCAGCAACCGGATTATTCGCGGAAGGAATTTCGTAATACAGAGCGCCGTAGTAATTTAATTCGCTTTAGGCGCATTATGTCAGAATAGGAGCGAATGGCGATCCTTGATTTCTGCCTACGCCTACCCCAATGGGAATAAGGCGTGATTATTTTTATGTATGTATCGAAGTTAACTGGCCTAGATTGTTTATTGATTAATATTATATACGTTACAGTTGTATCTCAAGCGAAAATTTTTAATGCAAGTTCGAAAACTTGGTTTTGGGGACTGAAGTCAGACCATAAGTTCACAGATTCAGTTACAGTCGTTTACCAAGTTAGTAAATTTCCAAGTAGTAGATCAGATTTCAATGAAACGTGTATAAATTGGTACAGTTATATAGAAAGTGAAGATAGAAATATTCCACAGCCTTGTCACAGCAGTACGTATAGTTTTATGTTAGTAAACTTTAAATTCTGTAGAAATCACAAAAAAAACTTTGCGACAATACTCACCACAAAATCATTATAAATAGATCAATTTATTTTTCGATTACTACTAAGTCAAACTCATAATTTTCCAACGAACTTTCAACTTTATCGAAAACAAGTATGAAGATTAATCAACCTCAGTCAATTTGAATAAATCGATCTTTCCGACATCTTGGGTGTTAAATAACTTGAGTTTTATTTTTATGGCAGAGCAGAGGTGGCAAACGAGCAGACGGATCACCTGATAGTAAGCGATTACCGCCGCCCATAGACACCCGCAACACCAGAGGAGTCACAAGTGCGTTGCCGGCCTTTGATATCGGAGTACGCTCTTTTCTTGAAGGTTCGAATATCGTATCGGTCCAGAAATACCGCAGGCGATTTAATTCCACAGTTTGGTTGTGCGAGGCAGAAACAGCCCTCATAAGAAAGAAGACCGCAAAATATACGGAAACTCCATAATATATAACACTTTACGGCCTTTTTTCTTAATAGGGCCGTAAATTTTGAGGCGAAATCCGCGAGTCTCGGTGAACGGCGCGGCGCTGGCCTTCAACTTTGGGCTGGAAGCTACGAGTGATTGCGCGCTATCGAACCAAAACATGGGCAATTAGTTAGTTTGTACGCATACTGTAGCTTATTATACTAGAATTGCGTTAATCTTGTTGATTGAATTGTTTATTTATTTATGTATTTGGGTTAGTTAACGCAAATTTTTGCATTAAATATTCTTCGAATGAGTTTTTAAAGAATAATCGACAACGCTAAAAGCATTAAAAAACAACCTCAATCGCGTAACATACGGGTCAAACTGAGAACCTCCTTTTTTGAAGTCAGTTAAAATACTAAAACCTTCTCCTAATTGTAACAAACACTTTTCTGAAAACCGCATTAAAATTGGTTCAGCCAAACGCGAGATAATCGCGGACAAACATACATACAAACATACAGACATACAGGTCAATCTGAGAACCTCCTTTTTTTAAGTCGGTTAAAAAAATGTCGCCTTCTTTTTCTTAGTTATGAACTAAATAAATATGAACTTTATTTATTTACGTACCTACAGCTGTTTAGGTATGGTAACACAATATCTACATTAACGGCGGGAATAAGAGTTCGAAGTTGTCGGAAACGCGTATCTTTAGTCAAAATAATTACTTTCCATAGGTGTCACTGCTACCTAATCCGAAAAATAATTTTCAATTTCGACGTAGCTACCACTTGTTACCAAGAAAAAAAGAAGTTTTATTATAACCACTATAACTAGCAGGTGAGATGATGCCAAGGACTTATCAGTTTCGCATAAAAAAGTTTTATTTTATCCCTCGCGGGGTGAAAGTCTGTGCATAGGACGATGCTGTCGAGTAAGGAATTTTCTGGTTTACATTCTGTAGGCTTAAAGAAAGTTAACCAATTTTTAACCACTTCAAAAAAGGTACTTCTGTTTCGCCGTTCGTTCGTTTATTCATCAACAATTTACATTGTGTTTGAAATTATAGCTAACAATACAATAATATTAATAAATTTAAAAAAAAACAAAAACACACACACAAAATAATTTCATTAAAATAATCATGAATTATAGGGTACAAAACGAATCATTATGTGATCAAATGTCATAAGATCTAATTAATAAATTTGATAATAAATGAATAATACAATTAATAATGCAATATGATAATGTCAAGTCAATTAAAATTAAACTAATTAGTGCATGTAATCATCCACGCTATAATAATTTTTTTCTAGCAGAAATGACTTGAGTTTACATCGAAACTGGCTTGTATATACTAAGTTTTTTACATCAATTGGCAACTTATTGAACAATCTAACAGCCTGGTAGTGTGAGCCGTGCTTGACCACCTCCAGTGTTGGTTGAATCTTAGTTTAGTTTAGTTAGTTTTTATTCCCGTAATTCTCTCAAAAACAACTGCAAAAAATGGGAATGAAACTGTTAGTGGCATTGTTTTATCTCGTCCTGCGCGGGGTGAAAGTCTGTGCGTAGGACGATGCTATCGAGTAAGGAATTTTCTGGTTTCCATCCTTAGAAAAGGTTAATGTTAACCATTTTTAAACAACTTAAAAAAAGGTACTTCTGTTTTGTTTTTATTCCCGCAATTCTCTCAAGAACAACTGCAGAAAAATGGGAATGAAACTGTTAGTGGCATTGATCTTGACTGTTGCCGTGTTTTGCAAGGCACATTCATTTCAGTTACTGTCATTAGATGGCAGGTTATGTCGTAGCTTACTTGAAAACAGTTACTGAGGTTGGCAACTGTTACCACATCTTCTACCAATCCGCACTAAGCACCCTTGTGGAGCATGATCTTAAACTTCCCAAGGTATGGGAAAGGACAATATGTGGCACAATTTAACCGTCCTATCCACGAGGTATAGGCGGCGGTTGCCTGGTGTTGTACTTAGCATCATGTGCAGGTTTCCTCACGATGTTTCCTTCACCGTTAATGCAGTCGGTATAAAAACGCACGTATGTTTCGAAAAACTCGTTGGTGCACTGGCCAAGATTTGAACCCGAAACCTCTGGTTAGGAGGATGGAGTCACTATCCGCGGAGCTACCGACGCTAGACTCAATGACTCCGAGCGCGACAATGATATGACTTTTGAAAGAACGACGTTTCCAATGACCGCTGTGTCGTGTTGTTGCAGTCGAAGCTGAACTGCGAGGTGCTGTTCGACGAGCTGGCGTTCGAGGTACGCTGGGCGGTGGCCGGCGACAGCATTGTACTGCAGCTGGTGGCTAAACTTGGTAAGCTGCTAATCATCTTCTACTTCAACTTTGTGACATCTTCGATTCTACTCACTCTGTATTGATAACACTTCTTCTTTCGTGTGGCAAAGTAACCGTCTATCATCAAGGTATATACGGTACTGTGACTCTTTACTCTTAAACGAATGCCAAAGAATCTGATAGAATTCCGAATGTAAACAATTAAAATTATTTTTTAATTTGAAAAGCTTCATCGCTGAATACCTAGTGCGCAATGCACAGCTATAGAGATTACCATCTCTACGGTACCTATAGGCAACGCATACATAGATCTCTTTCATATATCTTCTGATCGGTATTCAGGAGCGCTTACCACTAAGCCACCAATCAATCAATCAAATTAGATTAACATATCGATTTCCATTACAGAGGACGGAGAATACATGTCCTTCGGTGTGTCCGGCGATTCCAAACACTCGCAGATGGTCGGCGGTGACGTCGCCGTCGCTTGGGTGGACAAGCAGACTCTGAAGGGGTACGCTCAGGACTACTACCTGGATGCCAAGAGTCAGTGCGCTGGTGTGAGAGGATCCTGTCCCGATGAGAGGCTTGGGGTAAGTGACAAACGACCTCTAGACGATTTGGCATGAGCAACTGGTGGATATGATACTGATGAAAATGCTACTTGTTTTGACAGGTCTCTGAAAATACTAGACCACTATCATAATTCAAGTCATTTTGTCTAAAGACTAAAAATTATTAGATATTTTTGTATTTTTGCGTGCTATATTTTTAAACACTTGGCAAATGAAAGGACAATAAATTAAAATCATGCTGAAGGCAAGAAAAACACGAAAATGGACCATCAAATTGAAAACATTTATAAAGTATCTGAGAACCTATTTGCAGAGATTTATCGACATACATATAACGCTTAACCCTACATGCACTATTAAACTTCACATTCGATACTAGCCTGAGGCATTTTGCTCGAACGCATCAAACATTTACCTCCTTGCTCTACAAAATAGCTTATACACACTAGTATAGAGATATTGGGGTTATTTGACCAGCTAACTGGAGCTTCCATTTTGAACAAACATTTACAAGTAGTCCGTAGAATAAGCGGAAGTGCCAAAGAGTAGACCATATGTAATAGCATAAGAAGATAGTAGAACTGATAACTGATTGATTACTGTCGTAATAAAACAGTATTTTACTGTGACAGTCAGACAGACGGAGGTTTCTTAATAACTTTTTATTTTTAAATTTTCTTTGCTGATTTAGATCTTATATCTTTGAATTTTATTCGCTTAAGTTAGATAGATAGATCGATACAACATTTATTAGCCACAACACACAAAACAAGACAACTATTTTACAGAAACTAATAAAGTAAGACAAAAACAATAATTTCACAACATAATAGTCACAACACAGGTATGAGACAAAAGTACAAAGCTGTTTACTGATAATATTTTGTTATGATGTAGCTTTGAAACGGCTGCGACTCAGCATGTGCTGCAGGACATGCGACGTCTGCACTGTTAGTGTTTTTCTGCTTTGGAGGGTCCATGTTTGTTTCTGCAGTCCATTATTTCCTATCTGCTTCACAGGTTGTAAAATGATCTCTTCCGAAAACTTTACTGGGCCTTTCTACTTCTTACTGAAATCTTTACCCAAAGAGCCCATACTGAAAAGAAATAGCTACTTCTGAATACAAATTGGTACTTATTACAACCATCTAGAGACTTTGAATGTTGTTTTTTGCGCCCAATACACCTAATACAATACTGTTTATTTAACAGAAAAGCCTATGCTATATCCGCCCTCTTATCCGATCGCAGTTCAGCGCCGATAATCCAAAACCATTAACCGAACAAGTGATGCCAAATTTATGAGGCAACAACCGTTCGTAGCTGATTTATAAGCAAATTATTAATGCTGCTCGCCTAGCATCGGTTTCCGAACATCGCAGGGCGCTACTAAATCATGCCGGTGTACCACAGTCTTACAGGAGGAGACATAATAGAAACTATGATTAAGTCATGAGCGCGAAATTTATGGAGATGCTTTAAATGTTATGAAAATTGCGGTTGGCCTCCTCTTTATGTTTTGTAGACTGCATAATAACGTAACATAACTTTTTTTTTCTTTATTAGAAAGGGCTTTGTCGCTGATGCACATGCCGCCCTGGTTAAATAACACAAAATAATCACTTTCAAAACTAATTTCTCTTAACAACTAAATCAAAAAGTTTCCTAGCTGTATCCGAAAAAGGATCAGCTAGAATGGAGTTACAAATTTCAGTGATTGGTAAACTTAATCCTAAATTACTTCTGTAGTTTTCATTACGAACACATTCCATTAATATGTGATTAATATCATCAATAATGTTACAGTCAGGACAATTTGGAGATGAAGATTTTCGCATCAAATAAGAAAATTTATTACATTTATTATTTAGCCTATACAATTATAAAGCTTCTCTTGAAATTACGAGCTGCCTCTAAATCTATTTATTTGCAATACATTTACATAGGCCTTGAAGGAAATGATAGCGTTGATACTTTAGGTAAACAAGCAGTTACAGGTGGCATTACAATTAAAATTGTTCCTTCCTATTCAAATTATATTCCCAGACTGAAAAGAAAGTGTTTTGATCTCTGGAAAGAGTACTTTGATAATAGATCAAAAGAGAAAGGTATATGGTACCGTACTATCCAACCGCATCCTCTGAGTTCCCCCTGGATTGATAATAGTATTTTAAGTAGACAAGAGATTGTAATTGCATTAAGAGTCAGGTCTGGACACATTCCATGTAACATAACATTTACTATATCATTATTTTAGTTAACAACTCATATCGTCCCCACTGCACGGGTTTCTTCCCATACACCGGGAAGGTTAGGCCATACTCCACACACGGGGGCCAAGTATGGATTGGTGGAGGTTGTGGGGCTAGTGGCCAACCCTAGTGTCAGAAGTTTTCAAGCCGCGTATAAGGCCTCCGACATGGCTTAACGGCTGCCATCTAGTGATAGCAGTCGGCACCAACGGCTTGCCGTGCCTTGCGAAGCACGGTAACGGTCGAGATAAATGCCACTAACAGTCAAAACCATCAAAGTTATGACCGTGTCTGTAGTCAGTTAACCTGCGACTGAGCCACGAACGACCGCTTCTTCTTCCGCATCCTTTTTATTTTAAAGTGCCATTAATGAATAAAACTAGGTTACAAGTTAAGATGTTAAAATGCTTCAGTACAACACCTAGATTCAGGAAGCACTCAAACTTACACAGAAATTGAAACATCCTTTCCTAAACTAACACGTTTTTCTCCAAGAACAGTTAACTTACTGATTTGTGTTTTTATAAAGGTTTTATTTGGATAGTATTCTATTTTACATGCAGAAGCCAAAAGTAAAGCAAAAGGTTGTTTGTAAAAAATAACTTTTAGTTTGTCTTTACTAATCAGAATCAAATCAATTAATTACTGTTTATTAGTATTACGTTAGTATTTTATTAGATAATACCAAAAATATTTTTTGTTGATTAAACTATGAACATGTGTACAAGTAACTCTTGTATTTGAACACATAAACATTTATAGTTACGAAGGCGTTAGATATTTCAGCTATAAAACACACATTGTAAGAATCTCCAATCCTTTAATTCAAGAATAACGAATGTCAGTCTGTTTTAATAAGTAACAACAATAAGTACGGCTAAACTACTACAAAGTTACATCAATGTGAGCCGCATCAACTTACAAATCTTAACTTTATTGCTTTCACGTATTGTATTGTATTGTATTGTATTGTATTGTATTGTATTGTATTGTATTGTATTGTATTGTATTGTATTGTATTGTATTGTATTGTAGTGTATTGTATTGTATTGTATTGTATTGTATTGTATTGTATTGTATTGTATTGTATCGTATTGTATTGTATTGTATTGTATTGTATTGTATTGTATTGTATTGTATTGTATTGTATTGTATTGTATTGTTTAAACCTTTAGGAACATAAAGTACAATAGGTTAGGTCTTAATATTAAATCAGTCTTAAAATAATATCCATTCACATCTCTACGGATCAAACCGTTCGAGTTAGTTACAAAGAGGTACTTACAAAGAACACATGAACAAAGTGTCTTCCCCTTAATAGATTATGTGAATGACAAAGACATTTGGAAATGAATTACTCTTCCTAATAACTGTATTGTTGATAACATACATTGTATTAGTAATTAAGTATTATTTTAAAAAATGTGTTGAAGCCTGTTTCTTTTGGGCTCGACGTTTCTTCTCGCTTTGGAAACACTTCCCGAAACGTTGAGTGTACAAGTTCCGCGTGGTAGGAACTTTGTACTAGGTAGAAAAAAAAGACGATTTAAAAGTATGTGCAAAACATCTACTTAAATAAGAAACATTTGATTTTGATTTTTGATTTTGAATAGAGACAATAAGAAAAGTGTTAATGGACACATTCTTTAATAATATCATGTAATAGTTTAAGTTAAATGTAAATTACTTATTAGTCTGTCGACTAGATTGTAATACTGATAAGGGTTAATTTAAATAAATCCTTGTTAAACAAAAAAAAACCTCTCTACCAGACCCTAGACACCTACTAATAGAGTTAGCCTTAAGAATATTGCCCCTTAAAATATATTCTCACACTACTATGTCGCCTTATAGAGTGATAGGAACTTTGTACTAGATAAAAAAAGGAAAAAGAAACCGGCCAAGTGCGAGTCGGACTCGCGCACCGAGGGTTCCGTATAAATTCATAATCACCCATGTCTTGAACTCTATATTTTTGTATTTGAGTTGATTGAATGAAAGGTAATTTGCGGTTTACGATTTATGACGTATTAAAAAAAAACTACTTACTAGATCTCGTTCCAACCAATTTTCGGTGGAAGTTTGCATGGTAATGTACATCATATATTTTTTCTAGTTTTATCATTCTCTTATTTTAGAAGTTATAGGGGGGGGGGACACACATTTTACCACTTTGGAAGTGTCTCTCGCGCAAACTATTCAGTTTAGAAAAAATGATATTAGAAACCTCAATATCATTTTTGAAGACCTATCCATAGATACCCCACACGTATGGGTTTGATGAAAAAAAAACTTTTGAGTTTCATTTCAAGTATGGGGAACCCCCAAACAGGGGAGCCAAGTGGATCGAGGGAAATTCACTGCTTTTTTTTTTTGTGTGAAAATCTTAATGCGGTTCACAGAATACATCTACTTACCAAGTTTCAACAGTATATAGTGACATACGGACGGATAGACAGACAGACAGACAGACAGACAGACAGACAGAGACAGACATGACGAATCCATAAGGGTTCCGTTTTTTGCCATTTGGCTACGGAACCCTAAAAAGGACGACTTAAAAGAATGTGAACGTCTACTTAAATAAAAAAAACCTTTCGATTTAATTTTATAAAGGAGGCTTGAAGACTCTAACACTGGAGTTGGCCACTTGCCCCACAATCTCCACTAATCTGGATTCTGTCCATTTCTAGTGTATTACCTAACCTTTCAGAGGTATCAGAAGAGACCCTCCTTCAATCAGGGAAGACGATATTAGGCTTTTAACTATAGTAGGTTAATTTATTTCAATAAATAGGGCAGACGACCAATCAGTGAGCACTATTCAATCAAATTTGATTATCTTCCGTCCCGAGCCAGCGACGCGCGAGTAAATGAAGTTCCGAACGAGGTCACGCCTTAGAATCCAATAAGTTGCCCAACTTAGATTAAGTAATAGCCCGCTTGATTAGAGATTGATTGGACAAGGTTAAGGATTCGTAGTTTGACCTTACACTGAGGAGTTTGGGGCCATCCTTTTTTAAACACAAAGGATGTATAAGACCATTCCCGAAAAAAACAGCTGGTTCAATTCACGAACTGAACATTTCCCATGGGAGCCATATATTATCTGCATAATTTTGAAAAACTTTTGAACTCTCCATACTTGATACAATTCTAGAAAAATTTGGACTCTCCATACAAAATTGGCTGGTTGACCGATCAATTTGTATTTATTTTGTAATATTTTAATACAATATTATGAGGACCCTATCAAAGTTTCCAGGTGTGTTCTTTTCACATCCGTTACTTTAAGCCTTTCACTAATAATAACCATTATGAAAATTTGGATTATAATTTTAGCCAATAAGAAACTACCTATGTCTGCACGTTTTCGCCTGAGGAACACAGGTTTAATCTAGTTCAGGAAATGTTCGCTTAAAAAAATGGTTTCCACAGAACTAAAAAAATAATAACCGCCTCCGTAACCCAGTGGTTTGTCCGCTCGCTTCACATCAAGAGATCGCGGGTTGAATTTGTGTTTTTATTTTTTATCTAAGTCTTGCCGCCAAACATTAATGTTAACAGCATTGATGTGTTCCGGCATGAAGAAAAGATAGCCAGTTCCCCATTAATAATAATAATAATATCCGGGAAAAATCACACACGGTCATCTGGCCCCAAACTATTGCGATAGGGATTCTTGGTAAGCCCGCTTCCATCTTCGGCATCATCATCGCTTACCATCAGGTAAGATGATGCCAAGGGCTTACCAATTGAGGGAAAAAAACCTTAATATTTTAACAACTATTTATATTTACCAAACACTTCCTATAAAACTGCAAACATAAAAATCCCTTCCACTAACCAGTCCTTTACCTTCCAGGAGAAGACCAACTCCATTCGCCTGTTGAACGCAGCCCTGGTGAACGGCTACTCCATCGTGACCTTCCAGCGAAGCCTGCGCGCCGCCGACGAGCTGGACCGGCCAGTGCTAACCAACACCTCGCAGCCCATCATCTGGGCTTTAGGACCTCTTAATTCAAGGAACGAGGTCTCCTATCATCACCACTTCACCAAGGTTAGTCTATCGTAATCATGTTATACAAGCAGCCTGTTGACTTTTTGACTGTAGTGTTAAGAATATAATAGAATAGAATAGAAATATATGATTCTTACATAGCTAAGTCATCCAGGTAAGTAACTGACTGTAGTAATATTCCAGCGTAGCCTACGGAATTGCTCTGGCCACTACTTTTCAACCCTTTGCATCGTCTCGCACTAAGAATAAGTACTCAATTCTAGAAATGACTTCATTATCACTTGACTGAAAAAACAGTACCTACTTGATTGCAAAAGAAGTGATAGTGCAATTACTGGTGGATGTAATCATTTTCAATGAATTAGATTTTGTCTATGTGGAAAATATCATCGCACTACCTGGCAAGAGGACATGCGACTCAAATCTACAATGCTTCTACAATGCGATTTATATTTGATTTGCTTTGTTCAGCCGTCTATTATACACACTATATCAGTACTCTTATTATTTTTCGATCCATGTTGGTTCAGTTTCTTATCAATCAATCAATCAAGGGCCAACCAATTGTTGATTAAAAAAATAGTTTCGTTTAGAATTATATTCTGGAGACAAATTCCGGGCTTTAATGTACTCCTCGTTTCCATATAAGTGTTTCATCCACCTCATGCTTCCAGGGCGACAAGCTGATAGAGTTCGGGCGGCCGCCCGTGTGGAACTGCCCCATGCCGGAGGGAGAGGAGGAGCACCGGCCCCAGGAGCCCGAGAAGGTTCCCGACAGGAAGCCTGTCAGACAACCGGAGAATGTGAGTTCTTACTTTTATTATAAGAACGTTTTTATAGGGCTGATAGTATACCGTCTAAGTGGAATTCTTCACCCCATTCAGCGTTAGAAACAGCATTAGGAGATTCGATGATAATGCACAAAATATAAAATTTTAACATCCTTTGATGCCTATGTCCAACAGTGGACTAATACAGGCTGATGATGATGATACGGATCCTTCAAGAGATTCGATTCTAACGCTGTTTCTATAACTGAATGGGAAATTTCCCTACAAGTTTTAGTCAATAGATATACAGTATAGTACTTTTTAAAAAGTTTTTCATTTATGAATTAAAAGTAATAATGCCTTGGGCAATAGTTGCCAAGTACTATCATATCATCATAATCATTGGCCTGTGACGTATGGTAGACGATTTAGTCAATGTCGCGGATGCACTGTTTTTGGTGTTTAAACATCCCCATACGAGATCTGCATAGTCTACCACAGCTCTATGGCAGGGGAACTTAGTGGTAGTCGATGGATTATCAGTTTAAGAGTCACTTTTCACAACGAAAACTTTCTGATACAGAACTCAGCCGTCATCAAGCCAAACCCCGTCCCGACGCCAAGACCGGTCCCCAAGGTGACTCCGTGGGAGATCCCCGCCATCCAGTGCTATGAGCCACCAGATGGCGTTTTCTACGCACAAATGGGACCCACAGGAGGAAAACAAGGATACTCTGCCATCACTGGTGAGATGGGAATGTAGTGTTTAATGCAGGGTGTGGGAGCGGAAAGTATCCGTTATCGCTATGAATCGTTGGTAGCGTCTTTATAGCGGAATCGCTCAAATGGACTAGGATACTCCGCAAAATGAGAGGACTGTTAACTTTTTATGTTAGCACTGGACTTCGGACTCGGATTGTGTCGTTTATTCGATTATCCACTGATCTTAATCTACACTGGTGGACTAAAAAATCGACTCAAGATTTGTTGCTCGACTTTTGAAAAATAACTCAGTCTACAAAACTGCTAAACACTAAAAGCAAAAAACTAGAAAACCATCAAACTAAAATCATAAACAGTAAACACACAGTTTTCGAACTTAGTTTTATTTTGCTAGATTGAGTTAATTTTCCAAAAGTCGTGCATGAAACTTTGAGTCGATTTTTTTGTCCATGAGTCTATATTTCACGTAATGAGACAAAATAAATAAGAAATGCGATTTTCGGACTATCATTATATTGCTCCAAACACAGACTTGCACCTCGCTCCCCCACCCCCTACGGAGCGACAATATAAAATTTCTTTGGCTCCAAGTACCTGAATGTCTTCATACAAATGCAGACTATATCGGTTTTTCTTTCTACAATATTGTGCGGTACAATTAACTGTAATATCCCGATGGATTGGGTAGTTGATGAAAAAAGTTGTTGATAGCCGGCTCATCTGTCGCATTTAGCTTCCCCCACCTGAACGTTGTGCACCCATCTTACACTATATCTATACTAGTATTCAGATGTGCAGATTTCAACATCCTAGTAATTCGCAGGTCACGTGGGCTGGGGCATATCATGGTACATAAACGGACTGCTGATCCCGGAGATCAACGTGGTTAGGGGTCGCCGGTACACCTTCGTGGTGGAGGGTGGTTCTGACCCCGACACGCCCGCCCGGTACCACCCCTTCTACATCACCAACGACCCCATTGGAGGGTACTACCACAAGTCTGAGGAGGAGAAAAAGGTACGATATACTCACGATATGTTCACGAAAAAGTAGGATTGAAGAATAATTTTATTTAGCAAAAAAATTCATCCAGAAGAAATAAATTAACAGATATTCAAGGCTGTCCTTTAAATTTTAGGGTTTGGCACCCAAAAATATTAACGGGACCATATTACTAAACTAATCGTGTGAGGAGCTTCCTGACCTGAGAGGTCAGGTACCCGCTCGGGGTCCTGTGGCTGGTGTTCTTGTTCTCCCTTTGTCATAGTAATTCTTCACACTACTACATGTTTGACTGCAACGGGTAGAACAGTATAAAATACATTTTACGTATTTGTTGCGCAATAAAAAAAATATTAAATAAAAAATATAGCCTCTCTCATAAAAAAGTATATTGATAAACAAGATGCTACGCGACTTGCTTGGATTGCATGGAATTTCTAGTTCTGAACAGACATCAGGAAATAAGTACTTCGATTAAAAGCTCATAAACATCTACTCATAAAAATAGCAAAGTTCCAAAATAAATTCTTACCAAACTTTCCTCTTTCATCCAGGGTGTAGAAATCTACGCAGGAGTCCGCCGCTCGCGGTCCGGAGAGCTCCTCCCCACTGGCGTCGGCCGCCTGTGCAACTGGACTCCGGACACGCGAGGACCAGAAGCTGACGAGTATCCCTCGTTCGGTGCTTACCAGCGATCCCTCACGCTGGTCTGCGAGGAAGGCAACCCTGGCGTCGTTACCTGGACTCCAGACAAGAATACGCCGGACACAGTTTACTATCAGGTTGGTAAAAGTGGTAAAAGATGGGTGTTTAGATGATGAACCAGTTAGATTAGAAGATGATACTCTTATATTAGATGATGAATGATGATACTCTTAGATAAGATAATGATACTGTTAGTTTAGAAGCTGATGTGGTGATGAATACTGTGAAGAGATTAGCGTTTTCCTTCATTTTATTAATTGTATTTCTGTTTGAAACGTCACGGTTCTGGGTATGAAGTCCATCTTCCTACCTAAGATTCGTGAATGTGGTGAAGGAACGTCTAAGTGAGACGTTAGGGGCGTTTATGAAGTTACATTTATATTTGGGTTTGGTTATATTGTCGCTGTTGTGATACTGTTCTCTGTCAATAAATGTTATTTATGTTGTTTGATAGATTTATAGTTGTTATAATTAAAGTAGTTATCCGTCAATTAAGATGAAATAGTCAAATTATAAAATATTTTTTGTATTCGTGAGCGACAGAATAACTTATTCCAAATGTCACCTGTACAAAAACATCAAAATCATCTACTCTTACCTCGGGGTCTATACTGAAATTATTGTACATTTACAAAAATACTGGCCACTCTGTAACATTCTGCTCTATCACTTTACTTTTCTAAGCCTATTTTAACTTAGACATCTGTCACTTGAACAACATTACCTACTTCACAATATTCTGTCGTGTGTATATAATCTTGACTATCTGTTTTCTGTTTCAGCTTTCCAAGCCTTCTTGACTCGATACTGAAATCTAGTATGGTGGTGATAGTTTCTGTAGCTTTTTCTGGTTTCTATAAATCATCGGTATTAATTCAAGTTTTATGTTTCAGTGTTTCACTCACCGCTATCTCGGCTGGAAGATAAATGTTTTGGACGAGTGCGAGCAAGAAGGTGAGGAAAGCAAAACGGTGCAGACCGTGGCGCTTCCCGACCTAGTCTCCGAGGAGTCCATACAGGTACAAACCCGCGTCAAGCCGGACTCTAATTTTATAGATCACCGAAAGAAAACACAGAAAATAATCAACACGAAAACGAATTATAACGATTTCAGTAGCAATAAGGCAGCCAGCGAAGTCACAGGAGATATACTTAGAACACAGATCAAAAAGAACCATTACTCTCCGGAGCTTGAATCGCCGATCTCTACGGGACAGATACAGGACGTGATCTCAGCAGTGGAGAGTCTCGAGTACAGGATGAAGGAAAACATGAAGAACACGCCATTGCCTCCCACACCTCCCCGAGTTCACAACCAATATCAAGTGTTCGAGGATGTAAAAGAGATATTCGGACAAGAGAGGCCTGTCCGAGAGGAGGACGAGTATACAGTAGAATCCGGAAAATTACCCGAGACTTTCTTTTTACCACATAACCAAAAACCTTTGACGTTACAAGCTGTTTTGAGACCAAGTGGACCTAATGTGCCAACAGGGAATATGCGCCCTCCATTCAGACGCCCCGTGCCTCCAGAAATTAAATTGCGCAGACCAACGCACCAGAACAATCACCACAACAAACACGCTATAAATTTCCCCTTGCCTATGCCTAATGGTCCTGTTCATGGTATGAAAAAGCCTTACAAGCCGATGCACGGTTTAAACCAATACAACCGACCTCCACCAATGAATCGCTCTCCGCTGGGCATTCCTCCCATGAAAGCAATGCCACCTCTACATCACTCGAAACCAATTTTTGATCCAACAAAGCAATTATCAAAATACCCCAGTGGCCCCATTCAATCAATAGTAATGGGTAAACCAACAGGAAACATACAACTACCATCTCAGAGTCAGACCCTTAGCTTAAGCCGAACCGATTTGATTGCAAATCAAGTTGTCAAAAGTCAAATAATGCTTCCTGGTGCCAGTGATTCAATAGCACAGTCCAGTATACAACAAACATACGCTAGTCAACCAGAGCAAATAATACTAGGTAAACCAATGGACAACCCTATTCCTTTAGATCAGCAAATAATACAAACTCAAGTTCAAGAATCCTCAAAGTTACAACCTACATCTGTGCCAGGTATACACTCTACAACTAATAAAATAGAAAGAGAACCAAATGAACAAAAACAAAATAGTGGAATTAAATCATCTGAATTAATTGGAGAATCCACTGATACTTCGTCTCTGCCCCCCGCTGTTAACACTGGTTTTAAACCGAATACTATTGTCATTGAAAGCGGGTTCAAACCAATCATACGAGAACCTTTGATGGACAGGATGGATGACTATGATAGCGCAAACACTAACAGAAGAGAAGACACAGACGTCAAAGAAGATTACGAGGACTCTCCACAGTACATCGTGAACCACGCTTACAAACCATTCAAAACTCCCAGTGATAAACTGACAGAATCTTTCGAGCCAATGTTCATTCCTTCTCCTCCTGATCACCTATTATCTAGTGATGTAACTAAAGAGGTATTTCCAAGTAACCATGCCAAAGAGGACAGACCTCACCCTGTGTATGTAAAAAATGAAGAACAGTTAAATGCTTTGTTTAGCAAAAAGAACATGGACAAAGAAGTTCCCACAGATATGGTCATGGAATCTGATAAAGTTAGTCCTCAGTATTTACCTCCTGATCCAAAATTACCTAAAGAACAATCACAGAAGATAAAAAATGATGATCAAACGTTTACTACATATGATGGCAAAACTGTCTCTGCTTCTTCTTTGACAACTGTTCCAGACTCAAAGCCTCCACCACTCAAAATGTTTTCGTCGAGACTTCCCGCAAATACAGAGTTACTACTTAAAACACCTCAGTTTGGTCCTTTCAAAGGAGAGATTCCTCCACTAGTTGACGAAGAACTAAACAAAAATGATAAACCAGATAACGAAAGTAAAGTTACTAAAGTGAGGCTAATAAATGCATATTCACCTTCCGAACTAGATGATCTAGATGACCTGAAGACAGATGCCAGTGAAAAACAATTGTTCAAATATTTGGTTGATAGCGATTACATTTCTGACAGTGGTATGTCAGATGGAGAAGAAGATGAAGAAGAAAATATAGAAGATCTAATTGTAATACCTGAAGAAGAGAAGAAAGAAAGAGTAAGACGAGATACAAAAACTACACAATTTGAGAGGAGCGAGGTTGAACAACAAGCAACGGCTGGAAGCGATACTGTGATTAATAATCAAATAGATTTTAATAATAATTCTACAACAAATGCTTCAACAAATCTTCATTGGACAAATCTAGTATTATTATCATTTCTCTTTGTAAACTTTGTCTAAATTAAATTAGTTACTTTATTTATTTATTTATTGGATTTAAATTAAGCCTTGCCATTTAATGCATTTTTATGTTATTGTGATGGGGTTGGTCTCATGGACACAAACTGCTTTCTCCTGGACCAAGCGTCTTGTTCTCGAGCCTACATTTTGCTACAGATTGCACATTACTAGGTCTGTACCGTAGCAGACGGGCAAAGATTCCTCTACTTCAAACCACACCCGATACTCTGTTACCACTGTAAACACCGCATAGCGTAATGCAACTCAATACTCCGATAGTTTTTAAGTTGTAAATACTATTTTTATTGATTTATTATTAATAAATTAGTATTAGTTTTATAAAGTGGTCATTTTATTTACTAACTCTTTCTTAACTTTATTTTTCTACTTAATAAAATATGTACAAGGGTTTATATTTAAAAAAGTTAAAAGTTAGTTGTTTGCTGAGTGAGCAAAAAATAAACTTCTTGAACATTTTCTCAAAAAGGTATTACATGAACACATTACATCTTTACTTAGGTCAACAAACTTGATTTATATCAAAAAAATAAAAGATAATATGAAAAGACTACTACTATACAATAATACCTTGTACAATATAAATAAAACGAAACGACAGGGGTACAAGATAGGGACATCACGGCTTCTTGTTTCGAAGGGGAAGACTAATTATGAGTTGCTGCGCTAGCAGAGTAAGTACCTAAGTAACAGTAGTTAATCTCTTTCAATTTTTTAATAAAGAAAATATGAGTAGGCCAACCTACACGAACAGCACGCGATCAATTGTGACAGAAAAAAAAAGAATATAACACGAGAGACAATCTCCATTTAGAGAACCCCCGCTACCAGTTCACAAATTTCCACTTTTGAAAGCTTGTAGTCTTCACCATCACTTCTAAAAAGCGTATTTCTGTCCTGCATGCGTCCGGAGCTATGGTTTTCTTCATTTCTTCAATAGATCATCAATTTATCAAGTGGCAGTCCATCTTACAGCTTAAAGAGCGTATGTACACGAGAAATCTTCTTGGTGAGACGTGTGAAGTTAGCAACGGCATGCTCGTGTGGGAAATTCGCATCAATCAATCTTAAAACTGCGTCCCGAGGGCGGCCACTGGAATAATATCATATTGTTAATTTAGAGTTCCATCGTAGTCTTTAGATAATTTGAGACAGTGTCTTGAACAATTTTCTGATAGTATTCACAGTCAATATATAGGCGACATCATTAAATTAGTTGACTCAACACGCGGAGATTCGCAAAACAAATAGGAAATTCCAGATTTCAATAAAATCAAGTTAATATGATAACAGATTTCGATGTCGTATAAAACACTGTGAATACATTTTTTTCTTAGGATTCGAAAGTTCGAAAGTAAAAGAATGCAGCTATTATAAAACAATTTTAACGATCTCCACAATATTTGTAAAACTTTCTCTTAAGACAAGATACACGTAAAACATTAGCGTTAATAATTACTGTACTTGGCTTCATATATTTGACATTTAAAAATGTATGCAGTGACCGACATTCTTTTCAAAGTGAAATATCTCAATAAATAATTATTAGGTTATAACAAAAAACAATTTTCACTGATGTTTATCAAATCCCTATATAAATAAGGTGCAGAGCTAGTCTTATTTTTAACTGAACAAACGAGAAAACAAAACCCACTTGTCCAGTCAACTGAACTGGACAACTGAACTAGTGGGAATAGAGGTATAAATAAAGTAAAGACGTTCATAGGTGTAAATCTAAATGCCCTTCACATGACTAAGTGCCACATCCAGGCAATTGCTGTCTATCCCTGTGATAGTACGGTTAAGAAAGTGCCACACGTTAAGAAGAAGAATAAAGAAAAAAGAATTATGCAAGTTTCGTATTGACAATAGTGCAAAACCGGAGTAAAGCTGCATTTCCTCCGGCGAGGCGAGGAGGGAAGAGAATTTTAAATTATAATTTTAAATTGTATGGGAAAAAATAAATCTTCTCGCACATCTTCGGTGGAAATGGACCGACGCGATTTCAATTCTTCGCTCCACTCCTCGCCTCACCTCGCCGGTGGAAAAGCAGCTTAATGCCTGGGGTCCTATTCTGTAAGGGACGACATCGCTGGTCCCTTCAGAATAGGACCCCAAGCACTACTCCGGTTTTGCACTATTGTCAAAACGAAACTTGCATAATTTAAAGTAGCTTACTGCCTGTTTCTGAGTATTCTGGCTGCAGATGGGAGTGACAGTCCGGAGACATCTTTTTCATTGACGTCACTACCGCGAGTCACCAGCTCCTCGATTATGGCAATGTTTGCGTCTTGGCATACTGCAAAAAGAAGAAAAGAAGTATATAATTATGTCAAATGTCAAATAGCGAAATCGTCATCATCATTATGTCAAAATTGGTAAAAGGACTCTCAGATAACCATGATGAAAATTTGTTAAATTATGAACAATTGTAAGCATTTGCAACACTAGGAGTATTATCAATACCTTACCAAACTTGTGAAAACCCATTCAACTCCCAAAGCTTGAATTGAATAGTTATATACGGAATTTAATTAAAATGTAGATGGACTAACGGAATACCAAACTTATGTTCATGAAACTAAACAAAACTTTCTAATCATAGACAAAGTTTTGAATTTCTATTTAAATAGATCAGCTGATCGGCGAACTCTTCATGGAATGTCTAAAAGATTTTTTATAAAATGTTGCAATTGAGGTAAACCTTGTAGAGTCCCTTGGATCAAAAATATCGATACTCCATCGTACGTGGTCAAGACATTTCAGTTCGAACAACTTACAGGATAAAATTGTATCGGGCCGTGCAGTTTATATAAACTGTTATTTATATTATATAATATAGAAAATTACTGCAGAATTTTTTCCTGCCTGCTTTTGAACGCAATGATAATCTTACTTTTAGTAAGTAGATTAATCTTTATTTTTAAATTCTCGTACATATAAATCCTACCAGCCCTGAAAAGTGGAGTCCAGCCGTTGTTGTCCTTGACATGGACATCCCCGCCCCTATCCAGTACTAATCGAACCATATCAAAGTTTCCGGAGTCCACTGCGTAGTGCTCCACGCGAAGGTCGTTCAGGTCACGGATCTGGAAGAATTGTAGTGCTGGAATATTATCTGTATCACTCGGTTTAAGGATGGGGAATAAGGGTTCTCAGGAAACTGACAGCGGAAGGACGAAGTTTTAGAGCACATCTAACTAAATAATGTTGATATACCGATGCTTACAGGAAGCTAGATGCGTGTGAGTCAGGAAACGGTAAAGTTGTGTTAATAAAAGAGTCAAATCCACTTTAACAGATAAAATATTCGAGCAGAAAAGATTATTATTTTTAGTGTCAAGACATATTTTTTGTGTTGGACAAATACTAATAAAAAAGGATAAATCTAAAACAAAATAAATATAACTTACTTACTATAAAATGTAAAACTGAATTCAAAAACAATATAATTTACCAAAAAAACACTATATTAGGATAAAACTAATTAAATTTGCTTTTAAGTGCTAAAAAATAATGTTCTTGGGTAAAGTAGACTTTGGGTCGGAACAGAAGGTCAAGTTGGTAAGCCGCTTTAACAAACTTAAAAATTATAGTTAATAAATTAATAGTCTACCTGGAAGTCAGCACCCTTATCTAACAATAGCTCTAGCACTGCAGTATGTCCAGCTAATGCAGCCAAGTGCAACGGAGTCTGGCTGGTGGAGGACACCTGGTCTACGTCAGCGCCGGCCGACAGAAGGAAGCGTACTGTGTTTGTGTCTCCTGTAATAGAAAGCATATATTAAAAAAAATCATAAATGTAGGAGAGTTACTTCTTGAGGATATGAAGTAGGGACTTGGAACAGGCCGGTTTGACGTTAGGAAGAAACAGAAGAGAGAGAAAAATTAATAATCATGAAAATCTATTTTGAACTTGGAGCTGGTAAGTTGCTAACAGACGGCATCTGAATTCCCTACCTACCATTCAAATAATTTCAATATCCTTGTGATGGCAAAAATCTATCTCACCTTTTCTTACAGCAGTGGCTAATGGTGTAAAGCCGTTGGTAGGATTCACCAAACCAACCAAAGCTGGTCTTTCTTCAAGCATCATTTGCATCTGTAAGTCACGTTTCCAAGACGGTAAGTTTGGGTAGCAGGAGCACGGAAGGTAAAGGTTAACAAGAATGATACCAGGTTATTATAGAAGATTGGCTAAAATGAAATGGGGAATTATAAATCGAGCCGCAAATATTTTATTTAGCTACGGAACCCAACCTCTAATTTCATAACTAAGCCACGGGAAAATAAGAAAGCTTCTAATAAACTTATTCGTCTTCTTCACAACGCCAACTAAATATTCCAAAGATAACATCAAGCAAAGAACAACAATTATTATTACTTGTCCACCTGATTCATACATCACCACCTAATTTACTAACTCAGCCACGAATTTTACAACTCAGCCACATTTTACATGATACAGCTTCAACATGTGTTGATCAAAAAATATTGTTCAAGCTTCAACTAGAAAACTTCATATAAGTATTATAATTTTGCAGGTTTGTAAGGTATAATGGTATGCTTTTACAGAAAGTATTTTTTAAATAAAATCGTATGTTTCGTCTCCCTTTAGTAGTTCCTAATATATTCAGTGGCCATTATTTACTAATTTTAGGTACATTTGATGATCAATCAATATATTTGCTTATAATTCTAGGTACATTTTTATGATCAATCAATATAGAACGAGTTATGTATTTATTTAGGTTTCACTACATTTTAATTTTCAATCGTACCAAGTTATAAAATTTGAAGTCAAATTCATTACTGTTTTGGTGTCATATAATTATAAATATTTTAGAAGCTGACTACTTGAATATGAGTTACAAATTTTGATGCTAAATAATAACTTGGTTGCTGAGTTGTATTAACAAAAGCTTATATCGATTTATAGTGGCTGTTATAGTATTTTTAGATGCCCATTGATGGTGGCTGACTTAGTAATTTAGAAGACAATGTAGATTTTTAGAGGCGAATAATGTTATTTAATAGAAGTCTGTTTAATTAGCACCCAAATGAAATATATATGAAATTGGACCAAAGATATCTATTATATACCCATATCACACCTCGTGTATTACACGAGGTGTGATATGGGTATATAATAGACGAGAACTGTAAAGAAATATTTTATAGAGAAAAAACTTTGTGCTTTTCATTGAGTTAAAATTATACATAATATTAATAATAATTAATTATTAAATCATGACGTTGAATGTACACTGGAAACAAATCAACAAAAAAAGTAGAAATTAGACGAAACTCAAGACAGTGAACAACATAAACACAATGTTCTTGAAGATATTAGACCGAATTAGTGAAATTTGTTTGAAGTCGCGGAATACATGCAAATCAAATTACATCTAGTAAAAAATGTAAAAATGTATTGTCTAGCCTAATTGTCTAGGGTGGATGTCTCCATATGAAATTTAAAGTGATACTGAAATGATAATGATGTGCAGGTTGACCTGTTTAAGATACCCTCCTCTGACTGCCATGCAGAAACACATCGCAGATGTTCCATCTGACTCTGTGCTGGTACAAGTTTCTTCTGACCATTGAGACTCAAGCCATTTTTGAGGGGGGATATTGTCTAAGAGTCTGAAATTACAAAGGAAATACAAATATAGCCTTTATTTAAGTTTGCAGAAACGACAAGATATTAAACATTCATATTTCATTAGGTTAATCAATTATTAAACATAAGTTTGCGTAATAATAATAAAAGTATTATTTGTAGTCATGTTATATTTATATGCCACCATAACAAGTTGGACATGGGAAGAGACCCGTGCCCCTGCAGTAGGGATGTAATGGGTTGTTAACATAACAAGTTGCTGAAGCGCTTCTTGAGATAAGATTGTCTTCTTTACTTTGCACAGCCTAATGATTAATTAAGATTTACCATTACCACACTGAATTAAAAGTAATATCAATACTCCAACAACTAGGCAACTTACCTGTATTGTGGTAGTTGTTTTACAATTAGACACTAGAAATAACAAAATATGTAAACTAAACAAACCTATCTTTGTTACCATCCCCGACAAGCTTATCGTCATTTTCTTCACTTATAAGAACAATTGGGTCAGTCTTATGTGTAACCTTGGCATTATCTCCTTCACCGCCATCTAGCGCCTCTTTGATTCCTACTTCAGCTTCATCATCACCAATTCCAAGCTGTTTGTAAACAGTTTTCTCATCACCATAGTGATTTAGAGCTATCTCAGCGAAACGCGGTACGGCTGTTGCTAGCAAAATGGCTCGGAGACGAAATTTGTGCGGGTAGCTCGGAGCCAAGTCGTCAATTCGTTTAATGGTCTTGCTGCCGCTGAATTTAAAGAAAAGACAGAGAGAAAACGTTTATATGTTACAGTAACATCATAAAAAATACAGTTCCAAAAACAATTCGAGTTAGGTTTTTAAATTGTAATTGATAGCAAAGGGCTGGTGGGTGACCAGCATGAATGAAAGTAATTAACGAAGAGCCTTCTATGTGCAATGAAAGAATAAAAATAGAAAGGTCATCAGAGCTTTGTCTACTCTTAAGGACTAAGATTAAAATCATATAGAACGTGATACCTATTATTATGCACTTTTAGTAGGAAAAGTTTTATTATTTAAATTTTAAAACCAGTTTAACAAAAATATTAAATCCCGTTTTCATACTAATGTATAAATTGCATCTTATTTCAAATTGGTTATCACTGAAAAAAACTGGAAAAGGAATCGAAATCTTTTACTCATATTATTTCGATTTCGTTGGAAAAGTTGTCTAAGTTTTATAAATAATATCTACTATTTTTCGTTGGTTGGTCATTAAATAATCGACAACGCTGAACACGTTAAAAAACCGACTTCAATCGTAAATAGTAACAGCTGCAATTTTGCTATGTTTTTTGTTTTTTTATTATTTCAAAAAGCGCTGAATCAATCTAGATAAAATTTATATGGAACCACCTCTAAAATATTCCCTATCAAACAAAAAAAATATCATCAAAAAAGATTCGTATTTGGCGGAGTAATCACGTAACATACATACAAAATAAAACAACAACGTACAGTGGAATTGAGAACCTTCTTCTTTTTTGAAGTCGGTTAAAAATCACCCCACATTTGTATCACAAAGTACGTACAGCTTTCACGATACTTCATTTACCCCAAGACAATACTTTTTGATTTTTGAGAAATCTTGACTACACTTTTTTCAGAAGTGGCATAGATAAATGATCTGAACTTGCCTGTACACCTGAACCCAAGCCGGGATCTTCTCTCTCTTCTGCAACACATACAGCAGGTGCTCCTGCAAGAAGCTGAACTCCTGGTGTTTCAAGCTGAGCATCACGCTGTACTTATCTTTGGTCACCACTTGGGGAGGACCTGGTTTCCAGCTCCTGAACTTCTTGACTAAGTATGATTGGAGATTCATGTTTACTATTATTATTATGTTCCTACATAGGTCAATCAATCAATCACCTCTGCGTCTATTACACACGATTCACTCCAATGTCTTGGCATAACGCTAGATGTCTCAGCTTATTCACAATAAACTTTATTTACGATTCAAGCAATAAGAAAACTGTATCGTAATTATATTAAGTTTATTCATTACCGAAACGATATTGTAATGAAACAAATCTAGCCTCTATAAGATACAACAGCAATAATTCACAATCTCATGAATTTCTAAATTTCTCGCCGAGAACCACGAGAAGCACCGAAAAACGTTTGAAGCAAGTTTGTAGGCGATTTGTTGGAAGCCAGAGTTTGATCGATGACGCCACGCCCCGCTAGCTAACTCGCCTTTTGGCCTAGAATGCCTGAGTTGGAAATTGTCAAAAAGTTGCAACTAGTCCCATTTGCGGTACCTTTAAAATTCATAAGACCACAGTCACAGAATATGTTACTGTTTTTACCAGCATAAGATCTGATTTGGTTTACTGTGATTAAACGATACATTTTGGGAACTAGATCTTTTCTGAGTTTACTTTTTATAATTGGAACTTCAGTAGAGCGACGAAATAAAAATAGAATTCTGGAATTATAACAAGTTTGGCGTTTAGGGGATAACTGATGCTTTGCGAAACGGATATTTTTTTGACAATTGGCAAGCTTTTGTCATCATCTCAGCTGATGATAAGTGACGATGATGACGTGGCAGATACTTTCTTTCCAGTTTTCTTTGTTCATTCAGCGTTTCGTCCGTCTAGTCCTACTCTACTGCACTGACATAAAAATAGAGGTACTTTTTGATAGCAGGCGTACAATTCTTTTTAAAGTCAGCCGGTTAGTTTTAAATCTTAAGGACTAAGTACCTACAGTGACTCTGTGGTTCTCACTTGGGTAGAAAGAAGAAAGAATACAACACATACATAAATTATACACAAAGTGGTCTTAAATATAAATAATTAAAATAAATTAATTCATACAGTGCCGTGCTCAGCCATCTTTTTTGCTTTCTTTTTACCCTACTTTTTATTTGTTATTTTATATTCTCTACTTTCTTTGTGTTACCAATATTCTGTTTGAGGTGTTATCGCAATACTCATGAATAAATGTTTACCTTATCTATGCTCTTAAGTTGTCAAGTGCTAGCTGGAGTTTAGTGTGAGGCGGCTGACACGGCTGCACTAACACTTGTGTCTGCTTTGACAGCTAAAACTAATTATAAGTAGATCGCTCACTAATTAATGGAAAGCTCAGTTAGTTTACTGAACAGAGCTTTGCAACAAGACTGTTAGTTTGAGACGCGCCGTCTTTACTGTTAGATACACTCTACCACATCTCTCTCTCTGCATACAGGGTGGCTTTTATTCGCCGACAAGCTGCAAATAACAGATGCTACTCTACGCGTGAAACTCAACAACTTACCCAAAGGTGCCAATAGAAATGGAGAAAAAAAATGTTGATTTTCCTACGAAGATCGCAAGTTGACTAGTCAACTGACAATTAGAATGGATTCCTACATTTCGTTTTGTTCCGATTGTAACCATGTACGGTGGTGCCGGTTGTTATGTCTAGATCATTAAGCCCATGTTCGGGGGATATGGACTTGGTTCCTATACGTATGTGTGGAGTAAAACGTAACCTCCCCGAGAAGAAACCCATGCCCCAGAAGGTAGATATGATATAGAGGTTGCTAATGTAAACTTTAGCTATAAATGCATAATGACATAAGTTATTTACCTATTTATTTACTTATAATTATTATTATGTCTTATAATTTTAAATGGACATTTTCATTTAAGTTGTCAAAAGACGCCAGTATGCGAAGCGACCTACCAACAATAAAGCTTTCAGTATGGAAAGTCTTCAAATGAAACTAAACCTTATTCGTGTTTTTAATTTTTACAGTAAAAAGTAGAGGTAGTAAGCGCCATCTAGTGGTTCTTAGGAGAAAAACTTACTCATTAGGCTCAGCGCTGGCGTGTAATTATTAGCCAAGTGCAGTGCTGTGACTATTATGTAATCTGTGGTGCAGTGCTGTGCGCTAATTAGCGGTCTTGACGGCGGCGGCGCGGGCGCCAGTCTCACGACGCGCCCGCGGGCATTATGCTAATAACACAGGAGCTGGGTTTGGCTGCATTTAGACTTTAGGCACAATCATAGTAACAAGGCGAGTTACACTTTATATTAATATTAATTAGAAATAGATTTGTTTAAAGGTTGGCTGAAAAATTGATTTATCTCTTCTTCAGTCTTCTGGCTGCGCTGTAACTAATGTTATTATTCTTTTATCTATAGTTAATAAGCCCTTGGTATTGTCTCACCTGATGGTAGGTGATGATAATACTGAAATATGGAAGCGAACTTGGCAAGATTTCCCAACGCAAAGAGGAATTGGCTATCTTAACTCCATGCCGGAACACATCAATGCTATTCACATTGTTGTTTGGCGGCAAGACTCAGATAAGATGGTGGTGATAGCTAGCCAGGAGGGCTCAGAAAATGCCCTACCAACGATATCTTATTGCTCACTCCTTGGGTGTAATTAAAGTTCTTCTGACAGTTAAAAACCTTTTGTAGATTCCCTAAATGTAGCCCCTGGGGAAAACATATAAGCGAACAACGCCATCTATCACGTTTTAAACAGAACTAAATAAAAAAATCCTAATTAAAACGATACTCTACTAACTTCATTTTAGTATGAGTAAAATTAAGTATCTGCTAAAATTAGTTATGCAGTGCAGTAATTCCCAGCTGGAAAAATATTGTATGATACAAGACAAATCTTTTTAAATTTCTGAACTCAAATTCAACAGCAAATAACCGATTTATAAACCTGACGTTCCGGCTCACGCAGCCGTAGCCGTCACGTCAGCAATTAGTGACGGAACGAAACTAATTGTGGAGCGTGAAACGAAACGTCACCGGTGACGTCACACCGCGCTCGCATTTGACCTTTTACTAAGCGGATAAGTTTCAGCTCATCAAATATTCACTTAGTATATAGCAAACTCTTGATAAAAAATGTGTTGCTTACACAAATACTTAATCGATGTACTTCTACTTCTTCTTCTTTTCTCTTTGGCATTCCACAACAATAAAGAGTGATTTTGTCAATATCAAACGAAAAGAGATAAAGCGAGTATTTGGGAGAATCTTCAATAAAATAATGACGGAACGCCAATGTCCAATGAATGTCACGGCTCTAAGGGTGATGGGCACTTAAAGATGCTCCACGTGGTGGTTTGCTGCTGGAACTCGGAAACGGAGCTGTCTCCCGAGTTAATCCTCTTCTTATTATCGCTTATCTCGGAATCTGATTCAGAGCTATTTCTCCATCACAAAAATAACGTTGAAACTACTCTAAAACGAAAATAATTGTAAAATTAACTCAACAGCTGTATGCTGGGCACAGAGTCTGAGCAACCAACCAAATCGATGTACATGTTAACTTTTACACATAATTTCTTACAGACATGAAATGTCAACTCTGTCATTTACAGTAGGTATACATACTATTGGAAAACAAATTTTATGCTAACTGACGTATATAGGTTTTTCATTTTAACCTCGTAAGGCTCAACGTCCTATTTTTAGGACATAGGTTTAGTAGAAGTTCAGACATAACTATCTGAAATTTGAACTGATTTTCGAACTCGTATTACGATTTGAATATTGGCTCCATTTCTGAACGAACCACATTTGAGTTCAAGCGTAAATTTTAAATTTACATTTAAATTGTTTAGGTCGTTGGACCGCAATGACTACCTGCCTAAATTTAGCTTAGGCCTTATGAGGTTAATCACAAATTAACTTACCTTTATGTTAACTCACAATTGGTAAACCGTCTCACCTGACAGTAAGAGATAATGATGCCCAAGACGGAAGAGTTTACCTGATTTTCCATCGAAATGGGAATTGATCCTACTCCTTAAAGTGCGAAATATAGGTATACCTATACTTAACCTGTATTTAATTAAGTTGTTCAGTTTTAATAAAAAGAACATACTCTCTGCCACTTGTAACTTGTAAGCATAAAAATTTCAGAATAATAACCTAAAAATTTTGTTGAATTAACCAGATTGCTTTTAAATGTATTCTATGTCACTTTCCGGATCAAGACGAATCTAACGACATCTCTTAAGCTAAAATCCATTAAGCCGTTTAGGCTACAGAGCATGCCAAAGAAATATACATACATATACATACATACACTCGAAAAACATAAACCTCCTTTTGGCGCAGTCGGGTAAAAAATCACAGTATTTAAACTTATGCCCTTTATTAAAAGTGTACTGAAAAGTATAAGCTCTAATCGTGAAACCGAAGAACTTTTGATGTACAAGTTTGTTAAAAAGGTTTTTTTTTTGGAATTTTTGTAAAGTCAAAAAATTCATGTAAGCCCTATGACAAACCCCAAGGATACCCTTTGACCAAAAAAATATTCGCTGTAACATACGTTCGCAGTAAGGTTATTCGCTTTTGTGCAGTCGCAGTCGCGTTATAATGTCTCCTTTTTGCTACAGTCGGTAAAGTACGGTCATAATGATACGGACATGTTACAAAACCCCACAACCTCCACCAATCCGCACTACTGTGGAGTATGGCCTAACCTTCCCGAAGTATGGTAAGAGACCCGTGCCCCTGCAAAGGGGACGATATGGGTTCTTTACATGTTACGAAAAAACATAACCCTCCTTCTGACGCAGTCGGGTAAAAACATTACTGTCCGCATAAAGAAGATGGATTCAGCTAGTCAGGTAGGCCTAGTAACTCATCTACCACTCTAGCCAAAGCGCGCCTTACAAAGTTGGACATGTTCGGGAATCGAACTCCTGAACTCCTGATATTAAAATTCCGGATATATGAGTAAGTGCAGTAAGCTAGTACCTGCATTCTACGAAGGCGATAGAAACCAAATTTGTTAACACATTTACTGACATAGAACCTTCACGAAACAATATGTTGAATGCCAAGGTTAAGAATATATAAATTGCTAGTCTATTATCTACGAACAATATCACACACGAACAGCTGCTTGGTTCCCAATGAACTCTGAAATGTGAAACTAAAACAATCTTAAACTCTATTAGCTCCCGATTTTTAAATCCACGCTAGATTTTGTGGGACTGAAATGCTAAATCTGGAGGCCGGACGACCTAGTCTACTTTCAAATCGATCCGCCTTGGCCTTCCCGAGAACACTCGCCGAAACTCCAGCACTAGCACCATCGCCCTGGCTATGCTCGCCTGCGAGCGAAAATGGAAAACAAAATTATCAAAACTAGAAAATTATCTGTCAGTTAAGGAAACTGCGTGAAAAGAAATGCAACTGACAGACAACATAGTAAATTGCAGCGTTATTTGTTCATAATTCATAAACTTTTCTAATTCAGAACGCACAAAACAAAAAGTGGACATCATCAATTTGAATTTGGAACGTGAGCCGCAAACGGAACGCAACAGCAATGGCGGCGCTATCGATCGACGCGGCCAGTCGGCGCCAAGCCCCCGCGAGAACGCCCGTGTCCGACCGCGCTATCCGTGCTGCACCGAATAACCTCGCTGCCTCCGTCTATCACCACCACTGATATATCTTCTCCTTGGTAAGCATACATCCACTATTATCATACGTACTAGATAAACTAAGGAGATTGTACTGTGATTAAAAGGAAAACATAGCTGAGTCATACGGCCAGTCTCTACGTCAGATACGATTGTATTAGGTATATCAACAAATATTAACTTCGTACTTGTCAGTGGTTCGTTATAGCATCGATGTTATCAGCATTACGGAAAAGGACTGAAAAATCATCGCGCACTTCATAGATTGTATCGATTTCCTCCTACAAAGTACTGAGTAAGTTGATTTGCATGTTATAACCTAATACAATACACTAATTAAGTTAAGGAAACTCGTCATAAAGTATCTAACTAAGCTTTTATATCAATAACAAAAGGAATCTTTCCAACTTTTCTTCTACTTCGCTACGACAAATCGACCTGTTCATTCATTAATTAGGCATCTACCTGGGGAAGTTAAGGTTTCTAACATCAAACCTAACCTAATTGCTTTACTGATCTGTACATGATTTATGTTCCTAATTGCTTTCCTTTGTTTTGCTTCCTCTTTCATTAAATGCTTACTTTTATTAATTGTTATGTAACATACTCGCGTGTGTGCTGTCTGTGTCGTGCCTACTTATATATTGTGTTTGTTTATGTAACAAAACATTATTTACTTTTTAACTTCCTCACAAATTTGTTATGGAAACAAGGTGTCCTTCTGAAACTAAAAATAAACTTTCTTTAGGTATAATATACGCCTCTTTATTTCAAGGCCGATCTCTACGAGCCTCCCCTAAATTGGCTTAACGCCTTGTGTGGGTGAAGCACTCGTAAATAAAACAATTTGTCTATTAGGAACTTGGGCCAGTGTTTTTTCCGCCGCAAACGGAATAGTCCTAAACCACAGACAAGGGAAAATCCCTTAGTACAATAGAAATTCTGTCCTCCCTTCCTTATGTGTAAACAACTTTTTTGACAGTTCATATGCCATTTATTTAGATCCTTGAAGGACATGTTTGTCATGTGTTGAAGGGAGTTTCTTTGGACCCGTCGTTTCTTCTCACTCCGCAAATACTTCCTGAAACAGCGGTCATAAGAGTTCCACGTGGTAGGAACCTCGTATTAGGTAGACAAAGTAATGACCGTCGAAAAGTGTACACTGCTACCTACTTTGAATAAAATATGTTCATTTTTCTTCTCTATGTATATATTTGTTTCTTTAGCCTTATGCTTTGTTAGCCTATATCCTAAATCCATTATTGGTCTGACAACAGTGAAAATTGCGCTAATCAAGATAAACTCAAAGTTTCAATGCAAAAAGTTATTTCATCTCACTTAAGATGCACATAGTTCTGCAACTTATAATAAAGAAATAAAATTATTTATTAGCAAGAGTATTATAGTATTTTTTATACAAGATCTTATTGTAAAACCTCAGTACAGTAATGTATTCAACCTGCGCGCAGGTGTGCAAATATAAGTTATACAAATAACAATATCGTAGTTATTTTTACAAATATCTAAATAATCTGCATTATCTTCATCACTGCCATGGATTGCTTTTCCCTTTTAATCTCTTTCATTTAATAGATCACCTCCTTGGTGAGATCTTTCTCTATAATTCTCTTTTGTCTTATGGACCTGGTGCCGATTAAAGACCTTCAAATTCAGAATACCTAAATGTATTAAGTGCATTACATTAATGTGCCTGATATAAAATTTGAGAGCTACATTTTTTATTTACATCTCACGATTACGAATACCGACAGAAACACACAGTTTGCGTATTTCTAGCGCATTCGTGAGATTTCTTTTTTATGTAAATTTATTTTGTCTAACATATAAATTTACTAGTCGGTTGCTCAGTACGTTTTTATCTTCGACTTTACTAAAATCGTAAATAAATAAATTTGGTGTTTCATGTGACTGTATCATCTGATTCCATTTCTTACCATTTCTTAGGTTCCTTGGAGATAGTTAAGTTCAGTGTTTACTTTACATTATTATTTTATGTTATTAATTGCACACTACCTCTAAAATATGTATATGCGCGATTTCCTCCACCAAAACGTTGTCTGGACAAGATCGCTCTTTAGCGATTGTATCGCCTAACTGTATTGGTAAGTTTTTTTCATATATATTATTGTTTATATTTTTCTGTTTATTTTGTGCAATGAAGTGTTTTTTGAATACCTTTAAACACTTCAGTTTTTGTTGCAGTTAAAGGTATTAGAAGCGCTGCTTCACCTTCTCGTTATATTCTCTATACATTTTAATATCACAATACACATTTGCACTACCCCATCCTATCACAAAATATACTCGCAACATTTATCACGTACTCATGAGCGTTCTGTCTGGTCCCTAGCGACTCAAAGCTATGTGTAACGAAGCAGCACAAATGAAAAAAAATAAAAAAATGATATACAGTGAAACCTGGATAACTGGGACATCAAGGACACTGCAAATTTGTCTCACTTAAAGAGGTATCCCACTTACCCGGTGTCTCAGATATCCAGGTAAAAATAAATATCTGTCTCATTTACAGAGGGTTCCATTAAAAGAGGTGAAAAAGGACACAAGAAAGCCCCAGTTAGAGAGGTAATAAATTAATGTTATCTCAGTTACAGAGGTTACTACCTATGAAATTCAAAGAAACAATTTAGTAAAAGTATTCTTGAAAATGTAATCTCAGTAAAAGAGGTAAATTACACTCGCTGTCTCAATTATAGAGGTAATTATGATGATAAAATCGAAAGAACTAATCCCAGATATAGAGGTTTGTTTCGTCCCACTAGCAGAGGTAATTCAGTGCAAAAGTGTCGGGACCTCAGCATGAGTCCCAGCTATGGGGGTTTCTCACTTATCCAGGTCCCACTTAACCAAGTTTTACTGTATTAATCCGAAACTTTGTGTGTACAGGTTGTGAGTGGTAGAAACTTTGTACAACGTAGAAAAAAATGACAATGTTAAAGAATGTGTATAGCAGATACGATACTTAAATATTATAAAAACATTTTGACTTGATTTGAATGCAAAGCTAACCCTGAATTGAAAAGTATACACCAGACTAATACAAATAAGTAGTTAGGTTTTTCCTCATAACGCAGATTAAAAAAAAATAGTACAAAAGTTTTCTAGAATTTTCTTTATTTTTAAACTGACTTCAAAAAGAAGGAGGTTTTCAATTCGGCTGTTCTTATGATGTTTTTTTTTTATATTTGTATGTTATTACTCCGCTAATTATGAATCTGTTTTTTTGGTAGGTCACGCTTCAGAAGTGGTCCCATATAAATTTTATAAATCGATTCAGCGCTTTTGGAAAAAATCAACAAAAAACAGAAAACATAGCAAAATTGTAGTTGTTACGACTGAAGTAGGTTGTTTTTAGCGTATTCAGCGTTGTGAATTATATTTGTTTCTGGTTATTCCCAGTAACAACATGTATGTTTACTTTACATGTATGACAACTTGTTCGACAAAAACTAATTAATATACAGGGTGGAAGGGACAGGTTTCTGAAAACTTTAAGGGCTTGCTCAGTAGACGAAACTGAACAACTTTCTACAAATTTTTTTTTCAGGAAACGAAAAAGAAAATCGGCTTCTTCATATAAAATTATAAACTTGATTGGACAGTTTGTATGGAGAAGCCAATGTTTTTTCGTTTCCTGAAAAAAATTCTTGTGGAAAGTTGTTCAGTTTCGTCTACTGAGCAAGCCCTTAAAGTTTTCGGAAACCTATCCCTTACACCCTGTATTATATCGCACCTACCTATGAATATAAATTCCCAAGGGCTAGTATGGAACTCTTTAAGAAGGGACCGAAAGGTTTCTTGAAGGATGGGCAAATTATATAGCACCCCTGGTGTTACAAGGCGTCGCTAACCACTTCTCATCAAGTAGAGTGTCAGCCTTTTTGCCACTTTTATACGTATTACAGTATTTTGCCATCTTTTTATTATATAAAAAAGGAGTCTACCCTACTATACCATACATGATTTTATAATTTAATTTGTTTTAGACATTTCATACCTACCTGTAATAATAACAAAACTAACCATTATAAAGCAACCCCCTCCATTTCTTTCCGGACCTTCAACGAATTCTGTTAGTTGCGAAAACAAACCAGATTAAACCGGATTAGGGCTTTTCATAGTACATAATGGTTTTACGCGTAATAATGCTCGCTCAATCGTTTTCGCGGGGGCTTCCCTGTTTGAAGAGTTTGTTGTCTTTCAGTTTTAATGGAGTTACCCACGTATTCATGGCAAGAGTTCAACCACATACAAAAATTGAAAAATAAACTGTCAAGTTTTACATACGCATTTCGGGAAATTAAAAAGTCTACGGACATGGCAGTGGCACTCACAACCTACAACGCATACGCATACTCATGGCTCTCGTATGGCATTGTCCTATGGGGAAACAGTACCGACGCTCCCGCTCTCTTTACTCTCCAGAAAAAACTTGTTAGAATACTAGCAAATATAGTACAAATTGATAGCTGTAAACCTTATTTCCAGAAGTACTCAATCCTCACACTTCCAAGTATTCATATATTAGAATCATGTAAATTTGTCCGAAAATACCCCGAGTTTTACTCTAAGCGCAGAGATATACGAGTACCAACCAAATACACCTTTCGACACTCCAACAGACTAATGGTGCCAACTTCTAAACTTACAATACATTCGGCAAGCCCTCACGGAATGACGATAAAAGTTTTCAATAAATTACCAAACACATTAAGAAACATAACAGAAGACAGACTATTTACAATCAAATTAAAACAATTTCTTATTGACAAAGCTTATTATAATGTTGACGAATTTTTAAATGACAAAATTTAGACAGAAATAGGAAAAAATGAATAATTTATATTGACTCATCTATAAAATTATTATTTTTTGTAATTATTATTATTTTATTTAAAATAAAAATGCGTTTTCCTCTCTTCTAACCAAATTGCGGTGCCCGACAGGGTCCATAATGATCTATTCTGACATGTACACCTATTTTTATTATACATTATGGATTGCAATAAACTATTGTAATTGAAATTGAAATTCTAAGGGTACGCTCTGACAGCAGGATAGCCTCGTCTGTTTTCCATTGCTCATATTTTTCGTACTTTAATATATTTCGTGATATGTGTATCTTCGATTGTATGGATTCCTTCTTTGTTAGTATAGTCTTATTAATAATAATAATTTATTTATTTATTCAGACAATTTTTGGTCCATTTTGTTAGTAAAATTACTTAGAAACTAATGTTAGTATTTAAATTCTAGACAAAGAAAACACGAAAAGCTTTCACACTCCATGCGTACACTAGCTGCAGAAGGCATGAGGCCCCGCCTGACCAGTACACGCATGAAGTGGGAAAGCAGCGGAGAGTCATATCCCTCCGCAACCACCATCAGAATGCTGTTCGGGCTGGCGCGCAGCCTGCTTAGCAAGGAGGCCGTCCGTTTGCGCAGGATGGCGTGAAATTTACTTGATGATACATTTTCATTATTTTGCAGTAGATACTAGATACTCATCACACAAATGCTTGCTTTGAGTGGGAATCGAATCCACGTTCCTCGCTTCAGTATAATCAGGGCATCTAAGCCCTGGGCCATAGAGTCAGTTAAATTATCTTTTTCAGTGTAATCTCATAAATATCGTAATTTCATTACCCTTTAGAGAGAAATAGTGAAACAAATGGTCCCTTCATAAATTTCTCGGGTTGAAAGCCAGCTCTCATGCCAAGCTCAATTCCAGATCCTGAAGCCATTTGGTTTGTTTCGGCAAAGGCCCTGGGATTACAGCTGGATATTAAACCCAATAAAAGTTCGCGATCAGGCGTTCACAAGGGAAATTTTTGATTCCGTCGGAACTGTATATCGGATTTTTATTACCTTTTTTAGGTACGTTCCCACTTTTGCAGATGAAATCAGAGAGATTTGACGGTGTTCGTTTTAGCGTAAAAGAAATAAATAAATCTGGAAAGTAGCTGCGTCGTCTGCTAATAAAAGTTTAGCTTTTCTCCGGTGAAGTGACTCGAAATGTGAAGAAAAGAGCCTCTTCTGTCGAAAAAAAAATGAAACCTGAAACAGTCAGTAACACTCGTAATAATTATAATTGACCACGCTGAAAACGTTAAAAACAACCTACTTCAATCGCAACAACTCCAATTTTGCTATGTTTTTTTTTATTTTCTCAAAAACCGCTGAATCGATTTCGATAAAATTTATATGGAACCACCTCTGAAAGAAATAAAAAAAGCGGCCAAGTGCGAGTCGGACTCGCCCATGAAGGGTTCCGTAGCAGCAAGTAACATAATATAAAAGTTTTTGTAGTTCGTTGTAACTTGAATGAAAGGTAAAATTGCGGTTTACGATTTATGACGTATTAAAAAAAAACTACTTACTAGATATCGTTCAAACCAATTTTCGGTGGAAGTTTGCATGGTAATGTATATCATATATTTTTTTTTTAGTTTTATCATTCTCTTATTTTAGAAGTTACGGCGGGGGGGGGGGGGGACACATTTTACAACTTTGGAAGTGTCTCTCGCGCAAACTATTCAGTTTAGAAGAATATGATATTAGAAACCTCAATATCATTTTTGAAGACCTATCCATAGATACCCCACATGTATGGGTTTGATGAAAAAATTTTTTTTGAGTTTCAGTTCTAAGTATGGGGAGCCCCCAAAATTTATTGTTTTTTTTCTATTTTTGTGTGAAAATCTTAATGCGGTTCACAAAATACATCTACTTACCAAGTTTCAACAGTATAGTACTTATAGTTTCGGAAAAAAAGTGGCTGTGACATATGGACAGACATATGGACAGACAGACAGACAGACAGACAGACATGACGAATCCATAAGGGTTCCGTTTTTTGCCATTTGGCTACGGAACCCTAAAAAAGAAAAAAATTAAATAAATTTTTATTTTTTTTTAATAAGAAAAGAATTTTCCAAAACCGTTAAGGCGTCTTCGAGTAATCGGTGAACATACATAAAAAAAAAGATTCCGACGAATTGAGAACCTCCTCCTTGTTTTGAAGTCGGTTGAAAAAGGATGTGGTTTTCAATAAAAAGCTCGGGAGTTAATAACACGATAGCAAATTGCTTAAGAGATAAGCAAAACTTAAGCAAAGACTATATGTATATATAATATGGTCGCGTCGATCTCGTAGGTAAACAGACTACAGACACGGTCGTAATCTGGATGGGTTTGACCTTAGACTTTGTATCAACACACCTGAAACTTCTGGTGACTTTTCTAATAAAACTGAATATTTTTTGTTCTTTTACACCTGATTTTGCGGCAAAGCTAATAAAAAGGGTTATGTTAGTACTAGCTTCCGCCCGCAACTGCGTCTGCGTGCACTTCAGAATTGGGTCCAGAGAGAAAAAATATGTTAAGGCAGCGCCATCTAGTGAAAAGTAAAAACTTCAGTTATTGGCCATTCCTTGGGGAACCATGGAGTTTTTCGGGACAAAAAGTATTCTATATGTTAGTCGAGTTCTTTAGATATCTACTTACCAAATTTCATCCAAATCTAGTTAATAGTTTCCGCGTGAAAGCGGAACAAACAAACAAACAGCCACACTTTCGCATTTATAATATTAGTAAGATAAGATTTTATCTATAAATTACAACTTCGCTTAAAGCGCAAATAAGAAATTACCAGTGTTAACATTAACCGCAAGCAGAAACAACCACTTAAGCAAACGACGAGGAAAACCACGATAAATTAAATAGAGAAAAACGTTATAATAGCCATTCTGCCCTCGTAATAAAAAAGGCCGCAAAGTAAGCGAAAACTTCATATACAGGGAGGATGTAAGGGACAGGTTTCCGAAAACTTTAAGGGCTTTATTATTATTATTATTACTGGATGGGACGCCTGCGGGGCACAGGCGGGTGTTCAAGTCGCCAGGTGGACTCATTACACCCTATTCCCGGTGGTACGCGAGCGTTACTGTGTCCCCGTTGACGTCCCCCCCATAAACCTTGCGCTCCTCCTGCAATACTCCGCTATGCGACCAGTGTCCAGGTCACGTAGTTCTTCTTCATCGATGCTGTCGGTGCCAAACGTCTCCCACCTGAGCCTGCTGTATAATGCGCACTCCGCCAAGAAGTGTTGGCTGGTCTCCAACGCTCCGCAGTTAGGGCAGGAGGGGTCGGTGGTACCGTCTATTAGGGACATATGTCGATTCATTTGTTTTTTAAGGGCTTGCTCAGTAGACGAAACTGAACAACTTTCCACAATATTTTTTTTCAGGAAACGAAAAAAAAACGACTTCTCCATACAAACTGTCCAATCAAGTTTAGAATTTTGTATGAAGAAGCCGATTTTTTTTCGTTTCCTGAAAAAAAAATTGTGGAAAGTTGTTCAGTTTCGTCTACTTTGCAAGCCCTTACAGTTGTCGGAAACCTGTCCCTTACACCCTGTATAATACTTTGCTCTACCAAAACACGTCTCTTCATTTCATCCATAACCCTCCATCCATCCATCAATATAGTCACAATAATGGGACCACTTGACCCCTAGCAAATTATAGAGTATTATTTGGGCCGCAATTTAAAATTACCTGCTTCTGTGTTTTCCGAATCCTACAATCTGGGAGTCTTCAAGGCGAGAGTGAATAGGCATTATTTGAGTTTGAGTGTACCATCTCCGACTACATCGTCACTTTCCATCAGGTGAGATGTAGTCAAACGCACTCAATTTTTTAATAATAAAAAAAAACTTTGGGCCATTTGACCACTAGTGAATTCTAAAATTATTAACTGGTCCGCGGACCAGTTTTGTAAGCGGGCGAGTTAATACCCAAGCCTAGCAGGCTGCGGTGGGCCCCACCGCTCAATTAGCGATCACGTCCGCGTGGTGAATTAAAACTCTGCTCTTATAAAAAAGAATGCCGCAAAGTATACGAGAACTCTATATAAGTTGCGGCGTTTTTTCTTATGAGGCCATTCTGTGCGTTCTACCTGAAAACTTGGCGCGTTTTCTCTCTGAAAAAATCTCTCTCTTTTTGTAGTCTGTTTTAATAGAGATAGGAATATATGTATATATATAATATTTACTCCAGTTAAATATGTAACATTAGATGTGTTGATGTAACAAAATATATCATCTATTCCAAAAATGCGCTTCTCATCCCACTGATAATGCAGTTAGAAAGATTTTACGGTTTAAGTATTTTACGCTTGGAGAAAGTTATTTTTCAGGCATTTCAAAAGGACCCCCATACTATTATTATTATACATAATATGTTTATACAGTTTTCACCAGACAGTTCCCATAACTAAGTAGGTATTTCTTTTAGCTTTTTTATGTTTCTCTCTATCGTCATAAGTACATCATAGAAAATCTAAAAGTCTTTCGAGTATGGCTCCTGAGCAAGGAGTTTATAACCCACCAACCTCTTTTGAGTGACACAGGACTGCCCCAAAAATAACAAAGCGACTTATTCGCCGCTGTCATTCTTTGTGTTACTTTCGCGTTACAAAATTTCACTCGGCTTCGCAAGGGGTTTCTCTGACTCCCGTGACACGAAGGAAAGGCAAAGGGAAGAGTTATTAATAGGCGTAGCGTAAATGTCACAAGATGTCTAGGTACACATTAATTATGTAAATCGCTCCCCCGCAGCAGTCGATATTTAAGCAAATGAGTTTTAGACATAGACAATCATAGACAATCCTTTATTTTTGGCATCATAAAAAAGACATGTTAGGAATATAGTAACAAAACAATACAATTAAAGATACATAGAAATATAACATAGGAATTACGTGTGTGTGCCAAAAATTGGTCCCTGACTCAGCAAATGCTACAGTCTGTGTTAACACAGTGCAGCGCTGATTCATATAGTAGTTTTCGTTTGATATGTTTTGATCACATGTGTCTAACTACATATATGCGATGAGGTATAACGAAATAGGTTTCACTCCCGTTAACTGGAGATTTTAGTCCTTATACTGAATATCTTTTGTTCAATAACATTGTGAACATCGCCATAGGTTTTCAAACTTTTATACAAATTATTCAGCGGAATTCTAAGCCATACAATCATATAAAAACACTTCATAATGAGTTTCTTTTTATGGCAGAGGTGGCAAACGAGCAGACGGGTAAGCGATTAACGCCGCCCATAGACACCCGCAACATCAGAGGAGTCACTAGTGCGTTGCCGGCCTTTGATATGAGAGTACGCTTTAGCTTACCGGTTCTACGCCTATTTTATTATTCTGTATTGTGTTTATCACATATGGAAAATAAATATAGTTTTCCAAAGTTGACTTTTCCTTTATCGTTACCAAAAATTGACAAGAAATAACTTTCAATATCCCACAAAAACAAGCCAGAAAAACAATATTCCTGCCTAAACATTGTTATGCTGAACTTGTTGTCCTTTTTCCCTTAAAGTACGTATATAGAGTTATGAAACAAGCCTACCCCTTGTCACGTGACACGCAAGCTGTCGCTTGTCATACCGACTTCCAGCAGCAAGTTGATTCGCGAAGTTTCCCACTTCCGCTGCGTCGACGCGCGAACGTACAACTTTGCGGCGCCCGCTTTTGTTCTGTTGTTTGAAGATTACCTAGTTTGATTGAATCGAAAGTTGGTACTGAAACCTCTCAATTAACTATTGTCGGTAGGTATTTAGAAGGTAAATAATCAATCAATAGACAGACTCGGTGGCTCAGTGGTTAGCGCTCCTGACTACTAATCCGAGAGTCGTGGGTTCGATCCCCACCCAGGGCAAACATTTTTGTGATGAGCAGATATGTTATCTGGGTGTATTATATCTATATATGTACTTATGTATTTAAACGTCTCTGGTTCCCATAGTACAGGGAATCCTACTTTGGGGCCACATGACCGTGTGTGATTTGTCCCGGTTATAAAATAATATAAAAACTAGCACAAATAATACAGCAATTATAACTACAAAACCGCTTCCGTGGCGTATTCGCTAGGCCGCTCGCTTCACATCGGCAGATCGTGGTTTCGATTTCTTGCGGAATTCAACTTTGTACGACTTTTTTTCCCCTCATTTGGTAAGCCCTTGGCATCATTTCACCTGGTGGTAAGTGATGATGATGCCGAAGATGGAAGCGGGCTTACCAAGATTCCCAACGCAATGGGGAACTGGCTATCTTATCTTCATGCCAGAACACATCAATGCTGTTAACATTGATGTTTGATAAGATGGTGGTAGCTAGCCAGGTGGGCTCAGCAAATGCCCTACCACCCACCAAACCGACTTGGTTTGTTTAGTGTTAGGGCACTTTTCGAGTGCGCTTGGCTAGCTATCTTATCTGAGACTTTCCACTAAACATCAATGTTAACAGCGTTGATGTGTTGCTTCATGAAGATAAGGTAGCCAGTATCCCATAACGTTCGGGAATCTTGGTAAGCCCGCTTCCATCTTTCGGCATTATCATGACTTACCATCAGGTAAGGTGGATGCCAAGGGCTAACCAGGCGTGAATAAAATAAAAAAGTAAAAAAAAATACATTTTCACATGACAGGTTAAGAAGTATACTTCATTCCAATCAAAAAAAAGCAAAAGGTAAACAAACATAGTATGCAGATGACATTGACATGTGTCAGATCCATAGTAAGTTTGTTTACGTTTTGCTTTTTTTTTGATTGGAATGAACCATAAATACATACAGTCCGTGGAAGAGCCATGCTTCGGCACGAATGGGCCGACCGGTGATACCACGGCCTCACAGAAAACCGGCGTGAAGCAACCGTTGTTGCGTTGTGTTTCGCCGAGTTAGTGAGGGTACCGGAGGCCCATATCCCCCCCCCCCCTAATTCCCCCCCATTTCAAAGGTCGGCAACGCACTTGTGACTCCTCTGGTGTTGCGGGTGTCCATGGGCGGCGGTAATCGCTTACTATCAGGTGATCCGTCTGCTCGTTTGCCATTGCCACCTATCACATAAAAAAAAACATCCCAGCACACAGCAGATCACCAACAGATGGTATCTGCCTGTTTACGATAATTTTATCGATCAATTCTAAGAACGTTCTAGATAGTAGGTATACATTTTCTATTTATTCAGTGGTGTAGATAGTTATAATGTCACAAGATAAGGAGAAGAAGATTTAGTTACTTTATATGTACTTAGTGTTAGCATGTAGCATGACTTATTAAAAAAAAAAAAAAAAAAATGAATGAAAATACTTTATTTTACAACAAAAAAAACAGAAAAATACTGATAATACACAGTACAGGTACATAAAATACAGGCGGTCTTATCTCTAAAGAGCGATCGCTTAACCGATATAAAATAATTTCAATATAGAATTTGGTATGCGGGAGCTTTCAGGGACTTAAAGATTATTACACCACGGTGTAAATAATAAAATATATTTGAATTCGACCGCAATAACCTTTTAACCCTGTAGTACACTAGCGGTTTGCGCTCAAATACGCTTCACACAAAGGGTAACTTGATAAGACCCTAATAAAACATACATAAGCAGATATTAGTGTCAAATTGTAATTAGGAATTGTTTTTATAACGCGAGCAAAGTAACGGAGCTGAAATGAAATGACATAATATTTTTTCGAAGTAGGTATCTCTGTACACTTTTCGAACGTCATATTTTTTCGACCTAATACGAAGTTCCTACCACTCGGAACTCGTATACCCACCGTTTCGGGAAGTGTTTGCGGAGTGAGAAGAAACGGTGGGCCCTAAAGAAACTCTCTCCAACACATTTTTAGGGTTCCGTAGCTAAATGGCAAAAACCGGAACCCTTATGGATTCGTCATGTCTGTCTGTCTGTCTGTCTGTCTGTCCGTATGTCACAGCCACTTTTTTTCCGAAACTATAAGAACTATACTGTTGAAACTTGGTAAGTAGATGTATTTTGTGAACCGCATTAAGATTTTCACACAAAAATAGAAAAAAAACAATAAATTTTGGGGGCTCCCCATACTTAGAACTGAAACTCAAAAAATTTTTTTTCATCAAACCCATACGTATGGGGTATCTATGGATAGGTCTTCAAAAATGATATTGAGGTTTCTAATATCATTTTCTTCTAAACTGAATAGTTTGCGCGAGAGACACTTCCAAAGTTGTAAAATGTGTGTCCCCCCCCCCCCGTAACTTCTAAAATAAGAGAATGATAAAACAAAAAAAATATATGATGTACATTACCATGCAAACTTCCACCGAAAATTGGTTTGAACGATATCTAGTAAGTAGTTTTTTTTTAATACGTCATAAATCGTAAACCGCAATTTACCTTTCATTCAAGTTACAACGAACTAAAAAATCTTTTATATTATGTTACTTGCTGCTACGGAACCCTTCATGGGCGAGTCCGACTCGCACTTGGCCGCTTTTTTTAAATAAATAGCTTGTTTGTAAAATCTCGTTTGCGAACACACCCCTTAGTAAAAGTATGCATAAAAGTAAACTGACATTATTACTAATGTTTTGTTGCGTACCAGGTATTTAAAAATATGAAAATTTGTCCGCATTTTTAACCGACTTCAAAAAAAAGGAGGAGGTTCTCAATTCGTTGGAATCTTTTTTTTATGTATGTTCACCGATTACTCGAAGACGCCTGAACCGATTTGGAAAATTCTTTTTTTGTTTAAAAGGGTATACTTTACAGGTGGTCCCATATAAATTTTATCGAAATCGATTCAGCGGTTTTTGAGAAAATCAACAAAAACATATCGAAATTGGAGTTGTTGCGATTGAAGTCGGTTGTTTTTAACGTATTCAGCGTGGTCAATTTATTATGACGTACTGAAAACACCGGTGACCCCGAAAATGAGGGTTGTCAGCCAAAGCAACACCTGAGCTAGTAAACAAACCTTAGTATCGAATGATCAAATAATTGAAAAGACGAAATGCAAGGTAGAAAAAGACTCCTGAAATTTAAACTGTGAGTTCCTACTATTAAACTGAACATTTTTTTCCAAAGAACCCAAATAATTCTCGAAAAATATTATAGATTTTCCATACAATGGCCGACTGATTGGCCGATTAATTTATATTTTTTTTTTCTCAAAGTCTCAAGGTCATTATAGGTTCCACATGAAAATTTGTTCAGTTTCCTTAGGAAAAGTTGTTCAGTTTTCCAGTTAAAGTTTCCGAGAGTGGTATTTATACTTTCTGTAGGTATTTGTCTTTATTTTTTAATTTCCTTACGAGCGAATGTACAGGTCGCGTCAATCTTTAAGATCGCTGAAGGGTACTGACTCGGGGAAGTGTGCGTTCACTTGGAATCCTCATGCTCGAATTTTGATATTCTGATTATGCCAATATTTATTGTCTAATAGTACCCAAAGGAATGTGCTATCGTAGTTTCAGAGAAAATCGAGTTTTTTACTGAGGCTGCTAGCGGAATGTTTCGCTGGCAGCCTCATCTCTGGAACCAAGGAACTACTTCGAAATTCGAGCATGAGGATTCTAAGTGAACGCACACTTCCCCCACTCAGTACCCTTCAGCGATCTTAAAGATTGACGGGACCTGTATTATATTGTGAACCGCACCACACCACACCACACAGTGTAATGCGGCGGAGATGGGATATGTTTACACTTTCCGCTATCATGAGAAATAGGTGACTTCCGCCATCGGCCGGGTAATGATGCTTGTATAAGGAAGTCAAGCATTCTTATAAATACGATGTATAAATATTTAATGCAATGCCCTAAAGAATATAAGTAGATGAATTTTATGATCCTTTTAAAGCGCATTTTTATTCAAAATGAGATCGCATATTATGATTGCTGTGGAACAATTTTACCGAAGTAAGATAAAACGTGAAAATCCCTAAGAAACTCTCTTCAATTAATTTCTAAATACTTTGGAGCCTCTAGAGAGAAATACTCAAGAGTGATGAAGTATTCTCATGACAAAAATCAAGCTTAAGATTCTGATGGAGATTGGTTCTTTTAAACTAACAGAGAGTAAAAAAACTCTTAAATGAAAATTAAAATGAAAATATTTTATTCGAAGTGGGTAGCAGTGTACCCTTTTCGAACATCATTCTTTTATCTACCTAATTCGAGGTTCCTACCACTCGGAACTCGTATACCCACCGTTTCGGGAAGTGTTTGCGGAGTGAGAAGAAACGGCAGGCCCTAAAGAAACTCCCTCTAAAACATGTTTTTAAAAAAGTCTTATATTCTATTACAGTGTTTTTCAACCTGGGGGTCACGGCCCCCCGGGGACATTAATATAATAACTAAATCATTTTCTAATTGAAGAAAATTATGCGCCAATATAAACGTAGTCTTTCAAATCACTAACATTTTGCATGTTTATGGCTCTAGGGGGGTCGCAAGAATGTTTTAACTTATACAGGAGTCGGGTATTAAAAAAGGTTGAAAAACACTGTTCTATTACATCTTAATGCTAGATCAATAAATTAATTATACAATGTCATGTCTGTAAATAAAATATGAAAAAATAAGAATAAAGAAAGAAAGGATTCAAAAGAGATAAAGGAATTCAAAATAGGAAAGGATTCTTACATTAACTTACCAGATTCCGTACCTTTTTCTTTGCACTTAATATACAAAATCATAAATATTAACACAGTGTAAACATAAATAATATAAAAAAACGAGTTAAAAAGATCGAGCGTTAAAAAGATGGTTACATAAAATACTCATTAACGTAAACGAATGCGTGAATCAAGCCAAAATACCGTGTTCCCTGTACCCTAGCTTGGGTAATGTCGGTAAATATGAGCACCATCAATTGTTTCACACAGGGAGGCGCGGCTTAAGCGCGCTCGCTCCAGCTTTAGGCTGCTTTTCCACCAGAGGTGTGCGAGGAAGCGGAGCGGTGTGCGAGGAAAAAATCCACCAATAGAATCGCTTCATTTTCCTAGCCTCGCTTAGCACAGCTCAGGCGGAAAAGAGTTTAGCGAAGCGAGGTCTTTTGTATTGAGAAATGTGTGCGAGGTATGTGTTCCGAAGGATGTGTTGCGAGGGATGTGATATTATATTGCGCCAATACATTTTACAGCTTTGCAACGCATCCTCGCACCGCACATTAATGCGTATTTTCACAGCTCCGCTACACATCCTCATACGAGACATTTTCCTCGCACATATTTGGTGGAAACCCCCAAACGTTTCCACAGCACAGCTACACATTCTCGTACGAGACATTTTCCTCGCATATCTGGTGAAAAGCAGCCTTATTCTGCCGTCATAAGAAAAAAAGCCGCAAAATATATGGAATTTTCGTATACTTTGCGGTTTTATTTCTTATGATAGCAGTATTGGAGCGATGTTAGCACAAGGCTGTGTTATGGCTCCATCGACGCACGCGCGCGTATGGCTCCTACTAACAGCCCTGTTGAGTTGCTTCGATGAGAAATTGTTATGTTTGCTTTTACAAGTCTTTTTATATGCCGCAGAATTATGTACTTACGTATTATGTATGTGTAGGTGTAATGGAGAGTGACTGGTATGTATCTTCGAACCTTTGTCTACTTATAAAACTGAGCAACTTTTGTTCAATCGAATAAAAATCTTTTTTTATTTTATTAAGTGCTGTACACATTTCATATTTTTCTTGACGTGTCATGCGAAGCATGGAAACGGTCGAGATAAATGCCATTAACAGTCAAACCCATCTAGGTTGTGACCATGTCTGTAGTTAGTTAACCTGCGTGATCGTCGCGACCACGCAGGCTGCACTGAGCCACGACCGGATGCTATCGCTAGATGGCAGTCGTTAAGCCATATCGGAGGCCTTATTGAAAACTTCTGACACTGGGGTACCTTCCCGAATAGACATCTGTAGACAGTCCCGGGTAGACATCTGTGCTCAATTGCTATTTGCGCATTCAGATTTGGAAAAACGGAACGGAAATTGATCAATAGCTAGTACAAAGAAATTTTAAGTATTGTACAGTAAAACGAGTCATGTTCATCGAATTTGTTACATGTGATTATTCTCGCTTCGAAAAAAGACCCTCCGGTAGCAACATCAGTTATATTTTATAGTAAACAAAGAGAATTCGATATTGCTTGTATATTTTTATCAGATTTTGACGTTCATCGCAGTGTCAGTCTTTCAAATATTTTATAGTAATCATAACTCACTGCATCAAAAATAAATTGCCCGTAGTTATGCCATAACGATCCAACTGACTTTAAAGTAAGTAAGGGACGATGTACTTTACGTCACTGATATAAAGTACATAATCCCTTACTTTATATTTTATTTAAATCAGGTAACAAAGACCCATAGTTGGTTTGGTTTCTTTAAAGTCAGTTGGATCGTTATGGCATAAATACGGCGAATTATGAGCTTAAAGTTCACTAAATTTCTCTTCCACTGAAAGTTCAAAAAACCATATTTGTTTTGTTTTCCACCTCATGTATGATTTTTAATTTAAAAAATGACAAAATGAGTTTCTAAACATTTTTAGAACAAAATGTCGTTTTTGACAGATAATAAAAAGCAACTGAAATGACTAGTAGTCATCTAGCTAGTCTATTCAATAACGTCTCAATACAATAATTGACCACGCTGAATACGTTAAAAACAACCGACTTCAATCGCAACAACTTCAATTTTGCTATGTTTTTGTTGATTTTCTCAAAAACCGCTGAATCGATTTCGATAAAATTTGTTTGGGACCATCTGTGAAGTATACTCATTTAAACAAAAGAAGAATTTTCCAATTCGGTTCAGGCGTCTTCGAGTAATCAGTGAACATACATAAAAAGAAAAGATTCCGACGAATTGAGAACCTCCTCCTTTTTTGAAGTCAGTTAAAAAGTGCCGCGCTTTCACGTCCCAATATGTAAGAAATGAATGCGATGACTGGCGAAAACGCACGTGTACGGCCGAAACACAGTTATGAAATGTCCTTTTCTCAAATCCTTGTCCTTGGAAGCTGAATCAGGTTGAATCTTTTAAGGTTTTATTAAAGCTAATATTTATTTAGTCTTGCTTTTCTCCAAATAAGGTCAGTTATATGTTGTATGCAGAGTTCAATTTTTTTATGTTTATCTAAAAACTAATTAAAAGAAGCGCTGAGAGAGGAGTAATAATTTAAAAAGTGGTAGAGTCAAAACGTTAATCCAAACCCGCATAAATATATTTTGTTGTTTATTCATTTCTTTTAGAAATAAGTTTTACCCTTTGTGTATATTTTATGTTAAGCCTGTATTACGCTTATTTTGTTCACAATAAATTATAAAATAAAATAAATTTTGAATATTTTGACATCTGCCATTAAAATAAAATCTGTGACGGTATAATCTGTGATGGTAGTCTTCACAATTTCTCTTCGTGGACAAATCAGTTTCCAAGACAAGCTTTCCCTCTCCAAGTCTGCAGTAGGAGTACCTCGTTTATTTCGGTCGGAGCACCAGACCGAGATTAATCCACTGCCAGCGAGCAGTGGAACAGGGGAAGATAGTGGTTCATTGCGTTACGATCCAAAATTACCGGTGTTTGAAAATTCTGCCTTATTAGTGAGCTTAACATCAAAAACTGATGACTGTCTTGCGATGTTTTTTAAAATATAAAAATAATTTAATTTATTTTAGATTCATGAAATGAAATGAAATTAAATAATTTATTTGCTGTAAACATGGTCTTGCAAATCTTACAAAAATTTGGTATCTCATGTTTAGCTATACACAAATGGCAAAAAAAAATACAAATAAAAAGTATGAATACTTTCAAAATATAAAATAGGAATATATGAAAATTACTTACTATATAAATAATGTATCAAGATCCCTTTAAAAATCAAATATGATTTACGTGAAAAGAGTGTTGACAATATATTTCAATGACCAAGGATTTCGGTCCCTTTCACACCTTTCCCAAAAACTTCAGTTTGATGAATCTTGTCATTGGTTTTTGGAATTGTTAGTCATTAGCTACAAATATTTTTTTGTTTTATCTCTTTTGACTCCTTTCTTTCTTTATTCTTATTTTTTCATATTTTATTTACAGACATGACATTGTATAATTCATTTATTGATCTAGCATTAAGATGTAACAGAATATAAGATTTTAAAAAAAATGTGTTGGAGGGAGTGTCTTTAGGGCCCGCCGTTTCTTCTCACTCCGCAAACACTTCCCGAAACGGTGGGTATACGAGTTCCGAGTGGTAGGAACCTCGTATTAGGTAGATAAAAGAATGACGTTCGAAAAGTGTACACTGCTACCTACTTCAAATAAAATATTTTCTATTTCATTTTCATTTTCAACTTTCATTAGGTTCGACCCTTTAGCTTCATGCCATTGTTGAAACTGCAAACTAGATAGGAAACTGTAGATCCGTATGGAATAGTCTCCTCCTCCTTTGAGGTAGAACCACGTTCAGCCTTGTCCGACTGACTAGAAATTCAGGATATTAATTGATGCATCGGCTTCCCTTTGGGCACATAATATAAGGCAAATCGTCAAAGCATGGGCCTATGGGAGTATTTAATCGAGGTGAATACTTGTTTAAATAATAATGATAATACTAAAGAACCGAACTCCACTTGATTCTTGTTATCTATTTAAAATTTCATCAATAATACCAATGCTTTTCTTCGAGAAGCTCATAACCTCATTTATCGTACAAAGTAAATATTTAAGAAATATAATAAAGAGCATATAACAGAATAGAGTATATAACAGTTGTAGAGCCCAGTAATGATATAAATTAGATTTTTTTCTACGACAGCAAAATCGCAAAAAAACTCCACAAAATTAGGTAAACAGCTAAATGTATGAAATGTGCGACGAGGAGTCCAAAGATTTCTTCAGTATCAGAAAAGTCGTTAAACTAAGGTTGTATACAATGATCAGAAGAAGCATAGTCAAAGTAAACAAGATAGACAGATAGATAGATAATTTATTTATTTCTCTAAAAAAGCAGCTCCATACAAATAAAACAAAAAATTAAAAAAAATAATAATAATATTTGGAAACAATTAAAAATATAGATTAATTAACATAAAAGGTAAATGCTGGCCAGAGAAAAAGGCCCAGGCTCAGCATATAGTTATGCATGCAGAGAACATGCACAACGCTGTTTTTCAGTCAAACAAGATGTAGAATCACCAGTTTCCGAGCCATATACGATAAAATCACTTCACATTTTATCTTAATAAGTCTGTATTCATTCATATCCTTATTTATTATGTATTTTAATATTCTTGACTAGTAGACTTTGGATCATTATCCACTGACTTTGAGTGTAAACAACTAAACAGCCTACGAAACCATCGGAAACGCTGGTAATACTTAAACAGCCCATTTCCCCAATTAGGGATCAATATTTGAAAAATCCCCTCTTAGTAATCCCCTGTAGCTTCAGATTATGATCCGAGTTTCACGATTTTGTTTTCAATGACGGATATACGGTATATTCACGAAGTAAACAATATTTATTTATTACGGTACCATAAAGTTAATGTTTTATTTATACAGGGTGACTTTAAATTAGTTCTTGATACGAAAGGCCATGCATGTACTCATGATAACAAACAACTTTCCCTAAGGAACACATAGTCAAAACGCAAAAAAAATTTTGGACTCTTCATATTAATTTGGCCGGTCAGTTGCTCGATTTGTATGGACGGTCCAAAAATTTTTTTTGCGATTTGACTATGGGTTCCTTAGAGAAAGTTGTTTGTTATCATGAGCACATGCATGGCCTTTTGTATCAAAAACTAATTTAAAGTCACCCTATATATATTTTTTGTAAGTAGGTTTATTTGCTTGTAAGGTACTCATGAAATTGGACAACTTTTGAACTATAACTTACTAAAAAGTAGCAAAAAGTGCTAAAAGGATTAGAATCAGGCTTCCAGTTACGAGCGACAGTCTCCCTGTTTCAATATTGTTCAAAAACAGAATACATGGGTCTGAATTTCGTTTTGCAATGTTCAAGACGTTTGAACTAGTAGGTGTCCATTAATATGAACACGACTGTGCGACCTTACCTGAATGGAGCTCCCATTTCGCTCTGAAAGAGACACATGAAGGACGTTTATTGGATCAAATTGAACATTTCACCCGCCACGTGCAATTCGGCTTATGTGATAGCTTTCTAAAATATTTTGCTTTATAGTTGTCCTTATATTTTGAGTGTTTTCTGTTGTTCATGAAATAACTCGTACTCGTTCGCTTTGCAGTCGAGAAAGTAATGACCACGCTGAATATGTTAAAAACAACCAACTTCAATCGTAACAACTCCAGTTTTGCTGTTTTTTTTTTGTTTTTGTTGATTTTTTCAAAAACCGCTAAATCGATTTCGATAAAATTTATATGGGATCATCAAGGAAGAAAACCCTTTAAAAAAAAAAAAAATTTTTTTCTAATCGGTTCAGGCGTCTTCGAGTAATCGGTAAACATACATAAAAAAAAATAAGAAAGATACCGACGAATTGAGAACCTCCTCCTTCTTTTGAAGTCGGTTAAAAATGAAAAAGAATTAATCCCAAGATACGAAAATGGTATAAACCTTGAAACAAATCAAATAGTCCCCTAACTGCTTAAATCCGGACCGGTCCGGTTTATTCTGGAATAATTGATTATCCGGGCTTTGTCTGGCATTGATCCGCTTCTTCGGGCTAATGCTGCCCAATGCCGATTGTATTTAGGTATTACAGTGTTCAATGGTATTATTTTAGTATTTTTTTTGAATAAAATATACAAAAATTGCTTCCCCACTGAAACTGAAAGAGAAAAACATGCAAAAGAGGCAAATAATAAAGGAAAGTAATAAATAGTCGCAAATAATAAAAATAAGTTAAAGGAACACAAAAAAAAAAAAAAAATATAAGGCAATCAGGATGACTATTTACTTGCCGACTAGCGGCAAATGGCAGGTGTTTCTTAAGAAACTGTACAACTTTCTTGAAAAAAAAGGTCCTAACTCAGTGCTGTTTGCGGGGTCGCGTCGATCACGTAGGTTAACTGATTACAGACACGGTAATGACCTGGGAGGGTTTGTCTGTTAGTGACATTCATCGGTGCCTCGCAAGCGAGGTTAAGCCATTGGCGCCGGTTGCTTTTGCTAGATGGCATTCGTTAAACCATTTCAGAACCCATAAATGTGGCTTAAATATTTCTTATATGGACTGGGATTAGCTACTATTATCCGGTCGCAAAGAGAATGCGTTCCTGACACCTGTCAGTTAGAACCGACTAGTGATGGACATAAAGGATGATAATAAGTAACATTATCGTATTATTTTTGAAAGTGATGCAAGAAAAAACTCCACCAAATAATACCACAACATCCACTTTGGCCTCCGTGTTTAATCTGACCTTCCCCAGGTATGGTAACAAGCTTTCGCCCGCGTCTTCGTCTGCTTATCTTCAGAACTAGGTCCAGAGAGAAAAAAAATGTGAAGGTCGCGCCATCTAGTGACGAAGTGAAAATTTTGATTTTTTAAGCATTCCTCAGGGAACCCTTAAGTTTTCCGGGGTAAAAAGCCAATGTGTTAGCCATGTGCTTTATCTATCTACCTACCAAATTGCAGCCAAATCCGTTCAGTAGTTTCGGCGTGAAAGTGGAATAAATAAACAAACAGACATCCATACTTTCGCATTTATAATATTAGTGAGAACTGAGAAGATCCGAGCCCCAAAACACTAAAATAAATTGTATTATACTTATTAAGTATTTTGAAACAGACTTCACTCTATAACATTAATTTCCTGAACAATCCACTCGTGGGTCGTGACCCAATTTTGGGACGCAGAGTCACCGTCTACTGTAACTGCATTCTCTTTCCGTAAATCTTCCGCGCTCACTGCACTGCACACCCGCCGCTGAAAACTTATTTTCAATCAATTCAACAACTCCGTTGTTTTAGTGTTTGTTGTTTTCTTGTTGTTGTTGTGTTGTTTTCTTGTTGTGTCTGTCTTTGTGTGTCGGCGACCGCAGCGTCGTCTTTGATTCGCCTGTGATTGTTGCGATCGGGATTCGAGACCTTTTGCTTTAATCGAAAGACCAGTTTCTCGAATATTGTTTTTATTGAATTCATATTAAAATATAAATATATAAATAATAGAAAAAGGAGACCACGGTTTAGTTTAATTAATTTGCATTTACTTGTAAGCGATGAAGAATTTTACAATAAGAGTCGTTTTGCTTTAAATTGGGTAAGCTTCATTTTTTTTGTATTGTTTGTGTTTGCAATATTATTTGTAATAATAGGACCGAAATTGACGTCACGATGCCTTGTCCTGTCATGCCTGAGTATCGGAATTCAAATCAAGTTTTATTGACTGACAAATGTTTATGCTAACGGCAAATGGGCGAACCAAGTCGATATTGCCGTAGGACTATTTTCAAACTCAATGGCCTATCTTTACGAAATGAATACGTTAAAAACAACCGACTTCAATCGCAACAACTCCAATTTTGCTATGTTTTTGTTGATTTTTCAAAAACCGCTGAATTGATTTCGATAAAATTTATGACAGGGTATACCTGTGAAGTATACCCTTTTAAACAAAAAAAGAATTTCCCAAATCGGTTCAGGCGTCTTCGAGTAATCGGTGAACATACATAAAAAAAATAAGTCGGTTAAAAATACTAAGGTCCTTGGTTGCGATTGAGTTAGCTGCTGAAACCTCGAGGGCCTTTAAGATCGACATTCGATTATTTCTGTTCAACTTCGCTAGATTGAATTGTAGCGAGTGGTTTACTTATTTTCAGTGTATATGTGTGAAAGAATGATTATTTTTCTGTATGTATTGCAATGTATTGGTTTCACGTCTTTTTCAAACGTTATAAACTTTAGTACCTATGTTACATATTTAAATTGTACTTATGGCAACTAAGAGACGGTGCGGTGGAGTAAACTATTTTCTAGTAAACTTTAAACTTAATTTTCCTCTGTAAAAAGAAAAAAGCTTTTTTATCATCATACAATACAATACAATACAATACAATCATTTATTGATAAAATAATATTTTACAAGTCAAATGTTAAATATAATTATATCCCAATTTGCTAGTTAATTCTTCCTATTAATAAGCTAGATGACTACTAGTCATTTCAGTTACTTTTTATCATCTGCCAGAAACGAATTTTTCTTCAAAAATGGTTGAATAGTGACGTGACGTCTTAGTTTTTCACCATCATTGAGCGTCAAACTTATAGTTTTGTTGATAAAAAGTTGAGGATGGGGTGAAAAACAAAACAAATAAGCAGGTTTACCAAAACTTTATTTCGAGATAAATTAAGTGAACGATAGTTTATAATTTATTTTTCATGCAGTTATCTTACCAATTAAAAGTGTAGAAGAGACAAAAGAAAAGTAATTCATTCTAGTCAGCAACGACGATGCCTATTTAAATACCTAACACCTAAATAATCTAGTTACGTAGCTCATAACTAAGAAACAACAGAGTACTTATAATGTTAATAATCTCGGCTCACATTACGCCCGTCTCATGATTTCAGAGGACAATGCCGAAATGCCGAAAGACAGTCCACGCCGTTCCACTTGATTGGTTATTATTACTGCGCAATCCAGCCGAATTATAAGCTCTGTGGCAGCCCTGACTATTAATCACGTATATTACAGTATTAATTAAGCAAATTATAGATATTGATGGTGCATTGTGTAGGCGAATCTGGATGATAAGACGGGTTTTGATTACAATGTATCATCCTGAGTTAATCTCTCTTAATTAATTAATATGTATTAACTCAGTTACATTATATTTTGTCAAAGATATGACCTATTGTATGTATCTGTTATTTAACTAGGACTTTGTATTAGGCAGAAAAGAACGATTTAAAAGGATGTGTACAGCATCTACTTAAATAAAACATTTTGATTTTGAACGCAAGTTTTAATTCTACGGGAATAGTTATTTGTTTAACTAGTGAGCAAAGTTATTTTTTGCTACGAGTGCTGACTTTAAATCACGAACTAGCGAAGTAGTCTAGAATTCTAATATAGACTACTGAGCACAATGAGTGAATTAAAGGCACGCGATATAAAAATAACTTGCTCTCGTGTTAAACATACAACTTTTACTTCGACCAGCAAGAAAAGTTAAAACTTAGTTGATTAAATTTGGAGACAAAATAGTTATTTATTATAATGTTTTTAATTTAAAGGTTGCGTTCGGAAACTGCGCTGCTTCTAATTTTTATGAAAACCTCAGATGAAAACCAAACATGATATTTATAAGTAAGCGATATTTATGTTTACTAGTACATATTTATTTTAAATATTACGTCTTTGAAAATGCAATAGCAAAATTTATAAACTTGAATTTCATTAAATAACAGATAACATTTTGTGCCTATGAGTTAAATCGCTAGGCCAAAATGAGTTTCTGAAGGAACTATCGCCCATTTTTTTTCAGTGCCGCGCAAAAGATGGTGTTCGAAATTCGAATAACTTTTTCTCACGCTCGCAGCAAAAACCGTTTTTGCTTTCAGTTTTTAGGGACCAAGGCACCCTTTGTCGTGCTGGAGGGGTGAAAAGTATGTTATTGGCTTTCTTACATAAAAAATACTAAAGCACCTTATTCGTTAAACTTACAAACTAAAATAAGTACACTTAAATTTACAAATTACAAAAATTTCATTGATATAGCAATAATCACAGCCAGTTATTAGAAAGCTTTTTTTTTTTTTACCCTCAATTGGTAAGCCCTTGGCATCATCTCACCTGATGGTAAGTGATGATGATGCCGAAGGTGGAAGCGGGATTTTAAGTCGAATAAATGAAATGATAAAATAATAGGTTTCGATTAAAATGGAAATCGGTTAACTGGGGAGTACTAAATGATATCTGATTTCGATAAAATTACGTACGGATAGTTATAATGAAAACAATATCGAACCGGCTTATCAAAATTTTCAAAGTTGTAAACATTTATACAAGAACAGCTGTTTTTTTATTATATGGACCAAATTATGAAGAAAATTGATGTGATGTCGTACAGGGAGGTCAAAGAGAAGGCCTTGAATAGGAGTGAATGGTGTGGGCTACACCGACAAGAGCCCAGCTCTAAAGCTAAATTAGAGAAGAAGAACTTAATAGATAGACTATGAAAGTGCCTAACAGCGACACTTTATTATTATTATTATTATTTTATTTATTATGAAATCAACAGCGTACAATTTTTATATCTGAATTTCGTTAACAATTTTTTAGGCCAAAAATAGATTTCATATCTATAAATTCTAAAAATATAATATAATATATAATAACAAAAACAAAGAGACAGCTGTTGCATGTGAGTGTTTGTATGCGCGCGCGCGTGTGTGTGTGTGTGTGTGTGTGTGTGTGTGTGTGTGTGTGTGTGTGTGTGTGTGTGTGTGTGTGTTATAGACTATATAAGATCGTTCATTGTACATATATTTTTGTTCAGTGAAGCAATAATTTTTTTATGCCTATCTTTATGATATTATTTATTAATTTAATACAAAAACTAACTAACCCTAATTAAAATAATATTAAGCTAATCTAAGCAAAATCGCTTCAGTCCACTATCATCAAACATAATTCTTGCAATTTTGACGCTGACCCAGTCAACACAGAAACTTTTTATTACGTATAATTTTTATAATAGATTATCAAAACTAATATTATTTAGATATTTTTATTATTATAATCATTAACATAATCACAATAGTTAAAACAAGAACCTGCTAAATTAATTTTATAAACTTTACTGAATACAATTACTCTTTTGAACATAAAAATAAAACTTAAACCTGTGTCCTTTAAAGATACAAACAAAAAACATTGTAAAGAAAACTTTTCGCAGTTTCTTCACAAGTTCACTTTCCTCTGAGATAAAGTCAGTGTTTCCGGCGACGCGGGGCTCGAACCGCGTCTTCCGGCCAATGACGTTTACCTCTGGACTAGTCGCTCCAATAATTTTGCTCGAAAAGTTATCCTTTTATTACTGTAATTGACAGTAGATTATAGTTCTCGTGGACAGTCATTGCTTACTAGATTTACGTTAGTTTATAATAATAATAATAATATCTGGGACAAATCACACACGGTCATCTGGCCCCAAACTAGGATTCCCTGTATTTTGGACACCAGAGACTGATATACATACACATAAACTTTTAAATACATACATAAATAGATATAATACACCCAGACTCAGAGCAAATAATTCTGCTCATCACATCACAGAAAAGTTTGCCCTGTGGGGGATCGAAACCACGACTCTCGGATCAGAGGTCAGGATCGCTAACTACTTAGCTATCGAGTCAGTCAACTAGTTATCTATATATACTATAATTATCATGGAGAGTCTATAGTTTTTATGAACATTCAAGTCCTATACAAAATTTAAGTAAACAGAGATAAACCTATACTGGATTTAAATAAGAATTTCTAATAGTTCTTAGGTTCTTTATGATCGAAGGAAGACTTTAAGTTCTCATGAAAACTAAAACTTAAAATGTTTTTGTTATTGAAGTAGACGCTTTGAGCAAATAGACATTTTACTTTCTAGCTAGTACCCAGCGTTTCGAGAAGTGTCGGGTGCGTATAGTCACTTTTCATCGACATTCATGGCCTAATATGTCTACAATTAACGACAGTAGGATCCGCAAGGGCTCTGCGAAGTCCCAACTTTCAATGCTCTCTTCTCTCTCTTATCGTGTGGCACAATTTAACCGTCCTATCCACAAGGTATAGGCGGCGGTTGCCTGGTGTGGCACTTATCATCACCCTCGGTCACGTGTAGGGCATTTAAGATTTACATCTACGGACGTGTGCAACGCGACCATCATACACAACTGGAAATCAGATGTGCAGGTTTTCTCACGATGTTTGCCTTCACCGTTAAAGCAGTCGGTATGAAAATGCACGTACGTTTCGAAAAAGTCATCGGTGCACTGGCCAGGATTTGAACCCGAGACCTCCGATTAGGAGGACGGAGTCACTAACCGCAGAACCACCAACGCTTTTTTACTTTCAATGCTTAGCCGTGTCCTTTAGAAGTCGTACACACAATATAAGATCTTTACTTCCAGGGGTCTCGTACGGGACCCGTGTAGCATCCGCATTGCCCTCTCTGCGTCTATCTCTCGCTTCCGTTTTGTGTCTGAAACTCTTTTGTGGTGACACGTCCAGGTGTAGCATGTTCAAACATGTGCTGACTTTCATGCGTTTAGGTTGTGATTTGTGAAAAGGAAAAAAGTTTGTATTTATACTGAAATAAGTAATTAATATAACTTTAACTTTTAATCAACATAATTACTGAACGATTTTTCTTCTCAGAAGAAACGCGAAATCTCAAAAAAATAACTTTTCGTACAAATCGAGCAAATTTTGTATTAGATGTACAATTAATCATTTATTAATTTCATTTATTTTAAATTTATTTATTTACCATAAAAAGAAAACATGGGTTAGATTTTGGTCTCCACACTGGGCAAATTAATTTGTAATTGCAGCAAAGCCATAGAATTTTTCAGTTTCATGATTGTGAGATCCTGTAAACCGATCCTAAACATAAAGTTTCACTGCACGTTTATTTTTTCTTCTTTTTAATTCTTAAGAAAAAAATACACCCAAAAATGTACCGAGCCGTATCAAAATCTAAATCAAAATGTTTTTTATTTAAGTAGATGTTTTGCACTCGTCTTTTTTTTTCTAACTAGTACAAAGTTCTTACCACGCGGAACTTGTACACTCAACGTTTCGGGAAGTGTTTCCGAAGCGAGAAGATTATGTACGTATCTTTTCCTTCACATTTATAAACCGTTATCACTTATAACCAAAACCTTTATAACGATCACAATGCTTTTACAGATAGATACACACAATATTAGTACACACTCTGTTACGTATAGTTTATTTAACCACCTGTCCCTTCTAGAAACTTCCGTGATGCGGGCGACTTGGGCAGTTTCCCGATACACTGCACAGTCACAGTTTAGGACTAGTTTGACACAAAATAAACACAGTTAGACACAAATAAACATTCACTGTGAAAAGTTTGTATTTGTCACCGCCAATTCGCGTCATCTGGGTGACATGAAACACAGAATCTTCTATACCATTTTAGGCACCAATCTCCCACTATCCAGTACTGAATAACATAACATCGTTGTATATACAACCTCTATTTAATCTATAAATGTACAAAACGAAATGGCGAAAGATCATCACCGAGAAAGAGTATGTGTTGTATTCAGATTGAGGACATAGAAGCCACGACGAAATGTATTACATTTCAACATTAGGTGTGTTATAAAGGTACCTTCGCTACATCGTATAGCTGGATTAAGCTGCACCCGCATTCGACCTATTAATTACACCGAGGATAATCCGCGGGACATGCTGTAGGCTGCTGCAAGTGATACTACCTATGTAATCGGCAGCTTCACGACCTGAATAGACAACATTACGGTATCGATAATAAATTGCTCTTTCACTGAAATTTCAGAAACACAATTCTCTAGTATTTCATCCGACAGCCGACTTCAAAAAAGGAGGAGGTTCTCAATTCGACTGTATGTTTTTTTTGTATATTTGTTACCCGATTACTCCGCCAGTTATGGATTGATTTTGATGATTCTTTTTTTGTTTGGTAGGGAATACTTCAGAGGTGGTCCCATAAAAGTTTCGTGATATAAGTCATTTAAGTTTTGTCAATTTTGATGAAACCATATCAATATGGTACCATATCAATTTCATCAAAATTGATTCAGTACTTTTTGAAAAAACCCATAAAAACTAAAAAAACATTGCAAAATGGTAGTTGTTTTTACGATTGAAGTCGGTTTTTTAACGAGTTCAGCGTTGTCAATTATCAATCAATTATCAATCTTAAATCTTAAATTACGAAAATGAGGATGAAAATTCCGATATTTTATTCGAATAATTTTATAAGAACTTCTAGTGTTGACTTCTCGAAGGTCATTCTTGAGGATGAATGAGGATGAAAATTCTGATATTTTATTCGAATAATTTTATAAGAACTTCTAGTGTTGACTTCTCGAAGGTCATTCTTTTGTCTACCTAATACGAGGTTCCTACCACTCGGATCTCGTATACCCGCGGTTTCGGGAAGTGTCTGCGGAGTGAGAAGAAACGCCGAGCACAAAGATATTTTTTCAGAAAAGTTAATAAACACTAAATTAGTACAGTGAAGACGCTGAAACACTATGCCGTCACATCTTGGTATTTCAAAAATTTGTATGTTTTTGACAGACGATAAAAAGTATTTTTTATGGCAGACAAAATAGCAAATGGATCACCTGATGGTAAGCGATTACCGCCTGAGGTTTCACAACTGGTTGCCGGCTTTTGATATGGGAGTACGCTCTTTTCTTGAAGGTTTGAATGTCGTATCAGTCCGGAAATACCGCAAGCGACAATTCATTCCACAGTTTGGTTGTGCGAGGCAGAATATTTCTAGTGAAACGCACAGTTGTGGACTGCCAACCATCTAAGTAAAATTACTGGTTTTCTACCCTATTATTGTAAGGATATCTTGGGATGGCACCTTGTTCTCACATTAAGTGTGAATTTAAGTTGTTTAGGTAAACACACAACACATATCCCAAACACAACTCATACTTTGTACCGTAAAGGCGCTTCGTAGTGTAATTAATTACTCTTAAACAAATAAAAGAGGAACGAAGGCAAACATCGGGTTTTCTGACATAACGCGCATCTACAAAGTGATAAGTTCCAGCAGCCATCCGTCACTCCTCCGCGTGTCACCGCGCGCTGCGTGCGTTGATTAACTACAATTTAATTTATTTCCATACACGCCTCCCCTCTTCCCACTCTGCCTTAACCACACCATTCCCTATTCCGTACGCTGACGTATTACGCAAAAAGCTACGATCTGAAAGCAACTGTATAGTTTATGAAAAGATATTATATTACAATACAAAGTAATTTTGTTACGGTGGATATGAACATATTGTCCTAGCTACAGTCACAGAAAACCGGTGTGAAGCAACGCTTACGTTGTGTTTCGTTGAGTTAGTGAGGGTACCGGAGGACCAACCATTTCAAAGGCCGGCAACGCACTTGTGACACCTCTGGTGTTGCGGGTGTCTATGGGCGGCGGTTCGCAGGTTATCCGTCTGCTCGTTTGCCACCTATTACTTAAAAAAGAAGAAAAAACCTATTTAATGTGACAACGTTGGTCCTACCATTTTTAAATAAATAGCAAAATTTTGATCTCTCCATACAAATTGGATTTGCCATTTTTGTATAGAGAGTATAAGGAGATAAGGAGAGTATTTCGTCGATGGAGTTCCTTCTGGTCTACTTTCTCAAATCAAAAAAACAAAGACTATAACGTAGTCTTATGAACCTAAATTCGCTCCGAATCGGGAGCCGGGTCGTTCCCTTCCCTCAAATATGGTTGAGGGGAGCGATGGCTGACTCTCGCTTTATACTCGTGATCGGGTGCTGTCCGTGTGAACTGGCCTGCTCTTGTCATTGGTTTTTTGGAATTTGTTAGTCATTAGCTACAATCAATTTTTACTTTTATCTCTTTTGAATCCTTTCTTTATTCTTATTTTTGTATATTTTATTTACAGACATGACATTGTATAATTCATTTATTGATCTAGCATTAAGATGTAATAGAATATAAGACTTAAAAAAAAAAAAAATGTGTTGGAGGGAGTTTCTTTAGGGCCCGCCGTTTCTTCTCACTCCGCAAACACTTCCCGAAACGGTGGGTATACGAGTTCCGAGTGGTAGGAACCTCGTATTAGGTAGATAAAAGAATAACGTTCGAAAAGTGTACACTGCTACCTACTTCGAATAAAATATTTTCATTTTCATTTTCATTTTTCATGAGCAGAATTCATCGTTCTTTTTTCCAAAATTTTCAGAATGTCCTTATACGTATTCAAAGATCGATTAGTTACTGAAATTGCATAGTTATTTTTTCCTACACGCAAAACGATTAAACTGCGCAGTTGAAATGTACAGACAAATAAATCTGTCTGAACTCATCTCATCTCACTAATATTATAAATGCGAAAGTATGGATGATTGTTTACTTGTTTGTGAGTTTGTTTGTTTGTTTCGCTTTCACGCTGAAACTACTGTAGGATTCGGATGAAATTTGGTAGGTAAATAGATAAAGTTTTATCCCGGAAAAGGTAAGGGTTCACCGAGGAATGCTTAAAATCTTAAAATTTCCACTTCTTCACTAGATGGCACCTAAGCATTTTCTTTATCTCTGGATCCAATTCTAAAGTTCACGCAGACGAAGTCGCGAGCGGAAGCTAGTAATACAATATATGTGATTTTCTTATCCGTTATTTTTACTTGGCCGAATTCAGACCCTTTGTCATCTCTTTGTCAGTTATGGATCTGTTAGCTGACCATTAAATTTCCCTCTGCATTTTCCCATATCAAAACCCTGAATATAATACTTGTTAAGAATAATAATGTTACTGGCTGTCTTCTTTTGACAGTGAATTACGTTTTTTCTTTCTTTTCAACGCAAAAAGATTTCTTATGAAAACGATAAATACCTAATACATATAGGTACATATTATATGCCTTATAAATAAGTTAACAAAAGTTACTTTTTCGAGATACATTTTCAATTTCGCTTTTAGTTCTGCATTAAATCTTATTCTTTTACGTAAGTGTCGGAGGAGGGGATGAGAGGGATCAGAGAGGAGGAAAGGAGGATTGTTTTCTTAAAAAAATGTATTTAGATAAATGAAGAAACTGTGAATAAACAACGAATTGCGCTGATCCTTGGAATAATAGGCTTTTAAGCCGACAGACCGTGTGAGAATCTCGGCTCAGTGGAAATTCGTAAATTTTGTCTTGAATTTTCAAGTCTACGTTAAATAAATTATTGAGAAAAACATCTCTTTAAACGATCGACTTTCTTGGAATGATATGCAGGTACTTTTTTAATCTTCAGTAAGCCCTTGACATCATCTCACTTGATAGTAAGTGATGCTGATGCCGAAGATGGAAGCGGGCTTACCAAGATTCTCCAACGTACTGGAAAAGTGGCTTCCTATCTTATATTCATGTCAACATAAATGCACACTCTATGAAAATTTCAACTGTCTACCTATTACGGTTCATGAGATACAGCCCGCTGACAGATATATGGACGTACGGAAGGACGGATGGACAGACGGACGGTTGGGCGGACGGATGGACGGAAGGGCGGAAGGACGGAAGGACGGAAGGACGGAAGGACGGAAGGACGGAAGGACGGAAGGACGGAAGGACGGAAGGACGGAAGGATAGACGGACAGACGGACGGATGGAAGACAACAGACAGACAGACGGAATGACGGACGGTTTGATAGCGGAGGCTTAGTAATAGACCTTTGAGTACGGAACCCTAAAAATTACCTTCGAAAAGTGAACAATGCGGACAATTCGGATAAACGTACTTATATTGAATTGATTTTATAATGGACTCACAATCTACCAATAGTAATAATATGTGTAATATTTTCGGAAAGTACACCCGCTGACACGTGGAGGAAATTAAATGAAATATATTTATGAGAAGAAAATGGCAGTCTTTTCGAAGGTTATTTTCACACAGCTTAATGTTTCCTTTGTGGCAGATACGGGTAAATTGAGCGACACGATAAGAATAAGAATAATGTGTTTCCGGCATGTACAATATACAGGGCGTAAAAATAGACGTAATACGTTATTGGGGGCTCCATCTCATCATTACTAATATTATAAATGTGATAATTGACCACGCTGAATACGTTAAAAACAATGGACTTCAATCGCAACAACTCCAATTTTGCTATGTTTTTGTTGATTTTCTCAAAAACCGCTGAATCGATTTCGATAAAATTTATATGGGACCACCTGTGAAGTATACCCTTTTAAACAAAAAAAGAATTTTCCAAATCGGTTCAGGCGTCTTCGAGTAATCGGTGAACATACATAAAAAAAATAAATATATATAAGATCACGCCTCTTTCCCGGAGGGGTAGGCAGAGACCACATTCTTCCACTTACTACGATCTTGACATACTTCTCTTGCTTCCTCTACATTCATCAATCTTTTCATGCAAGCTCGTCGGTTTTGTGTACTCTTGACCTGACATTTTTTCAAAACGTCTTCGACTTGGTCGCGATACATAAAAAAAAAACAAAAAAAAAAGATTCCGACGAATTGAGAACCTCCTCCTTTTGTTTGAAGTCGGTTGAAAATGAGCGTCGGTGGCTCTGCGGTTAGTGACTCCGTCCTCCTAACCAGAGGTCTCGAGTTCAAATCCTGGCCAGTACACCAATGAGTTTCAAAACTTACGTGCGTTTTCATACCGACTGATTTAACGGTGAAGGAAAACATCGTGAGGAAACCTGCACATCTGATTACTAGTTGTGTATTATGGTCGCGTTGCACACGTCCGTAGGTGTAAATCTTAAATGCCCTACACGTGACCAAGGGTGATGATAAGTGCAACGCCAGGCAACCGCCGCCTATACCTTGCGGATAGGACGGTTAAATTGTGCCACACAATAAGAGAGAAGACAGAATGTGAAAATTTTCTCTTCTCTTCACGCGACTACGTCTCGACCAATCACGACGAAATTTCGGACGTACGAAACCTGGGACATAGAGAACGATATAGGGTATATTTTTAATCTTGCAAATTGAATGAATTATTCAATCTTGCAAGCTATCAGTGCAGGACAAGACAGCCCAATTTTCAAGCACTGGATTTCGATCCAACGGAGCGAGAATCGAAAATAACAAAATAATGTGGACAGATTGCTGTTCGTTCTATATTTGTATAAATGTTCTTTATTGTATCTTTTCAACCGACTTCAAAAAAAGGAGGAGGTTCTCAATTCGTCGGAATCTTTTTTTTATTATTATTTTTTTTTTTTATGTATGTTCACCGATTACTCGAAGACGCCTGAACCGATTTCAAAAATTATTTTTTTGTTTGAAAGGGTATACTTCACAGGTGGTCCCATATAAATTTTATCGAAATCGATTCAGCGGTTTTTGAGAAAATCAACAAAAACATAGCAAAATTGGAGTTGTTGCGATTGAAGTCGGTTGTTTTTAACGTATTCAGCGTGGTCAATTATATTGTATTTATTGTACCTTTATATAGATATATAGACTGACTCGATAGCTCAGTGGTTAGCGATCCTGGCTACTGATCCGAGAGTCATGGGTTCGATCCCCACCCAGGGCAAACATTTCTGTGATGAGCAGATTTGTTTGCTCTATGTCTGGGTGTATTACCTACATTTATTTTTAGCTTAAGAACGAATGTCTTACTTTAAGGTGTTGTGTTTTTACATTAAATAAAGAGTTTTCTATTCTATTATATTTATGTATTGTATGTATTTTGTGACGCGCAGCCCTGGACACACAGCAGACCGTCGACAGCCCTACCAGCCAGCGCGTCACCCCGCTCACCCCGCACCGTCGCCGCCGCCGCCGCGAGCGCGCATCGAGAGTATATAAGCCAGAGCAAACAGAACGCAGCTAGCCAAATATCTAGGCGTCACCCTAGATGACCGACTGACGTTCAAAGACCACATCAAACGAGTCCGAAACAAAGCAGCCTTTGTTTTAGGCCGTCTCTACCCCCTCACGAACAAGAAAAGTAAAATGTCCCTTAGAAATAAGGTGACACTTTACAAAACTTGCATCCGTCCCATTCTCACCTACGCCGGCGTAGCGTTCGCCCATACAAAGCCCAGTCTCATCCACCGACTTCAGGTCATCCAAAATCGCTTCATGCGCCGAGCCACGGGCGCCCCTTGGTTCGTGCGCAATGAAAATCTCCATTGCGATCTAGAGCTTCCCACCATAGCTCAATACCTGAAGCAAGCGTCAAAACGCTACTTCGACTCCGCCCCCCATCACCCCAACCCCCTATTCGTAAGCTCCGCAGTTTACGACCTCCCCGCGAATCCCATACGCGTGATCCGACGCCCCCGGCACGTACTCGAGGATCCTGATGATCCTATCACGCTAGCCGTAGCAGCCATGACCCCCCCGCCCCAACCACAGAGTAACACCACACCGACATACTGCCCTCGCCAGCGAGGGCGGCGTCCCCCCGCTTCTCGCGCCTACCAGCGCTATCGGCACATACCGGGCCGATTCTCTCCGATCCTCCCCGTCCAAGCAACGTCCTAAGCCGAGGTCCGTGCCCACCTGGGCGCCCTTAGGCAGTTGCATCTTTTTGCTTAGGCTGAGTACCCTACGTACTCGCCTTCCCTGTCCGGTGAAGTTGTAAAGGCCCAACGGCCAACAACAAACATGTCCGTTCGAAAAAAAAAAAAAAAAAAACGCAGCTAGCATTCGTCAGCTAGCTCTCGCGCCCATCAGGCTAAAGGGGTGAACTGACGGTGCTGCCCTCCTCCTCTCCTCCCCTTACATCCTGGTACTAGCTTGCGCTGACCCAGGGCTCGGGCCGGGTCGCGCCCCAAGCTAAGCCACTCCGATAATCCCCATTCATACACCTGGTAGCTCACGCGACCCGCTTGGCTCCGGCCGGGAAGCTGAGAGGCTGGTGTTTGGGTGATCCACGTAGGGATATAGGAACCTTACTACTTCTCCATCTGGTAGCTCACGCGACCTGCTTGGCTCAAGCCGGGAAGCTGGGAAACCAGTGCAGAGGTATATCCCGTAGGGACGTAGGGACGTCTTTAGGCTCCGTAGTACCGTAAGGTTAGGTAGGTTTAGATAGGTTCCTCCATTACGACCTCGCACGTCAATAAAAGCCGCGTAGCCAGGGTTTGTTATTAGTTAAGAGTGATAGAAATAAGATACCGTTGCAGAACTTATAATAAAGCGTTGTACTTATGTTCATTGTTTAATAGATGGTTTCATTCATTGCATCCCGTAGGATAATTCCCGTAACCCGGAGGCCTCCCACGTATTCACGCTGAGGTCTCATTCATTGTTGACGTGGTTCTCAGGCTAGCCGGCCCGAAGGGAACTACATCACAATTTAAATGTATATGTGTATGTAATTGTATATCAGTCTGTGGTTCCCATAGTACAGGGAATCCTAGTTTGGGGCCAGATGACCGTGTGTGATTTGTCCCGGATATTATTATTATTATTATATATATTTTTGTATGGCTTCTTTTACTTTAATAAAGAATTATTATTATTATTATAATTTATCTCGATTTCCCAAGTGTCTCTCGTGGGATAGATAACAGCTATTATAAAAAAGCTAGCTCTGAATAACTTTTTTTATACAAGATTTCTGAAACCGCAAAATTAACGACAATTTACTTGCAAATTGAGCGTTTTTTTTAAATTTTGTACTTTTTTTTTGTCTATTTTTGTTTTTGTATAATATGTGTGTTCTTATTTGTTATTTTAAAAATATGTTTTATTCTATTCCATTCTAATAACACGACTAATTCTGATACGATTCAGAATAACTGTGGCCTGTCCAAAGTTATCTAGACAATACTCTGCTGATTGCACGGAGCTAACTATACCTACCTACAGTTAGTGGTTTGCGCTTGCAGTTTACACTCGGTCACAAAACCCGCGTGTGACGTAACTGAACTAGAGCTAACGTGACGTTAGGAACTGGAGTTTTCGGCAACAACATTGTTGTGTGTCCTATTTTGTAAAAAAAGTTTTAGGTTCCGTAGCCAAAGGGAAGTGTTTGCATGGTTTGAACTGTAACAGGTAGTCAGTTCATTGTTTACAAAGTATAAGTTGTTACAGAGGCTACACCGTGACGGAAAAATTAAAACGGAGACAAAAACAGACCTCCATTACTTTGTGAAACTTTTTTGTTTTTATAAAGTTTTTGTTTTGGTACAGCCAACTTTAGATAATTGTTTAGGTATTGTAGGAAAAAAATGTTTCAAGTACAATACCTCACATTTTCTTTGTTATTAATTGTTTTAACAATATCTCTTATGACTTCAGTGAAACTCTGTATGTTACTATATTTTTTTATGGCCTGCTTTACCAGGTAAAGCACTGCTACGCTCCAGGATAAATAGGAATGAGGTACAAACCTATAGAAACAGTCGTGGCTCAGTGTGGCTTGCGTGGTCACGTCGAACACGCAGGTTAACTGACTACAGACACGGCAATATCCTGTATGGGTTGAAATTATTAGTGGCATTTATCTCGACCGTTTCCGTGCTTCCCAAGGCACGTTAAGCCGTTGGTGCCGGCTATTATCGCTAGATGGCATTCATTAAGCCATGACGGATGCATTACAGGCAATTTGAATACTTCTGACACTGGAGTTGGCCATTAACCTCACTACCTCCACCAATCCGGACTTGGCCCCGTGTGTGGAGTATGGCCTAACCTTCCCGATGTATGAGAAGAGACCCGTGCCCCTGCAGCGGGGACGTAATGGGTTGTTAACTTAAACCCATTTTCTATTATTTTTTCTCAAGCCTGATTTGATTACTTCCCCTGTTCTTTTCTGCTGATTATGAATGAATGAAAATATACTTTATTGCTGATTTTTATTGATACAAAGTCATCACTCTAATATTTCTATTCTCGTTGTTACAGGTCGACGGCCGCGGGGAGGCGCCACTTTCTTAGCTTTAATAAGGTACGTCACGAGTGTGTAGAACTAGAATGCGGGCAATTATCTCAACCGCTTTGACGCCTCTGACATTTATTACGGTTGGTCTTTGACATTACAAGAAATGTTACGTTAGCAAAGGGGGATGTAATTAGTTTGTAGAGACGTGTTAGATATGTAAGCAATTTAAAGGAGCTTTAAAGGTACTCGTAACTTGAAGCTTACAGAAGACAAAATCATGAAATTAGAATGAAGAAACGCTAGACATAAAGTTGCGAAAAATCATGTTGTTTGTTACTAATAGGTTATTTTTTAAATGGTGGATATTAACATAACAAGGCTATTATTTGAATAAAATTTTTAAAACTTTTGCTCTACCAATTTTACAAAAAAAAAAGACTTTTTGGACTCTCCATTCGAAAATGGTCATTTCGATGGTTTCCGTTACAAATGTCGTAACTCAAATATACATACTTTTGGCAATAGTCTAAAAACGAGTCCAGTACAAACATTTTTTTTTTACGTTACGATATAAATATTCATTAGAATCATATTTTTATTAATTTAAAAACAAAAAGTCATGTACAAATATTTTATTCCTTTGTTTTTGGCAATTGCCAAAACGATGTATGTGTTTTGGAGTTACGACTATTGTAGTGGAAACTATCGATTTGTTTGTTAATGTAAATTCTACAACTTATACTGAACAAATTCTGCAAAGTCATAGAAAATAAGTTATACAGTTAAGTGAGTAGAAGCCTCAATAAACGGGTCCTAAACATATTTTGTTACACCCTGTATCTAAGAAGTAGCTCTAATTACTGAGCTAAACATCCATTCTGCAATCCTTTGAAATTTGCGAATTCTGCAATAGGTCTGTAAGGGTCCAGGAGCGGTTCGGTCCGGACCGCACCGGATGCCCGGAACAAAGTCCGGGGTTTAATTTATTCTGGTTTATTTCGACAGGGCCGTGTTTGATCTTCTAACTGGGAAAAAAACTGAGTTTTCCTTATTTTTTACTTTTGCAAAAAAATAGATAAAATTTAAACAAATTATGATCGATTCTCGCAAATTGCACGTGTTTAAATAAATGTTTCAATACCATTTCCAATATTACTGATTGCTTTAACGGTGAGCAAAAATGTTAAAGAATCATGCACTTCTAACATTATTAGATGTTCATATATGTATCAATTTTGTATTAAGTAAATCCGGGATGCTTGGCTTTGCATTAAATGGCCCTCTCATACAAAAACGGATCTTCTTATTATGAGTTTAAAGTGCTACCTCAGTTTTAATGGAGAACGTTTTTCAGTCTCCCTTGTGTACCTTGTAAAGTTTTATCAATGTGTATTTTTTTTATTACATTATTTTTCTTGATGTTATCATATTCCAACAAATGTTGGGTGCGCTCCCGACTCGTGGTCCCACCGCGTTGACCCACTGGTGGGTCCACGAGTAATTGACTGTTTACTCGTGGTCCCACCGATTCACTCTTGACTGTTCTTGGAGTACATGAAACAATGATGTAGCAATATGGTATGTTACTGTCATAAAATAATATATTTGTTCATTTTAATTTTTTCACATTGGCAGTTCTGATATGATAAAATACGTAAAAAAACATTGAAATAACATTACAAATAAAATATTATGTTTTACAATTTAGGCAGCCTTATTGCTTAGACCTATTTCTTCCAGGCAACCTTAGTTTCCGCTTTTAATGTTACATAATACACTTTCCTTTCTCACCACTCCAATTCACCATCCCATGCATCAAAGCGATGACGTCACTCAAATATCAGTCAGATCCCGCATTGGAGCGACAGGGTTCCATCCATTGCCCCCGTACCGCGAATTGAACCCTTGTCACACTGACGAGTGTGACGCAACGAGACTGCCTACTTACAAGGTATGGCCTCATAAAAGAACCTACTTTACAAATGATTTACATTAGCGCTGGGTGCGGCGGGGAACGCGTGAGTTGGGTTCAGTTAGGTGAGTATATGTTCCTTGGGTTCAGTACTCGGGGTTCCGTCACTGCTACCTACTGAAGGGCGCTATGCTATACTATTTTTATCGTAAGATAGAATATCGTTCGTCACATACATCATTGAACCATCAGTCCATCACACACGGCGAAGATACTATACAGGGTGTAACAAAATTGGTGTAGGACCCGTTAACTGGGGATTCTACTCATAGTACTGAACAACTTTTGTTCTACGACTTTGCTCAAATCACGAAAAAACTTTTGGATATTTCATACAAATTCATCATCTGTTTTGCCATTTTTGTATGGAGAGTCCAAAATTTTTTTGCGATTTGAGCAACGTCGTAGAATAAAAGTTGTTCCTACACCAATTTTGTTACACCCTGTATAAATTTCCAAAAAGGCTGTCATTTATTAGCTGACAAGACGTGGCAAGTGGTAGATGCTACTATTATGACACTGAACAGATTTTCTGTCAAGTGTAGCTCTGGTAGCTACAAGACAACAAGGTGTCCCACCGATGGGACTTAGTAGTGCGACCACGGGTCCTGAGAGGTATATTCTAACCACCTCAGTTATTTTACTTTAATTGATTAGCATAGGTGTTTTTAGGGTTCCGTAGCCAAATGGCAAAAAACGGAACCCTTATGGATTCGTCATGTCTGTCTGTCTGTCCGTATGTCACAGCCACTTTTTTTCCGGAACTATAAGAACTATACTGTTGAAACTTGATAAGTAGATGTATTTTGTGAACCGCATTAAGATTTTCACACAAAAATAGAAAAAAAACAATAAATTTTGGGGGCTCCCCATACTTAGAACTGAAACTCAAAAAATTTTTTTTCATCAAACCCATACGTGTGGGGTATCTATGGATAGGTCTTCAAAAATGATATTGAGGTTTCTAATATCATTTTCTTCTAAACTGAATAGTTTGCGCGAGAGACACTTCCAAAGTTGTAAAATGTATGTCGTCCCCCCCCCGTAACTTCTAAAATAAGAGAATGATAAAACTAAAAAAAATATATGATGTACAATACCATGCAAACTTTCACCGAAAATTGGTTTGAACGATATCTAGTAAGTAGTTTTTTTTAATACGTCATAAATCGTAATCCGCAATTTACCTTTCATTCAAGTTACAACGAACTACAAAAACTTTTATATTATGTTACTTGCTGCTACGGAACCCTTCATGGGCGAGTCCAACTCGCACTTGGCCGCTTTTTTTAATTTTGAGCATAATTTCTCAGATTTTTTGTTTTTATTATAAAAAATATTGTTAACTAGATCCTTTTCTTTAATTGCCAGATTGTTAAACATGATGAACCCAGCTTAATATGGTTTGTTTGAATTTTTTCAACTGTACCCAAAAAATATTGTGTAACTCTGAAAGAGTACATTTTCGAAGGAATTTCCCAAAGGACGGGAAAGCGCGAATTCCACCCGAGCTACACATTTTATTCCAATTCAGAAATTACTGTTAATTTTCGGTGCGAATTTAAAAATTTGAACTCGTTACGAACCTCGCAGCGTTCAAGTCATGACGTGACGGTCAATTTGATCCGAAAATGGGCGAAATTTCACGGAAACACACGAGGTTTGATGTTAAGAGTTTTTTTTTTGTGTTTGATTGAAGAACTCCAAATTGAAGACGATTACTTTAAATTTTACAGCTTTGTTTATTAGCAGTGCAATTAATCATTTCATTAATATTAAAAATAGAAATGACAAATATTATAAGTTTTACACTTATTAACGACAAACCCTCGAGAGCATACTTGATCTATAAAATAAAAATATATGTTTAATTATCTAAAGAACAGAATTCCAATATCTTCAGCCAATTCGTTGCACGCAGTCAAAAGTTTCCGCCATTTCTCGCGTGAGTGGCCAGTCGTAAATAAGGCGCCACTATCGCCATCTGCTGGCGGGGCAATAAATTACAATGTCACGGCCATGCGCTCGCTGCCGCGTAATAACTACCCTCCTTGCAGCCTTGCGAGTACGATAAGGAAGCAGTTTCGAGGGCTAAAAGTTGTACTTATATAAATAGGTTAATAAGAGAAAAAAGTAATATTTATTTCAAAGCTGTACAAATATGTTGATGTTTTGAATAGATTTTCATCTTTAAATAGATGTGATGTGACGATTATTAATTAAAAAGAACTTTGAACAACTATTCCTTGCGTAGCAAAAGGGTAATATTGACAACATAGATTTGCTAGTGAAAGAGAACCCGGAATCAGCAAGATTTTTTCAATGAGGTATTATTGTTATTATTATTCAATTTATATTTGTATTTTTATCTTGCAATATCTGCTTGAGTGCATAAACTATGCGAAATGGATTCGATTTTCAATTATGGTTTGATAGAGTTCAACGCATCTCTTTAGACCGTATTTCTATTGGGTAATCATGATATTATCGAGTGGTATGAACAAGAGTGAAATCAATCATGCAGACGCATTCACTTTCAGTCGCTTAAGCTGTCATTTCAACGATTTTATCATTTTAGTATTACGAATCCAATCAAATAAGCAAGCAATTAATCTTAAATAACAAATATGAAGGATTAAAAAACAATCAAAAATTGAACTACCTTTGTTTAAAAATTCTACCGGAAGATACATATACAAGTTCGGTTAAGTATTTAATTTAAAATATGCATCAAAACGGTAACTTATAAGCTGTTTGTATCATCCCGAAGAATTACAAGAAGTACGCTGAACCCGCCGCTGAGTGTCGCTAGCTGCGCAGCGCGTTGACCCACCGCCCTTGGATCGATCGCATTGGCACTTGGCACCATGCCAATTGGGGCAGACACGTTGGCTCCTTGCCGATGCTGCACCCCTGGTACATGAGCTCTGTCTGATCTGCGTAGAACCAGTTTCTCGGAACCGAATCTGAATAAGGATTCGAAATAATTAACTACTTATGTTTCTACAAAGTGACTAGATTACGGCCTCCATGCCAAGTCTGCATCCCTGGTAGTTGCTTGAGATCCGCTCGCGTTTGTAGAAATTTTGCTGAACCCCAACTCTAACTAAATCCCATTAAGTAATGGAATTTAAATGATAATTATTTAGTTTAGGAAACTTACAGACAAACTTAAAAACTATCCGTGATCGATAACTAACGTAGAAAACTGATAATCTGATATTCAAAATTCAACACGGTTTTCGAATTAACTCCGAGGTGGAGAGATTGTCCACTAAACATAAGCCGAGTCAAAACAGTAGCGGAGAAACAAGTCCAGTAAACCGAATCCAGAGACAAACAAAATAGGTATTGAAGTTACACAGCAGAAGTCGCTCGGGTGCAGCGCGACAGAAACAGATTTGTTGAATACCTATACATCAAATATCTCGCCGCTTGTGTTTTTTAACTTAGTGGTAAAACATTTATTTCAGTGAGCATTTATATACGATACGTTATAAATCATTGATTTATTTTTACATAAAACCAGGTCTTGATATGCTCTCAATACTTTCCGGAGATAAAAGCCACTTTTTTGCTATTATTTCTTCTTTTATTATTCATTTTAGCTTTTATGTGTGTGTTTCTTGTATCAGATTAATGGAGTTGGCACATACAGCTATAATTTTCTATTTTTAAACACTATAGACCGTATAATAGTTCCAAAACAAGGAAATTCAGGCCTAAATATAAATTATATAATCCTATACTATTAAACGAGTTAGGTGTCCCCACGATTTCGAAAACGGCTTGAAACCTTTTGACGAAAGTCTAGGATTAGGGGTTAAAAATCGCCAGCAATCGATCTGTGAGGGAATTATCTTCGAAAAAAATCATTTAAGGGAGATATGAGCGAAATTACATAAAAGAAGGACGCATATGATGCTTATTTTTAACAGTAGGTAACAATAGGGGGTGTTTGATAGTAGGGAATTTTCCACGGCTTTCTCTAAACTCAACTAGATGGCGCTGATAACATTTGCAATAAAAAAAATTCTAAACTAATTGATATTACTGACTAATATCATAATAAACGATGAACAACTTTCTAATATTACGTATCATTGAATATTTTTTTATTTTTTATAAAAAAAAGATAATTTGCATATATTTTTTTCAATAGAATCAAATTATAAAAAAATATTATAGATATTTTTAGAACAAATATTGCTTGTCCTTTCGTCCCTTAGAAGGTCACTACCGACTAAAACAACACCCCACAAAATGTTTCATAGAAAATATATCTTATATGTACTACTAAACAAGTTATCTTAGTTTATAAAAACTCCGATTGAACGAGCGACGCTCGGTCTCCCGGCTAGTATAATTATAAATAAATTATAACTGTTATAGACTTATATTGCATAAAAGCAACTGCTCGCTCTAAAAGAGTGAAAAGCACGTGTTTTAGAAATAAATCAGTTCTAGTTTTCTGTCCCATACAGCTGTAAGTGCCAAAATGCACCAAATAAGGTCTGACTTAGTCAGGGGTGGTGAAAGAGATACAATTTTAACCATTGCATGATCAAGAGTGGCACAAGGGATACAAATGTAACCATAGCACAGCTGTTACAGCCATAAGGTGTCTTAAAATATGTTAAAGCTGCAGTTAAGGTTTAACGCTTTGTTATCACTGTTTTAGAACTCGAGGCTAATTGCGGCGTCGTTATACCGCCGCTATGCTCCTCACATTTCTAACAAAAGCTGCAATTTCCACTAGTGTGTTAGTTGGGAACCCACATGGTCCCTACTGCAGGGGCACGGGTCCCTTCCCATACCTCGAAAATGTTATACTCCACACACGAAGCACGCAAACAGTCGAGGTAAATGCCACTATAAGCAAACCCATCCAGGTTATGACCGTGTCTGTAGTCAGTTAACCTGCGTGATAGACGCAACCACACAAGACTGAGCAACGACCGTTTCTGCTACAGTACTTGTTAATAAACAACATTTTTCATTTTGTTATGTGGGATACATATTTTTCGAATTCTCTACTCGAGAGCAAGCTACGTATAGCTGACCGGGAGAAAGCAGGAGTCTTCATTCCAGAACATTCCACAACATTAGTGTTCCCATGTGTGCACCTCCCGCCTTACCCCTACCCCTCAACCCCCTCCCTCCCTGCACCGTAGCCCCCCCCCCCAGCCCTCGAATGGAATTTCCTACTTTCACCCACCGAGACCAAATAACCACGAGTGGTTGGCAGTGGATGGTTTTAGAGAAAAGCTAGATATACCCACACACACTAGATTTTTATAATATACAGGGTGTAAGGGACAGGTTTCCGAAAACTTTTTTTCAGGAAACGAAAAAAAAAATCGGCTTCTCCATACAAAATTATAAATTTGATTGGACAGTTTGTATGGAGAAGCCGATTTTTTTTTCGTTTCCTGAAAAAAATTCTTGTGGAAAGTTGTTCAGTTTCGTCTACTGAGCAAGCCCTTAAAGTTTTCGGAAACCTGTCCCTTACACCCTGTATATTGATTTATTTTATTTTAGTTATCAGGTAACCAACAGGATGTACATCGCACTTTTAAATGAAAACAAAATGGATGTCACCATAATAAAATGTTTAATAGTAACACATTTTGTTGATGCTCATAATTATAATTCTGTGAGTTGTGTTAACTATAAAAAATAAATCATCAGACTGATCCTTTTTTAGATGATACTCAAATCTGCAATTGATTCATCGACAGATTTTTGTTGTTTTGGTGTATCTTCAACGTTATCTGTAAGCAAATAAGTTTGTTTTATTATGAAACACAAAAAGAAAATACTATGGTCAGTATGGTCAGACATTTTACTCTACTTTTCAAAGTAATTTAGAGTTTATTTTAAAATACTTAATAGGCTGTGCGCGGACTGCGGATTTTCACCGGTGTAGGAAATGTTTCTGGATTTTAATCGCATGTTTTTGCGTACACGTACTATTCCGTATGTTACAGCTTAGTGCGCGGAAAACCCCGCGCGACGGACAATCGCAGTGCACGGACAGATAAAATTATAATGATATATGAGTCATTTAAAACGCACCTCAGTCTTTATAAACTCAATAATCTATAATATAGATAGTTCCGGCTTTTACAGTAACACATTACATATGTTACTGTTAAAGCCCGAACTACGGTAAATTCTAAGATTTACAAAATCTTTGATAAAAGTCCAACCTAACATCACCTAAAATGTTGGTAAATCCTAAGATTTATAAGAGCTTTTACAGTACAGTATAAAAAACAGACACCACAGTACTTACAGTTGGAACTGACATTTCTGCCACATTCAGCGTAAGGTACGCAAACTCCATTCTTTTTCCAATAACCCTTTATACAGCGACATGCAGGCCTGCATTCTAGGACTATACCTATTCTGCCAAAACGTATCGGGCAACTGCCATCTGGAGTGGCTTGTGAGCAGTCACCATTTGGACAGATAGGAGGGCAAGGGTTGTACTCCTCGTTGGGGCCGGAGCACTCAAATGGAGCTGGAAAAAGTTTCAATTATACTATATTTTAAAAGAGAAAGATAGATAGGCCTGTTTTCGTACCGATATGTTTGAAACTAACATGTATCTAGAGATAAAGATCAAAGCTAAAAAAGAAGTCTATGTCCAACAGTGGGGGACAACAGGATAATTTTTGTAGCGTTGTCCCGTGGGGTTCAACGCAACTTTTTTCCCATTGTCCACCAAAAAAGTGGGGAGCGACGGAAATAGACAAGAAAAAAGGCTGCGCTCCCTCTACATTTTTGAAATAGGTACGATATTTTTGTACAAAACTATCTCCACTCAAACTTTATTTATCGTAGTAAGGTTGTACTCCTGGTTGGTGCCGGAGCATTCAAATGGAGCTGGAAAACGTTCTAATTATTACTGTATTTTAAAAGAGATAGACCTGTTTCCGTACCGAAATGTTTGAAACTAACATATATCTAGAGATAAAGATCAAAGCTAAAAAAGACTTTTATTCCCGTTGTCCCCCACTATTAATAGTAATATTTATTAAAAAGTGGGGGACAGTGACACATACTTAGTTGCAATGTCCACCAGTGGGGGACAACGGGACAATCTTTGTAGCGTTTTCTAACTTTTTTTCCGTTGTCCACCTGTGGTGGACAAAAATTGGGCGGCAACGGGAATAGACGAAAAAAGACGCTCCATCTACATTTTTGAAATAGATACAATATTTTGTACAAAACTATCTCCACTCAAACTTTACTTATCGTGGTAAGGTATTAGCTGAGCAAACAAGGTAGGATTCCGTATTAATACTATTATTATTCTACAACTTGAAAATATATCGCGAGTTAAAATTTTATTATGTTTTATTTCCTTAGCTCGAAAACTGTTTACTTACTATTATTTCAGAAGGTCAATTTTTATAACGCAGAATACTCACGACAATCCCGAGTGGGGATGCACTTATTTTCATCGTTCCTGCGATAGTTGAATCTGCAGGCGCTCTTGCAAGAGGGTTCCGGGCATGGGTCCGGTGTGACGCAGGACTGTTGGTCGCGACTTTCCTCCTCGCTCTTAGGGCAGTAATACGACTTGCAGAACGCTGGACAGTCGTCCTGTACCTCGTTATCGTCACACTCAAGTTCGGCTGTAAAAATAACGATAAAGTACTGACGTACATACATGAATAACCCACGTAAAAGTCATAACTTGCACGAGTTCCACGACTTAATTAGAACAGTACCTATATTTTGTTAGGAAACCTTACTTCAGAACGCACCCGCACCCACTGTCAATGATTTATGTCTATTATCTATCTCTGTTGGTAAGGGAACAAAAATGATGGACGTATTGTAAAAATATTGTGCGATAAATAAATGGTTACTAATAACAAATATCGTGTCTATCAATGAGTAGCAGCTGGTAGCAGACGAAGGATTTAAAGGACCTCTGATATATTTTGGTGTACTCCGCTGCATTCGGATATAATAGAATCAGAAAAGAACGAAAAAACACGGCTACTGCAACCATTATTTCTGCAACTAAAAAGCGACAACTTTGATCTCTGGATGTTCTGCATAAAATGCTCATCCTATCCTACCATTACAAATTAAGCGATTGTAGCACTTATCGCTAAGCAGTCAATCTGCTGTTAATTAACACTGATGCGGGTTATACATCTGAATTGTAGTGCTAAATTTAATTAAAATGTTTGTTTTAGCTCTTATGTTGCTTTTTCTGTTCTACGATACTATACCAGCTATACTAAAATAATATTTCACTAGCCGGGAGACCGAGCGTCGCTCGTTCAATCGGAGTTTTTATAAACTAAGATACCTAACTTGTTTAGTAGTACATATAAGATATATTTTCTATGAAAAATTTAGCAGGGTGTTGTTTTAGTCGGTAGTCGCCTTTTAAGGGACGAAAGGACAAGCAATATTTGTTCTAAAAATATCTATAATATTTTTTTATATAATTTGAGTCTATTGAAAAAAATACATGCAAATTATCCTTTTTTTTTGAGAAAAATATTCAATGATACGTAATATTAGAAAGTTGTTCATCATTTATTATGATATTAGTCAGTAATATCGATCAGTTTTGGCGACTTTTTATAGATTTTCTTATTTAAAATGTTATCAGCGCCATCTAGTTGAGTTTAGAGAAAGCCGTGGAAAATTCCCTACTGTCAAACACGAGGCAGGGCGGCACAATCATCAGGTATGCAAATCACTTATATGGCGAAAGATATGGCGCTATTTGTCTCTAAAATACAAAGAGGTTAAAATATTTTTTTCATCACTAAGTCTTTTTATTTATTTACATAATATTTACATAAATTTACACAAAATAAAAAAATAAAAAGACAAAAAACTATAAAGTCTCATGGGTGGGATTCGAATCCGGACCTCAAAACAGCAAAACGCAGGTGGCTCGCACCAAAACCACTAGTCCACCTAAGAACTTATAAACGAGAGTTAAAAATAAGCATCATATGCGTTCTTGTTATACATATGTAATTTCGCTCATATCTCCCTTAAATGATTTTTTTCGAAGAAATTCCCTCACAGATCGATTTTTAGTGATTTTTAACCCCTAATCCTAGATTTTCGTCAAAAGATTTCAAGCCGTTTTCGAAATCGTCGGGACACTTAACTCGTTTAATAGTATTGGATGGATGGATATTTTCCTAAGTTTTCCGTATACTAAATTCTATATTATCAACTATACTTATATTTCACTACTAAGACCATTGCCTTGATAGCAATATCCGTAAGGGAATCGACGTATTATCTCGCAGGTGCGAGTTGAAATCCTGCAGGATGAACAATTATCTTACTCTTTTTGGTTTTTTTAAAACCTTTTATTTTTATTTCTTCCGGTATAAGTATAATGTGTGTCGGCCCAGTATCAGACTTTTTCGTCACATGTAGCGGTGCTCCACTCCGCTCATTTACATCTGTCAAGATGTAGAAGGCCTGATAGTGAAATGAAACCTAGCCGCATAAGTTTTCTGAATACTAAATTCTATTGTATTAATTAAAGAAGTATTTCAGTATGAATTCCTCGGCCTAAATAGCTCACTTCGTGAAGGATGTGACACGCTATCTCGCAGGTCTGGTGCGAGTTCGAGTCCCACAACGGGCAACTTTTTTCTTAAGGATTTTTTTTTATTTTTGTTTTTTAACACATGTTTTTTTTCCATTATCAGTACATGAAATACTAGCCGCACACCAAATTTCAAGCTCGTAGCCTAGCTAGAAGTACCTTAGCTTTTTGATGATCGGTGAGTGAGTCAGTGACAAAATCAGGGAACTTTGACTTGAGATATTATCTAAACTATATTAGGTAAAAACTTTTAATTTGAGGAGAGGTAGGTTAGTTCTACCTTTACCCAGAACGAAGACATAGGGGGCCTAAAAGAGCCGCGGGTTGCTTCGAGAAAAGGATACGGGTGCCTCCGTCCGCCTTATTTTGCTTCGCATAACGACTTGGCGCAGCCACTACCGTGGCTCCCGTAGAAGAACTAGAGTAAGAAGTTACTGACGTAGCTCATAAAATAAACAAATTGATATGGCAATAAGCTGCTTAAGTAATTAGCAGAGAGACAGAACTAATAAATTGATGGGGAAGGGGAGGTTCCGGGAAGACATAGTACCTACTTGAGGATCACCTACGTGATGGAGTAATGATCTTGATCTAGCCAGATTGGCAGGAATGTGACCTTTCTAATTGGAAGTCTACGGGGGAGGTCTAATAGTTGGAGAGGAGATCTTTAGGATTTTATAATGATCCGTATCTCTTTTGCACCTTGCTTTATTTTATCAGCAACAAGAAAGAACTATTAAAACTTAGACATTTCCCTTGTTATATAAAAAAAGATGAACTTACCTGTAAAGCACGTGTGCAGAGCCACAAAGTACAAAATAATATATTTAATGACACCCATGTCGCAAATCCGATGTGTGCTTTATCTCAGGAGTAAGTAGATAATTTTTGTCTCTCGGTTCGTTTTATAAAGAATTTTATGTAAATACTTACGAGAAGACGGAACACCTGCGCTAATATGTACGTGAACTACATAATTGACCACGCTGAATACGTTAAAAACAACCGACTTCAATCGCAACAACTCCAATTTTGCAATGTTTTTGTTGATTTTCTCAAAAACCGCTGAATGAATTTCGATAAAATTAATATGGGACCACCTGTGAAGTATACCCTTTCAAACAAAAAAAGAATTTTCGAAATCGGTTCAGGCGTCTTCGAGTAATCGGTGAACATACATAAAAAAAAAAAAAAAAAAAAAAAAAAAGATTCCGACGAATTGAGAACCTCCTCCTTTTTTTGAAGTCGGTTGAAAATAGCTATTCATGAATAGATATAGGATTGCCAAGAATTTTATGTAAATACCTACGAGAAGACGGAACACCTGCGCTAATATGTACGTGAAATACAAAATAGCTGTTTATAAATAGATATAGGGTTGCTAACTTTTTTTCGATCAAATATAGTATGTTTCCCAAAAAAAGATTCAAAAATATAACTTACTTTTGGGAGAAATATAGTACTTTTTATAGTTTGATATTTTTCAGTATGAAGCATCACTTTGTACAGTAGAAAACATCGTTTATTAAATCATCTAAAACTAACTATTTGTAAGGAATGAGGTCGTAACACTTCCGTTACAAGAGCTTCCATTGTGTTTACCCTTATTTATGAAACTGTCGATAGTATTAGACCGTTAATATAAGATTTTTTTTAATAGTTAAGCAATGCCTCTACTTATTCCCTGTTATAGTGTAGAAGTTTTAGTACTTCGGTCAGGCTTCAGGGGGGGATTATAGATCCGCACCTGAGTTTTAGAGTCTACATATTATATGTGGTTTATAATCTTATTTAGTTTTAAACACCACTAATCCATGTTATTATAGACATGTTACCCTCCTGGGGTAGCGTATTTGGGAACTGTGCTATAATTGGGGGGGGGGGGAAGGTGGATGGGCCTCCGGTATCCTCACTAACTCGGCGAAACACAACGCAAGCGTTGCTTCACGCCGGTTTCCTGTGAGGCCGTGGTATCACTCCGGTCGAGCTGGCCCATTCGTGCCGAAGCATGGCTCTCCCACGGTAAGACACGGCACTCCATCTGAAATTGAACGGCCTTATGTAAGAAAAGTACGATGAATAATAATAATGTTCTCATAGGTAGCAGCCCAATCTTTTCTATTTAGTTTTATATTTAGAATAATAGGAAATATTCATTACAACAATACCAACAAGATTAAACACGGCTATCTTAGCACTCTGCAACGGGGGGTTCAAATGGTAAACTTCCAGCTTCATTTTCAGACTCTCGTCATCATAAGAAACAGAAACTGCTCATTACATCAAAACCAATGAGCCCTAACTTGGCTGTCTAAGCACTTTGCACACGAGAGTTCCAGCCCCTACATCCAGGCTCCATCATGAGATCGACTCGATAGTACCAAGATATTCCATAGTCACCGGATTTACATGAGTGTATCAAATTTCAGGACAATAGGATAACAGAAAGTGCCTCAAAATTGAATTGCAAGATTCCACCCGAATAAAGATACTCGTAGTTTACATACATACCTACATAATAATGCAAGTTGAATAAAATCTTATAATCTAGACAAAGGGCCCCCTCTCTCTTTTCAACCGACTTCAAAAAAAGGAGGAGGTTCTCAATTCGTCGGAATCTTTTTTTTTTTTTTTTTATGTATGTTCACCGATTACTCGAAGACGCCTGAACCGATTTCAAAAATTCTTTTTTTGTTTGAAAGGGTATACTTCACAGGTGGTCCCATATTAATTTTATCGAAATCGATTCAGCGGTTTTTGAGAAAATCAACAAAAACATAGCAAAATTGGAGTTGCTACGATTGAAGTCGGTTGTTTTTAACGTATTCAGCGTGGTCAATTATATACTTGGCATAACTAGAATAGGGTTCTAGACATAGGCTTAGGTTTTAGAAGACTAAATAATAACATTTTTATCTAAAGATAACCTCAAAGTGCGTGACAAAATAGATTTTAAAAAGCAAATCAATGACTTACCACTAGCAGTTTTCATTTTTTTTCTTGTTCTCATGGCTCTTTCCATTTTTTACACACTTAAATGTAAGTAAACTATAAAATAACACCTAAGAACTGGATTTTCTCACAAATAACACCTGCCCAAGTACTGACTGTCAGTGAGTTATGGCGCGTAATGACGAATTGTCTGTTAGATGCTAGAAAGAGATAGACTGAATCACAACAGGTAAAACCACGTAATTGATTCCTCCGAGGACTGTCAGTGAGTTATGGCGCGTAATTATGAATTGTCTGTTAGATGCTAGAAAGAGATAGACTGAATCACAACAGGTAAAACCACATAAGTGCATTTATTTCATTTTACATGAACGACCACTTCTAATAATATTTTTCTATGTTTACATGCAGAACCAAGTAAGGTTATTTAGTTTATTTTTGTAGTAGTCAGTTAGAATTAATATAAGCTTAAAATATTTTATTTTATTTTGCCTCTTTAATTTTTTTTCTATGTCCCATAAATGCCTTTAATATATTTTTCTTGACCACTTTTGCCAAAAGTTTGTCATATACCAGTTATTTTCATTGGCAACTTCCAAGCTAAGAATGATATCAATTATTGGGTTTTACCTGTATGTAGATCATAATTTGCTGAACAAAAATATGGATTTAACTTATTTTTGGTGGAAAGTGCTCTTATGTGGTTTTACCTTTAAGCAAACGATATATCATAGTACAGGTGGCAACCCTAAATAGATATAACAAAAGAACGCATGAAAATAAATACCTTGAAATCATTAATAATAATAGTAGTAATGTATACGTGTGGTATACGTATGTAAGTTGTCATGTAAATACTGAGTAGGTACCTAGCAGGGATGTTACGGGTGCCGATTTTTTAAAATCCGTGGATGCGGATGCCGATGCGGATGCGGATATTTAAGGGCTCATATCCGCAGACGCGAATGGGGATGCGGATTTTAAGATATTTTGGAAATTTGTATGGTATTTTAAATAAAATAAAAAACGGATAAAATATTTTAAAATAAAAAGTCGGACTCGCGCATGAAGGATCCATTCCATCATACAAGAACCTATAAATAAAGAAAAAGCGGCCAAGTGCGAGTCGGACTCGCCCATGAAGGGTTCCGTAGCAGCAAGTAACATAATATAAAAGTTCTTGTAGTTCGTTGTAGGTAAATTGCGGTTTACGATTTATGACGTATTAAAAAAAAACTACTTACTAGATCTCGTTCAAACCAATTTTCGGTGGAAGTTTTTATGGTAATGTACATCATATATTTTTTTTAGTTTTATCATTCTCTTATTTTAGAAGTTACAGGGGGGGGGGGACATACATTTTACCACTTTGGAAGTGTCTCTCGCGCAAACTATTTAGTTTAGAAAAAAATGATACAAGAAACCTCAATATCTTTTTCAACCGACTTCAAAAAAAGGAGGAGGTTCTCAATTCGTCGGAATCTTTTTTTTTTTACTTTTTTTTATGTATGTTCACCGATTACTCGAAGACGCCTGAACCGATTTCGAAAATTTATTTTTTTGTTTGAAAGGGTATACTTCACAGGAGGTCCCATATAAATTTTATCGAAATCGATTCAGCGGTTTTTGAGAAAATCAACAAAAACATAGCAAAATTGGAGTTGTTGCGATTGAAGTCGGTTGTTTTTAACGTATTCAGCATGGTCAATTATTGAAGACATATCCATAGATACCCCACACGTATGAGTTTGATGAAAAAAAAATTTTTGAGTTTCAGTTGTAAGTGTGGGGAACCCCCAAAATTTATTGTTTTTTTCTATTTTTGTGTGAAAATCTTAATGCGGTTCACAGAATACATCTACTTACCAAGTTTCAACAGTATAGTTCTTATAGTTTCGGAAAAAAATGGCTGTGACATACGGACGGACAGAAAGACCTGACGAATCCATAAGGGTTCCGTTTTTTGCCATTTGGCTACGGAACCCTAAAAAAGGAAGGTCTCACAGCCGGTGACACGTCTAATGTATGGGGACCCCCTTTAATTTTAAAATATATTTTAATATTTTTTTTGCGAAAATAACAATAAAAACTCTGTGAGCATTTCAGTGTGCGTTACCCCAGCCAGAAAATGTCGAATATCGTTATTCGAGTGTAATAGATAATTAGTTGTCCAGCTTCTGTAATTGTTGCGCATATTTTTGAATTTGTTCTGCTGAAAATTTTTTTGTTATTTGACAAAAACATATCTGGCTGCGGTAACGTTACCCCAGCCAGACTATTTTTGATTTTTTGGGTATATTGAAATAAAAATTAGCTAAATAATTAGTAGTCTAGACGAAGTAAATGTTGCGACTTAATTTGTACTGATACGTTTTACGGTTGCGAAGTTATTCAAATTCCGGCTGGAGTAACGTTTGCAGGTTTGCTGGATCTCTGAAATGGTTAAGCGCACATTTATAATTTTTCTCGTATACCACTTCTTATGAATTAGTTCTAATTTGTTTATCAATAAAAAAACAATAATAATGTACCGTCCCTATATTTGGCAGGGTATCTACAAATGCACATTACCTTAACAAAAAATCTAGTGTCGATACAATGCAACGTTTTATATTTTTTTTGTATCTGTAATGCTGATATTACTGTCAGTGGTTGAGTACCATATCTATTTAGACTACTGGCAATAATGAACTGTCAGTAGATCGCAAGATGGCGGAGCGTGCGCGTGTATCTACGTATTCTACGTATCGTAAGGTGAATATATAGAGCGTTTCAACAAATAGTTCCTATGCCGTTATGTTGGCAGCAATGTTTTTCACACACACTACATAGAACTCAGACACACACTACATAGAACGCAGACACACACTAACAAAATCGGTAGAAGCGTCTTCGCGTGTTGATGTCATTGATAGACAGGGGAGCCAACATAACGGCATAGGAACTATTTGTTGAAACGCTCTATAGTAAAATATTTTTATGTTTTTACGGTTTTTTGCAATGTATTGACGTTTATATTATTTCTGGTATTTATTATTTTTATATTACAATATAGTTTTACTGCGAAAATCATGTTATTGGTGTCTAAAATCGTAGTTTTTAATCACATCATTCTTAATCGTATCTTTAGATGCACATTGCCTGGTGTGGATCATTAAAGTGTGTTTTTTCTTAGTATCTTTAGATGCACACTGCTTGGCGTGGAACATTGAGTATATTATTTCTTAGTAGGAATCTTTCACCAACATTCCACTTAAGATAACTGAGGCCCTGGACTCATCACCCCCATATGCTAAAAAAATATTAGAAGAAAATGTCATTCCTTGTGATGACATATTCTATTTCAGTGAAATTGGACCTGAAACTATTGTTAAAACTTTTAAATCGCTTAAAGTGAAACAAACTGAAGACCTGTGGGGTTTATCAGTTAATTTAATTAGTAATGTAATTGACGAATTAGCGCCACATTTAGCATACCTTTTTAATATAAGTATTGAAAGTGGCGTCTTTCCAGATCTCATGAAGTGTAGTAAAATTATACCTCTTTATAAATCAGGTTCTAAAACTGAAGCGGGAAATTACAGACCAGTCTCTGTATTACCCGTTCTTAGTAAAGTCTTTGAAAAAATTATGCTAAACCAAATGTTACAACACTTTAATTTAAACAAACTTCTGCATAACCAACAATTTGGCTTCACAAAAGGTCGATCAACTACCGATGCAGGAGTAGCACTTATTCGAAACATCTATGATGCTTTTGAGGAATCACAAGATGCAGTAGGAGTATTTTGTGATTTATCTAAAGCATTTGATTGTGTTGATCATCAAACTTTGCTTCTCAAACTAAAACATTACGGTGTAGAGGATAGGGCCCTCAGTCTTCTTAATTCTAACCTAAACAATAGATTACAGACAGTCCAAGTAAATGGCACAAACTCTCTCGGCTCTACAGTAAAAATAGGTGTTCCCCAGGGATCTATATTAGGACCCTTTCTCTTCCTTGTTTATATTAATGACTTACCATTTATGGTGCAACATCGCTCAAATATTGTGTTGTTTGCAGATGACACATCTCTTATTTTTAAGGTAGACAGGAAATACAGCAAAATTGACGAAGTAAACAACACACTTTCAGAGATACATAAATGGTTTACTGTTAACAACTTGCTATTAAATGCTACAAAAACGAAAGTTGTAAAATTCAAATTACCAAATGTCAAACAAACTCACGATAATGTAATATTAGATAGTAATGTTTTAGAATTCGTAAATAGTACTGTTTTTCTTGGTATTACTTTAGATGCTTCCTTACAATGGGGACCACATATAGAAACCCTAGCAGGAAAGCTTAGTTCAGCTGCCTACGCCGTGAAGAAAATAAGGCAACTAACAAATGTAGAAACTGCTAAACTAGTCTATTTTAGCTATTTTCATAGTATAATGTCTTACGGCATCTTAATTTGGGGACATGCGGCTGACATAGAAACTATTTTTATACTGCAAAAAAGAGCCATTCGCGCTATCTATCAGTTGCGATCTCGAGAGTCCTTGAGGAACAAGTTTAAAGAAATAAATATCTTAACTGTTGCCAGTCAGTTCATATACGAAAACATCATGTATGTTCGTAAGAATTTAGAGTTATTTCCAAAAAACAGTGACAGGCATAATTTTAACCTTAGAAATAGAAATAATATTGAAGTTGCTTATTCGAGACTGAGTAAGGTAAATAAGTCGTTCATGGGGCAGTGTATAAAATTTTACAATAAAATACCTGAAAATGTTACAAGTTTATCCGAAAATAAGTTTAAAACTTATGTAAAGAAATGCCTGTGTTCAAGAGGATATTATAAAACCATAGATTATGTAAATGACAAAGATGTGTGGACATGTATAGATCCTTCAGCTCATAGCTTTAGTAATAACATCAATTGTAATAGCTATTAAGTTTTTATTTCAAAAAATGTGTTGGGGCGAGTTTCTTTGGGGCTCGACGTTTCTTCTCGCTCCGCTAACACTTCCCGAAACGTTAAGTGTACAAGTTCCGAGTGGTAGGAACTTTGTACTAGGTAGAATAATATGACGATTTAAAAGTATGTGTAAAGCATCTACTTAAATAAAAAAGATTTTTGATTTTGATTTGATTTTTGTATCTTGAAGTTCACACTGCCTTTTGTATACATATCGAGTGTTGAAAGGAAAAAGGGGCTAAGCGACATTTTGAAAACTTTACACCAGAGCGTTTCAAAGTTTCAAAATATTGACAAATATCGTAAAAGACCAGTATATTGTTTTTTTAAATATTGATATACGAATTTAATTTTATCAGTATACTGATTGATCTTTTATGATATTTTTTCAATATTTCGAAACTGAAACTTTCTGGTGAAAAAAAATCATAATGTCGCTTAGCCCCTTTTTCCTTTCAATAGTCGATATAAATATTTTCAGTTCATTTTTCATTTATAACTTGAAATGCTAATTATTGTCCTATGTGGGTGGATACATCGTTTTTAGGGTTCCGTAGCCAAATGGCAAAAAAAGGAACCCTTATGGATTCGTCATGTCTGTCTGTCTGTCTGTCTGTCTGTCTGTCTGTCCGTATGTCACAGCCACTTTTTATCCGAAACTATAAGAACTATACTGTTGAAACTTGGTAAGTAGATGTATTTTGTGAACCGCATTAAGATTTTCACACAAAAATAGAAAAAAAACAATAAATTTTGGGGGCTCCCCATACTTAGAACTGAAACTCAAAAAAATTTTTTTCATCAAACCTATACGTGTGGGGTATCTATGGATAGGTCTTCAAAAATGATATTGAGGTTTCTAATATCATTTTCTTCTTAACTGAATAGTTTGCGCGAGAGACACTCCCAAAGTTGTAAAATGTGTGTCCCCCCCCCCCCGTAACTTCTAAAATAAGAGAATGATAAAACTAAAAAAAATATATGATGTACATTACCATGCAAACTTCCACCGAAAATTGGTTTGAACGATATCTAGTAAGTAGTTTTTTTTAATACGTCATAAATCGTAAACCGCAATTTACCTTTCATTCAAGTTACAACGAACTACAAAAACTTTTATATTATGTTACTTGCTGCTACGGAACCCTTCATGGGCGAGTCCGACTCGCACTTGGCCGCTTTTTTTATGTTAAATGCCTTCATTCTGCCAGTATTCTTTTTATGCTTCAAATGTCATCATTTCAAAAGCAACAACGGCACAAAGCTCGCAGAATTGTGGCACTTCAAAGACAACAACAGCACAGAGCTGGTAGAAACCTTAGGTGCTGGTAAAATTATGGCACTTGTACTAAAACCCGGAGCCAACTCGGACGTTGAAGACAGTGAGTCTTCAGCAGATGAACTGAACAACTATGTTCAGGAAACTCAGTCGGCGGGCAGTTCACCACCACCTTCAATCGCTGCTTCTTTGGAGAATCTCAATTTATTATCAGAAAGTGACAACGAATCTAGTGTATCAATTGAAACTATTGCAATTGTACATCCCATTCAACAGCCATCTCCCAGTATAAGTGTTAATTCTCCGTCAATTCTGACACAAAATGAGGCTTCCTGGCTAATACAGAATTCACCTTGTGAGGCTGTACCATCTCCATTACCACACATAATTCCATCTCCATCGCCACTTTCTTCCACTTCCGCACACGTGCCATCCCTATTTGTATCTACTCGATCCAGGAGACCAAGAGCTGTGGTTACTTCCAGTATAAGTGTTAATTCTCCGTCAATTCTGACACAAAATGAGGCTTCCTGGTTAATACAGAATTCACCTTGTCAGGCTGTACCATCTCCATTACCACACATAATTCCATCTCCATCGCCACTTTCTTCCACTTCCGCACACGTGCCATCCCTATTTGTATCTACTCAATCCAGGAGACCAAGAGCTGTGGTTACTAGAAGGGTTATTGTTAAACCTAAAAGACTTAATCTAAACTGGCGCTGTCATAAGTTTACTGGTTCAGCGCAGATAAAAGACAAATTTTAAGCTGCCAGATGAAGCCAAACACGCTATTGATTATTTTAAACTTTTTTGTCAGATGAAACCATTGATATGATAGTAGAACAGACAAATCTGTATTGAACAGCTGATGACGTTAAAGATTTTATTGCAGTCAACCTTATAATGGGACTCGTCAAAATGCCAGCTTATACGGATTTCTGGTCCCAAGCGTTTTGCTATGATAAAGGATATAAGAGTCATTATAATTGCCAATATAATGACTCTTAAAAAGTTCCAAATGATGAGAAGATACTTATATTTTAATGATAATTTGCAAGATGATGGTGAAAGATATTTTAAAGTCCGACCTTTTTTAGAGAAAGTGCGTGAGAATTGTTTACAAGTTGAAGAAGAGACACGTTTCAGTATCGATGAAATGATGGTACCCTATAAAGGCACAAGGGCTGGTAGTCGCAAGCAGTATATAAAAAATAAACCAAGGAAATAGGGTTTTAAAATTTTTGTACGTGCGTGCGTCTCAGGATTGGTATATGACTTTTTACGGGGGAGAAGACTCTTTTCGGCACCATACATTTACTGATGAAGAAAACAGTATGGGTTTAGGTGCTAAAGTGGTTTTGGCTTTATCCAAATCAATCCGAAATCCGCCTTGCAGTGTTATTTTCTTTGACAAATTTTTTACCTCAGTGAAGCTTCTGCAGTATTTGAGAAACGAATATGGCATATTTTCTTTGGGAACTATAACACAGAACAGACTTGGCCGTGCAGTGAAAAAACTTCACAAAGACAAGAAATTTAAGAAGAAAGGCAAGTTGTATGCAACAAGAACAGAATTGCGGTAGTGAAATGGTATGATAATAAGTGCGTCACTGCCGCTAGCACATTTTTGGATAAGCATCCCATCCAAATAGTGTTCAAAAAGGACTCAAGGAGTAGAGAGCCCGTGTCATACCCTAATATGATCAAGCAGTACAATACGTAGTACAATCAGTACAATCGTTCTTCAACCAATTATCGTACTAATTCTTTTCTTCTAAGAGCATGTGGCAGTTTCAACAAACTGTTTAAGGAGATGGATATCGATCCATTCTGTACAAGTGTAGCGGCGGCGAGGAAGGCTTTGGCTCAGAGGTTTTTCAACCCATTAAATTAATATGTGGCGAAAGTCGTATTATTATATTATTATTATTATACTGTAGATAATTAATACTTTGTATGTACATCCTGTCGGCTTATTTTTTCTAAAGCATGTCTTCCTCTTGCTTAGTTTATTAATACTCGTTTCTATATTTAATGTCTATCTATTTTGTACTGCTATTTTGTGTATCCAATTTCTATTTATGAAGACCTATAATTGGCTCTATGTTTCTATAAAATCTATGTATTATATTTATAAGCTGTTGGTTTTTCTAATAAAATAAAATAAAATAATAAAATACCAACATAGGAGGGGTAGATTTAGCTGATATGCTAATTGCATTATATCGCACAGAAATGTGCGGACATCGTTGGTATCTACCTCTGTTTGCCCAAGTGTTAGACATCTGTGTAAACAATGCTTGGCTGCTTTATCGCAGGGATGTGGGAGGGAGGTCAAAAACTGTGTCCCTGAAAACATTCAGGTACGCGATTCACCAAACCCTCCTTAGACATGAGAGAATTCCTTCTGTGGCTTCGATTAATATGCCAGCTACCAGAACCATCAAAAATCCAGTAGCTGCGAGGCCTGAAATGCAGTGCGATATTACCAGACAGGTCATATTCCATATACTATTACATTTACTACACAAGGAAGGTGCAGGAATTGCACAAAAGGTCAGACAACGTGTTTTTGGCAGAAATGCAACGTCAGGCTGTGTTTAGTTGAGGACCGCAATTGTTATTTCGCATATTATACTGAGAATGCCTAAGTATTGAAGTTCCTATTCGTTAAATAATTATAAGAAACACTACAATTTTGAGACGTTTTTTTTATAGAATAGGAAATGAAACAGATAGTAAACATAACTAAATAGTCGCTGATTGATCTCAATATTTTGTATAATTAATAGATAAGTAAGAGAAAAGACAAAAATAGCCAAGCTATTTTGTTTTTTCGGCTATATAAGCATTTTTGTTATTTTTGTTAATTATAATTTAATTTAATTGTATGTGCTGTAACTGGTAGTGTATCTCCTAGGATACACTACTTTTAGTATGATGAATGTTACGTGTCAGACAGTGTATCTTTAAAAATACGTTCAATATACATATATAGGGTGTAACAGAAGTGTGTGACAAGGTGTGAAGGTTGGCTTTTACCCATCAAACTGAACAACTTTTTGTTCTACAACTTTGTTGAAATCGCAAAAAAATTTTTGGTCTTTTCATACAAACTTGGTTCGCCAGCTGATCGATTTGTATGAAAAGTCCAAAAAAAATTTTGCGATTTGAACAAAGTACCCTTTTAAACAAAAAAAGAATTTTCCAAATTGGTTCAGGCGTCTTCGAGTAATCGGTGAACATACATAAAAAAAAAATATAAAAAAAGATTCCGACGAATTGAGAACCTCCTCCTTTTTTTTGAAGTCGGATAAAAATTAATGCTGAATTAATGTGGATGCGAATATTCATTATCAGTAGCATCTTGTACATATGATATGGTATGATGTTCGTCCCATTACACCCGAGACTAATACATACATGTACAATAGTTTTAGCAATTTCTTCTTTTTCAAAATGAACATTTTCTATTACAGACATATTTTCAATTGGAGAATGCTACTGCAACAAGTTGTCCTTCAATAAAACACATAAAAATGTATTTTGTAAATACCTATTTATAGGTAATAGAATCAATACATTACTGCCTACAGGATATCGATGGGAGGAAACGAGAACGCTGTAAGTGCAAATAGGCCAGTCGTACAAGACATCAGAGGTCGCATTGGTTGCAACAGTACTGATTTTTTGGTATGTTGTTAGGGTTGATAACAGTAGAGTAAAACTAATTTTTCAGCTTCGAAAGACTTGTGCTAACTGCGTGGTGCTCCAAAAACATCGAAATTTTCGGACTTTTTTCAGATTTTGGCTTATAACTTCTGAAAGGTGCATCTTACGGAAAAAGTCATTATACACACTTATAAGAAGACACAATTTCCTATAATTTAAGGGCAGGTGCAGCTCTGTAGGTCTAATAGAACCCAAGATACAGCGCTTCAAACATTGGCAATTTTCGCTAAAAAGTTGGAAATTGTAGTTTTGCCGCCTTCCGAGCAGAATATCGGCTATAATACTCATTCTACGAGGAAAGTCATTAAAAAGAAAGTTATAGAGCAATTATTTAGCTTTAATTTAAGCACAAACTGAAGTTTGTAAGACTAATAGTTCCCTTGTAATCTGGACAAAGCGAAAAATTAAGGAAATCAGATTTTTCAAAAAAGGGAGCCTGACAAATTGCAGGACTTCTGTAAAGGATAAAAAAGACATAAATCGGTGTAAAATTATTTATACTGATATTATAATACTTAAATTATATCACTTAGTGATGGCGGGACCTCAGTTGATACCTGCGACAGAAATATACATGAAATATAGAACAAAATGTCAATTCATATTTATTATAATGAATTACAACGAAGGGGTAGGTATGTATTATTAGGTTTACCTTTAAGCACTTAGCGACGAAACAATCGTGTTCTTTTGGAAGGCCTAGGTGCATCTGACAGCTCTTCCTGGGGCTCCGGAGACTGCTCTGTTGCTTGTTGTAAAGGGGAAATTGTCGAAGTCGTCCTCTTCATTCAACTCAGTCAAGGCTATGGACGGAGTGTTGAGGCAGGCAGGTCATCCCCTGACAAACTTTGCAGAAAATTTCAGCTCTGTTGTCTTGCATGACCATCTTCCTTTTTCGCACCCATTCTTACACCTGCATGACAGGAATTTCATAAAAACTTGTTACAAATAGTTTAAATACACAGCCCAGGATAGACCTACGAATGGATTACCTTACTTGCATGACGTAATTTCAGCAGGGTTTTCGACGCTGATTTCTTCGTTGATGTCACTAGTGTCAGACCCGACTGGCTCCTTGAGGTGTTGTTGCAATTACTGAATGCATAAAATGATAAGTGTACTCCAGGGGGGATGAAAGCTCTTCTTGAATGAATAATGTTGATGAGAACTTCTCGCAATTGGCACTTTCCTGGATAAACTTTTTTTACGTTAGAGCCTAATCTGTTAAGTAGAGGATGTCGACCTCTGATGCTCTTTACCAGCATAGATTGATAGATTGGGCTCCAACATATAAAATGTTTTTTTCCAGCAAAGTGCCAGTTGCGAGAAGTTCTCAACGACATCATTCATTCAAGAAGAGCTTTCTTACCCCTCTTGAATACAGTTGTTCTTTTACGCATTTAGTGGTTGTGAAAACACCTCTAGGAGCCAGTAGGGACTGCCACTAGTAATGTCGGAATTCCTGTCATGCAAGTAAGGTAATCCATTAGTAGGTCTATCCTGGGCTGTGTGTTTAAACTATTTGTAACAAGTTTTTATCAAATTCCTGTCATGCAGGTGTATGAATGGGTCTGGAAAAACAAGATGGTCCTGCAAGACAACAGGGCTGAAATTTTCTGCAAAGTTTGTCAGGGGAAGACCTGCCTGCCTCAACACTCCGTCCTTGACTGAGTTGAATGAAGAGGACGACTTCGACGACCTGCCCTTTACAACAAGCAACAGAGCAGTCTCCGAAGCCCCAGGAAGAACTGTCAGATGAACCTAGACCTTTCAAAAGAACACGATTGTTTCGTCGTAAAGCACTTAAAGGTAAACATAATATTACATACCTACCCCTTCGTTGTAATTCATTATAATAAATATGAATTGACATTTTGTTCTATATTTCATGTATATTTCTGTCGCAGGTATCAACTGAGGTCCCTCCATCACTAAGTGATATAATTTAAGTTTTATTATATCAGTATAAATAATTTTACACCGATTTATGTCTTTCTTATCCTTTACAGAAGTCCTGCAATTTGTCAGGCTCCCTTTTTTGAAAAATCTGATTTCCTTAATTTTTCGCTTTGTCCAGATTACAAGGGAACTATTAGTCTTACAAACTTCAGTTTGTGCTTAAATTAAAGCTAAATAATTGCTCTATAACTTTCTTTTTAATGACTTTCCTCGTAGAATGAGTATTATAGCCGATATTCTGCTCGGAAGGCGGCAAAACTACAATTTCCAACTTTTTAGCGAAAATTGCCAATGTTTGAAGCGCTGTATCTTGGGTTCTATTAGACCTACAGAGCTGCACCTGCCCTTAAATTATAGGAAATTGTGTCTTCTTATAAGTGTGTATAATGACTTTTTCCGTAAGATGCACCTTTCAGAAGTTATAAGCCAAAATCTGAAAAAAGTCCGAAAATTTCGATGTTTTTGGAGCACCACGCAGTTAGCACAAGTCTTTCGAAGCTGAAAAATTAGTTTTACTCTACTGTTATCAACCCTAACAACATACCAAAAAATCAGTACTGTTGCAACCAATGCGACCTAACGCGATTTTTATGTCTACGATGACTGGCGTAAAAGTTGGAATATTGTTACAGCGTTTTCGTTTTCTCCCATTGATATCTTAAGCACCAACCTGCTGAAATAGAGATATACCATTATTATAACATATTGTCCCCACTGCAGGGTCACGGGTCTCTTCCCACAATATTCCCAAACCCTGAGACAATGCCTTCCAAAGCAATTGAATTGAAATGAATCCTTTCTTCCATTCCATTGGCTTCGAATTCAATTCGCATTTACAAACACTAACGACAATGCTCGGAGGAACCACCGGACCATTTGTGGCAGCCAATAATTGCACACTAAGGCGTTGATTGGTTAATTCCAGGGCGCTGATTGGTTAATTCTGATGCTGTGGACTGTGATTGGTTAATTTGATTCCACAAAATGGCCTATAAATTATCGGTCTACTAAAATGTAATTTGCGTGTTTTTGTCTTGCTAGTTAGAAAATAATTTTGTAAAATTGAATTTACTGTCAGGTTGAGGAGGACACTTTTATCTTATGAAGCGGCCTTTATTTTTTTTCCTATTGTTTAACCCTCAGGCAAACATACAAATTAATATTATAAATAATCGAAAGATAATTTTTGTTATTTTAATGTTTGGTCAATTTTGTGTGGAGAGTCCAATTTTCTTGCAATTTTAGCAAAACCTTAAAACAAAAAATATTAAGAGGTAAGAGAGGTGAGAAGACTCAGTTAATGGATCCTGTAACAAATTTGTTACACCCTACATACCTTGGCCTCGAACCCGACAGGATCAGGAACAAATACATAATATTACGAACACTTCCTATACGTTCACAAGGGTAGGGAGATAACCTGACGGCGATGCGTAGATCCATGTTCGCAGGGCAACCGGGGCGTGGTCGGCGCCTGCTTAAATTGGAACAATCTGTATAACACTGGTTTATCCACTCCACCAGTAAACTGAGTAGGAACCCAATCATGACAAATCATTAATGACATGGAATCGTTTCGGAGGGAGTTTCTTTCTGACCCGACGTTTCTTCTCTCTCCACAAACAGTTACCGAAACGTTGGGTATACGAGTTCCGAGTGGTAGGAACCTCGTATTAGGTAGACAAAAAAAAAATACCTTCGAAAAGAGTACAATGCTACTTTCTTCTAAAAAACATATTTTGATTTGATTTGAAATACAGGGTGTAACAGAAAGGTGTGATAATACTTCAAGGTTGGCTTTTACCCATCAAACTGAACAACTTTTGTTCTACAACTTTGTTCAAATCGCAAATTTTTTTTTGGACTTTTCATACAAATCGATCAGCTGGCGAACCAAGTTTGTACGAAAAGTCCGAAAATTTCTTTGCGATTTCAACAAAGTTGTAGAACAAAAGTTGTTCAGTTTGATGGGTAAAAGCCCACCTTGAAGTATTATCACACCTTTCTGTTACACCCTGTATATATGACAGTTATTCTTGGATTAACAAAGTTTTTATCTCGAGAGTACAAAAATTTAATTTACTTTTTATTAATATTATTATGTCTAGAAAAGGCAATCAAACAACTTTGAAATACACCTCAGGCTAAAAATGTCTTTATTTCATTTTAACAGACTTACAAGTCATTGACTTCGTGGAAAACCTTGTATACTGAAGGTATAATACTTCTTTTCTGTCTGAGCAGAGTCTTTATTAAGAACTTTAAATTAAAACTTTAATTCTTGTTTGATAAAAGAGATTTGTTTTTATTTAAAACATTCTAAGAAAATAGGTAAAACACTAATAGTATGGAATGAAGATCAAATTCTAAAAAGCGTGTATTAATGCGTACCTAACTAATAATATTTATTCAAAACCTCATCTCAGTAGAAACTAGTTTATTTAAAAATTCAAAGCAAATTTTACCTTTGACTTTGAAATTTCGATATTCAATTTATTAAATATTAATAAACTATAATTTATTAATGTTCTACCTCTCGGTACAATTTTTATCCGAACCGAAGCAAAAAGTCATTTGAGGGTCAGCTCTAAATTTCGGATTTGGCAAAACCACACTTCATCGAATAAATGAAATACCCACAGAAAAAGAAAAATATTACCCACAGAAAAAATAAAAAATCTGTGAGGCGAAATTACTATTCGGCCTTTTTTAATGAATTTCTCTAAATTGTTCTGATTTGCCCATAAATTTAATACGCATTATTTTCTTAGGTACATTTAGAATCAAAACTGTCACAGGCCTGTTAACTTCCAAAAATATATATTGATGATATTTATTGTTTTTCAACTCGCCTAATTTATTCGATTAACTTTCAGTTCCATCAAAAATCTTAAGTACAATTAGATAGCACTCCAAACTTTTTTTAGTTTGAAATTGGAATTCAGAGAAATGTCTTAGACAAATAAAAAGTTGATTAAAAAGTGATTACGTGAAAATTCGATCGTTTGATGGCTGCGCTGTACTACGCGAAGAACTTGTATATCTACTAACATATCGCTCATTTGGAGAAGCAACAACGTAATTACACTTTTTGTCAAAACTGACTTGAGTATTCCACTTGAGGTTTGTAAAGTTTAGAGAAAAGTCGACGAAATAGTTTGTCTATAAACAAGAGCTAGATGGCGTCACCGTCATACAATTGCGTTGATTTTTCTCTGAACGTAAATAACAAGCCTCAATACATGGTTTGAAATACGCAAGTCCATTTTGACAAAAAGTGTAATTACGTCGTTGTTGCACCAAATGAGCGATATAAATTCCTTGGTACTACGATAGTTAGTACCTGTCAGTCCAAATCTAGCCAGACTTATTAGAGCAGCTCCAAAAAGCTGTTATACTAAACCTTGTTTCAATTCAATTTAAATAAAAGGTACAAAGGCAATTGACGTTTTCGTGTGCAAGTTCCCTAGTCAGTTTGTTTACTTTTTATTTAAATTATATTGAAACAAAGATTAGGAATGAGTACGCTTAGTTTTTTTTAAATTTCTTTGTGTAAGCTCACGTAATGGAAAGTAAGGATCAGACCACACTTTGCATTGCATTTTTTTTATGTGATAGCTGGCAAAAGAGCAGACGGATCACCTGATGGTAAGCGATTACCGCCGCCCATAGACACCCGCAACACCAGAGGAGTCACAAGTGCGTTGCCGACCTTTGAAATGGGATGGGGGTTGAAGGGAATTGGGAAGGGGGGAAGGTTGGACCTCCGGTACCCTCACTCACTCGGCCTTTGTATCGGCATTTGTATTGTCGATACTGCGCTGTTGTCCATTCAAAGGAGAATGGGTAATTTTGTGTGGGCAACGTACCCATAGCACTGAAGCATTATAAACTACATATATGTCAGTCTTTGTTGCCCTTATGGGGTAGTTTAATTCATTCTAAGACAGCATGCCTTAATTTACTTGGAAAAAAAAATGATTGTTTAATGTTGGACACATTTTCGTAGTAATTAAATTTTTGTTCCAGGAATTTACCAGAAACTAGGTTTTATCTCCAAGTGAATTAAGACAAGCGCTCTTTGGATAAATTAAACTACTCCGTTAGGGCAACTCATACCGACATAGTTCATAATGCTACAATTAATTTTGTGTTTGGTACGCTTTTTAACCGACTTCAAAAAAAGGAGGACGTTCTCAATTCGTCGGAATATTTTTTTTATTTTTTTTATGTATGTTCACCGATTACTCGATGACGCCTGAACCAATTTGGAAAATGATTTTTTTGTTTAAAAGGGTATACTTCACAGGTGGTCCCATATAAATGTTATCGAAATCGATTCAGCGGTTTTTGAGAAAATCAACAAAAACATAGCAAAATTGGAGTTGTTGCGATTGAAGTCGGTTGTTTTAACGTATTCAGCGTGGTCAATTATACCCATTGTCCTTTCAAGGAGCCACACGTTGAGTTTAGTAGCAGCGTAGCACCGCTTATAAAGAAGTGACCTTGTTGGCGCCCAACCGGTGCCTGTGTGGCCGGATATGCGGTAAGACTGTGTGGTGCGTTGCCGCAACGCATTGTGGTACTAAGTATATGTGTATGTATATCAGTCTCTGGTTCCCAAGATACAGGGAATCCTAGTTTGGCGCCAGATGACCGTGTGTGATTTGTCCCAGATATTATTATTATTATTATTACTACCCTAAGGGTGCGGTTCCACTGACGCGAAGCAGAGTGACGACTTTGGCAATGCCACTTCTCGTATCTAACCGCTAAATAAATATCGTATAATCTATTTATTTTAATTTGAAGTCAATATTAGTGATCGTATTTTTAAGGTATTCTTTAACTTGTAGTTAAAATAAACATCGTGAGGAAACCTGTACATCTTTTTTCTAGATGTATATTATGATCGCGTTGCACACGTCCGTAGGTGTAAATCTAAAAATGCCCTACACGTGACCGCGGCTGATGCTGAGTGCAACACCAGGCAACCGCCGTCTATACCTTGTGGATAGAACGGTTAAATGTGCCACACGATAAGAAGAAGTTAAAATATACAGCATACACTCTAAAGGTACATGAAATAGTTGATCACGCTGAATACGTTAAAAAAACCGACTTCAATCGCAACAACTCCAATTTTGATATCGTCAGTGGAAAGGGAAAAGCGCTAAACTCCTTTTAGCCTAAATGGTGCTTTAGCATTTTACCTTTCCACTGACGATATGTTTTTGTTGATTTTCTCAAAAACCGCTGAATCGATTTCGATATAATTTATATGGGACCACCTGTGAAGTATACCCTTTTAAGCAAAAAAAGAATTTTCCAAATCGGTTCAGGAGTCTTCGAGTAATCGGTGAACATACATAAAAAAAAATATAAAAAAAAAAGATTCCGACGAACTAAGAACCTCCTCCTTTTTTTTTGAAGTCGGTTAAAAATGGCTCCAATAGTAAGTAGTTTGAAAAAGCCTTATTTTTTATCGAGCTATGATCCCACTTTGATTGCAGAGGCTTTCTCCTCCCTATCAGTGAATATACTTCTCCAGTTCCCTAAGTCAGGTAGCTCTTCACGATATGACAGCTGAAGCACTTATCTTCAACAAAAAAGGTCAAGTTTTTTTGTCTTCCACATTTGGCTATATCACAGTATACAGGATGTTAAAAAAGTGCGTTTGAGATTTCAAGGGTTTTCAATTTCACAACAAAATTATGGAAAAAATCCGATTTACTTTTTTTTAAAGTTTCCCATACAAATTCTTGATTCACTATTCACTGTATATTTTCATTCATTTTTTTTTTTTTCAAATAAAACACAATTTATTTTTACGAAAAAAATTCATCGGTGAATTTTAACGAAAGTTATTATTAGGTAAATGTTAGGTGTTTTGATTAACACTTATAAACCTTCGAAGAACAATACAATCCTATGACAAGATTTCTTTTCATACAAATTATGCTACTCGCTTCGTACGAAGAGTCAAATTTTTTTTGCTCCAATAAAATTACTTCCTTTGAAAAAAAAATGTTTTGTTTAATAACAGTAAAAAGGTCCACGATTTCAATTTCACCCTGTATAGTAGTAGTAGGTCATTGTTACGCACCAGTTCGTTGGAGTGTCCCGGGTGTGCCTAAGCGTACATAATAATAAGAACTAAGCGGCTTTACGGGAAGCCCTCCAAAAATGGCTAAAAGTCAGCTGATTTCAGGTACCTACAGTATAAAGGTAAAGAAATATTGACTTTGCGCCGTGCGTTTAAGATTCAAAGAAGAAAAACAGTACTTTTACCCAACCGTGTATGAAGGTGCATTCAATAAATACAGTATCCGTGGGAGAGCCATGCTTCGGCGCGAATGGGCCGGCTCGACCGGAGTGATACCACGGCCTCACAGGAAACCGGCGCGAAGCAACGCTTGCGTTGTGTTTCGCCGAGTGAGTGAGGGTACCGGGGGTCCAACTTCCCCTCCCTCCCCTCCAATTCTCCCTATCCGCCCATCCCATTTCAAAGGTCGGCAACGCACTTGTGACTCCTCTGGTGTTGCGGGTGTCTATGGGCGGCGGTAATCGCTTACCATCAGGTGATCCGTCTGCTCGTTTGCCACCTATCACATAAAAAAAAGTAAAGTATTAAAGTAATCAGATTGTTAAAAAAAGTGCGTTTGAAATTTAAAGGGGTTACTCAGTATCAAGTAAAGAATACTGAAAAACACTCAAAAAATTCCAAACTCAAATTTTATTTTCAGTTTCCCATACAAGCTCTTGATTCACTAATCAGATTTAGTATGGGAAACTGAAAAAAAAATATATTGTAGAACGGATTTTTTCAATATTTTTTCTGTATTCTATAATGCATACTGAGCATACTTAAAATTTCAAACGCAGTTTTTAACACTCTGTATAAGCACTAACAAAATCAGCTGACAATTAGACTTCACGTATTGATTATGGTTTTCAAAATACAAAAATTCAAAATTATTTTATTTGCCACTGAATAGGGTAATAAAGATGTACCTACAATAATTAAATAAGCACTGCTATCAGCCATATACTATGACATGCAAATATTTTTAAATGAACATTTACATTAGCGTTGAGGAACACATCTTAAAATTTTTATAGTTATGTTCAAAAAACTCTTTCGTTGAATAGAAGACATGTTGAATGAGCCAGCGTTTCAAAGCGTACTTTTCATTTATTCAGAGGGAAGTCCTTTAATTGTTGAGGCAGTTTATTGTATATAAGAATACACATTGCATATGCATTTTTTAGGAAGCGTGTGCTCTTCGGATTAGTTTCAAACACTAGTTTTTCAGGATACCTACTGTTCGTGTTATTCATACTTTTAGCTACTTTGAAATAGTGAGGATATAATTTGACAAACTTTACGATCTCGAAGATGTATAGGCATGGCAATGGGAGAATGTTCGCACTTTTGAATAAAGGTTTACAAGAGTCTTCAGGTTCAGCTCCAAAAAAGGCTCGTACACATTTTTTTGGGCGACGAGAGCATTATTAATGTCAGTAGGTTCTTAATCCATCTTAAGCCATGGCCTATGGCAGCGACGACCCATTGTATAGGAGCCATTGCGATTGCTTTTATACCTCTATATCATTTTTATTGCTTCATTCCCCAGTTGGCTTTTTCATAAAGCCTCCTTTTATTTCTAAGCTCAGCTCCTGAAAGAGATTCCGTGTTTTTGGGACTTATTTCTATAATATCTGCACGTGCCGCGGCGGCTAATGGGCCAATACACAAAAAAAACCGGCCAAGTGCGAGTCGGACTCGCGCACCGAGGGTTCCGTATAAATTCATAATCACACATGTCTTAAACTTTATATTTTTTATATTTGAGTTGATTGAATGAAAGGTAATTTGCGGTTTACGATTTATGACGTATTAAAAAAAACTACTTACTAGATCTCATTCAAACCAATTTTCGGTGGAAGTTTGTATGGTAATGTACATCATAATATATTTTTTCTAGTTTTATTTATCATTCTTTTATTTTAGAAGTTACAGGGGGGGGGGGGCACACATTTTACCACTTTGGAAGTGTCTCTCGCGCAAACTATTCGGTTTAGAAAAAAAATATATTAGAAACCTCTATATTATTTTTGAAGATATATCCATAGATATCCCACACGTATAGGTTTGATGAAAAACCATTTTTGAGTTTCAGTTCTAAGTATGGGGAACCCCCAAAATTTATTGTTTTTTTTCTACAATATTTTTGTATGAAAATCTTAATGCGGTTTACAGAATACATCTACTTACCAAGTTTCAACAGTATAGTTCTTATAGTTTCGGAAAAAAGAGGCTGTGACATACGGACGGACAGACAGACAGACAGACATGACGAATCCATAAGGGTTCCGTTTTTTGCCATTTGGCTACGGAACCCTAAAAACAGCCAAATGAGATTACAGACAGCCACACAAAGGTAGCTGAACCGCATTATTTCCTCTACTTCGCATCTATTTATATAGAGACTCTTTAGAGGGCGTCTCAGCATATCAAACGTCGCTTCGAGTACAAATTAGTCTCTTTATTTCGGATCTGTTTTCATGAGGTACAGTCAGAAAAATTGTTCAACCCCCGCAACACCATGTATCACGAAAAATTGAACTAATAGCTTTAGCAAAACGAAAACCGTCGGTTTCAAAGAAAGTCATACATGAATGGAATACCAGTTGAAAATTACGATAGGTAGAAGGTGTTTTAAAGTGCGAATTACCTTTTAAAACTTAGGGGTTCAGATATCTCTGTGGGCTAGTGTACGTCGCGCCAGAGTCAAGATATATCTCGCATGGAGGGTTCCGTACCACGACACACTGTTTTAACGATGGATTAAAAACAAAAATGATTAAGAAGCAAGTTTCTCCTCTTAATTTTTGCTTTGACATATTTATATCATGGTATTATCACAGCCGACTCCTCAAGATAAAGATCCACTCAAAAGACAGACAAACGGGCAGCAAAAATTAAAAAAAAAAACTGTTGTACCTTTCTCTAAAAATATAAAGGGACACACTCGTAGGTTCTGCGACATAAGATTTATTGGGCTCGGATTAGTTAAACAATTTTATTATTTTTGAAATCTTTATTACCTCTGTATCCGAACTTGATGCTAATGGAAAGGCGTAGACATTAGCGCTCCAGTTTTTATGTAGTACATACAGCATGGCCATTCTCAAGTAACACACATTTCTGTATCCGCTTCACTAATCACTTGTTACCTCTTTAAGAACTTAAAGTAAATCAATTTTCTTAAATGCTTCTTCTGAAAATTTATGTGATTGAAGTTCTAACATCCGAAAAACATAACCCTCTTTCTGAGACCAATGAGTAAATAAACTAGCAATGACAGCGTTAATTTAACCCTTATCCCGCTGACGGGGCATTGCCGCCAGGGGGCGATACTGGCCGGCGATTGAGTTACGGTCCGGAAGCCCGCGATGCCCCGGAATGGGCTGTGGCACAGTATACAAAGGTACAGAGAAACCACTTGTTACTTGATCAGTTCAGTTCAGTTCGTTTATTCATCAACAATTTAGCTAATCATACAATAATATTAATAAATTTAAAAAACAAAATACACACCCACATAATAATGTCATTAAAACAATCATGAATTATAGGGTAGAAACGAATCATTGCGTGATCAAAATGTCAGAAGATCTATTTAATACCTAAATTTGATAATAAATGAATTATGCAATTAATAATGTAATTAAGGAAAAAAAAAATGTCAAGTCAATTAAAATGAAACTCATTAGTGCATGTAGTCATCCACGCTATAATATTTTTTTTCTAACAGAAATGACTTGAGTTTACATCGAAAAGTTTTTTACATAAATTGGCAACTTATTGAACAATCTAACAGCCTGGTAGTGTGAGCCGTGCTTGACCACCTTCAGTGTTGGTTAAATCTTATGCGACATGTCTGTCATGTTAGGGTTGACATGACATGTCATGTAAGGGTTGTCAACTCCTGTATAAATTGGTCTCACTCGCTAAGAAGTCTTTGTTACGTAGTTCTGATAACGATAGCATTTATGTGTATACGTTTTTAGCGAGATTTTGTGTTTACGTGTTATAAAAAAGGCATCGCATCGTTTTCTCTTTGAATTGAAAGACTTTGCCTGTAAATCTTGGCTGAAATCGAGAAACTTACACTAAATATGTTTTTTATTTAAGTGGATGCTTTACACACAATCTTTTAAATCGTATTTTTTTCTGCCTAGTGCAAAAAAGTCTACTTCCCATACAGATTTTATACATCAATCGATGAGTAATGAAAATTAATAGAAAAAAAACATGTATTGAATGTTTCCATAAAAAATTAACCAGTTTCATGTTTAGAAGCCTCAGGTATTTACAGCTTTTTTTTAAAAGTCGCTACACTTATAGGTGGCAGCCCTTTTGACGTATTTGAGGAGTGGACCCTCTTTATTGTAACTACGAATATCTCTTATTTGTCCGGACCGAAGTGGGCATTAGCCCAGTGGCCCGGACGTAATGCCGCTGGGCAGGCAATATGCCACTCTTTGCTGATGCAGGCGAAACGCGTAATGTTCTTTTAACGACGTGATATTTTTTAATAGCAGATATGAACATATCGTAAATTTAGACATAATAATATGTGACAACTTTTGTTCTGCCAATTTTTATATATTCTCCATACAAAAATGGATATTTCGAAATTCGATTTGAATGGAGAGTCCACATTTATTTGAAAATAAAAAGGTTAACACATTTTGGACTCTTCATACAAAATCAGCTGTTTACTCATTTTTTTTTATTAAAGCGGTTAAAATTCCATTGCTTGGAAGACTTAAATTCTAACCTATACAATACACGAATAAACAAAAACACACAAATAATAGAATAAAAAAAAATAAAAACACAAATAAAAACTGATTAGTCAAAAATACCGCCCCGAATCGTACCCGGAACAAAAGTGCCCATCACAAATTAGAAGCAGCGTTACCACGCTGAATTGTGATAGAAACACATATACACACACACATACACATGTCTATCTACAATAAAGACCCACTCACAGACCTAACAAAGGCTTGCCCCACAAAGGGTCCGAATAGGGCCTCTAATGCAATAATAGTCAATTCTGCAGACGCGGCCACTCTGAGCCACAGAATAAGTATGGAAAAGCCGGCCAGAAGGGACACGGCAAATACGCTATTTCGGTAATTGAACCTTTTAGCATGTATTCGGGCAATACGGCCTCCTTGAAAGGTTTAGTAGGTAATGATAGGGGAATAAGGAAACTGAGAGCGAACAAGAGTGATACATATGCAGTAAAGCCTTCTTAATCGGACGAAATCATTTAACATTTATTTATTTTGACATTTCTTATATTCGTCGTAACATATGATTGCGAAAGTGAGTTTTTTACGTCCCATATGTAAATCTAAATGCCCTACACGTGACCGAGGGTGATGCTAACAGCACCAGGCAGCTGCCATTTATTAGTATCTAGACTGAAAAAATGATTTTTTATACCCTCAATTGGTAAGCCCTTGGCATCATCTAACCTGAAAGTAAGCGATGATGATGCCGAAGATGGCGGCGGGCTTACCAAGGTTCCTCAACGCAATAATAATAATAATATAACATTGATGTTTGTCGGCAAGACTTAGATAAGGTGGTGATAGCTAGTCACGCGGGCTCAGAAAATGCCCTTCCATCAACCAAACCAAGTCCTACAAAGTTGAACCAGCTGGGAATCGATCCCGCGACCTCCTGATGTGAAGCGAGCTGATATGCTACTAGGCTACGGTGGCGGTAGTCAATTCACCTATTTAGATGTCGCTACTGAACTCGAATAAACCTGATTTTTTTGCACAGAGATAGTTAACGAACTGAGAAGTTATACAGGGTGTAACAGAAAGGTGTGATAATACTTCAAGGTTGGCTTTTACCCATCAAACTGATCAACTTTTGTTCTACAACTTTGTTCAAATCGCAAATTTTTTTTCGGACTTTTCATACAAACTTGGTTCGCCAGCTGATCGATTTGTATGAAAGTCCAAAAAAATTTTTTGCGATTTGATTGGGTAAAAGCCAACCTTGAAGTATTATCACACCTTTCTGTTACACCCTATACAGACTTCATAAAAAATATGGGATTTAACTCGGGCATTTCAGCGAGGAACCAACATTAATTTCATGCTTACCCGCCGGTTGCGGATCGCGCATTACCCAACTATAACCTCCTAAGGCCAAAGACTTTGGCTTTCTGATTACCGCCCACGGTCCTACCAAAAGGACTTTTAGTTAATAGCCGATTATGGCATACCTCCTGTTAAGCCACGTAAAAAGTTGCCTCCGAGGCACTGCCATAAATCATCTGCAATAAACGCAAGGGCCATTGATTGCCTACTAGAAAGACCCTGGGCCGTATATGAAATAAAAAATAATAAAAAAACTACCTTGGATATGAATGACTACTAACATTTAGTCCTACGAGTAGGCTTTGGGGCCTTAGAAGGCTAATAAGGACAGTCCTAAAAATAAAGTCCATGCGGTCGAAACCACAGACAAAAACTAGTCAGTTATAAATAATGCATAAGACAGCTTAAGTCAAATAAAATGTAACTTATTTGATGGGCTATAAAGAACATTTCTGAAAGTAGAAGTCCTTAAATCTGTAATGGCCTGAAGTGGCACCAAACTTTACTTTGTATCTCTCTCGGCGACTTTAAAGCTCGTTAAATGTTTAGCTGGAGACAAGATATCTACTCTTATAAGAAAGAAAGCCGCAAAATATAAGGGAACTAAGCTGAGTGAGTGAGGGGTACCGGAGGCCCAACCATTTCAAAAGCCGCGGGCAACGCACTTGTGACTCCTCTAGTGTTGCGGGTGTCTATGGGCGGCGGTAATCGCTTACCATCAGGTAATCCGTCTGCTCGTTTGCTAGCTATTACATAAAAAAACTCCATTTACTTTGCGGCTTTCTACCTTATGACGGCAGTTATATTTGACGATCGATCGCGGGTCTGCCGCTGTCTGTGGCGCGATATAGTCTTCTGAAGGCACTTCTGGCCCACAAAGATATCTGAACCCCTACTAAAGCTATTAGTGATACATGGTGTATTACTTTGTGGCTATCTGTACAAGAAAGTTCATCGAAAAAATGTTCCATACTTTTGGCTCGCAAATACTGTTGAAAACATTAAACAAAATGTAAATACCACCCAACCACAGTTAAAATCAGATAATTCGAAAACAACTGAACTATTTTTAATGAAAAATGGTGATGTGTTCCAGCATGAAGATAAGATAGCCAGTTCCCCCATTACATTGGGGAATCTTGGTGAGCCCGCTTCCATCTTCGGCATCATCATTACTTACCATCAGGTGAGATGATGCCAAGGGCTTACCAATTGATTAGGGGTAAATCCACGGTAGTAACTTGTACTTACTAACAAAATGTGACGAGTTCAAATCCTGGCCAAGTCACCAAACCAATGAGTTTTTCGAATCTTACGTGCATTTACATACAGATTGATTTAACGGTGACAGAAAACAGTGTGAGGAAACCTGCACATCTGATTACTAGATGTGTATGAAGGTCGCGTTGCACACGTCCATGGGTGTAAATTTAAATACCCTACACGTGATCGCGGGTGATGCTAAGTGCACCACCAGTCAACTGCCGCCTATACCTTGTGGATAGAACGGTTAAATATGCCACACGATATGAAGAAGAACTATGGAGATAGATGGTTAATTGTGCCAGACTACTTTATGGTTTTCCTGAAATGCGTATATTCATGGAAAAAATGATAACACTCTTACAATATAACTACAGCATAGCACAGTAAAAAAACAGGAACATAACTTTTAGGCAAACAATTCACATTTGTCTAGTACTGTCGAAAACGGCAACTTTTTGTCGGAACTGAGCCGAGCGGGTATTCCAATCGCCGCGCCGTGCTGGAATGTGGGGAAAAACGCCGCCTGAATAGGCTGTGTTCACACTGGAGCAGAACTGGGCCTTTTGTAGTTAAGTCCGATATAGGATAAGTTGCGAAACAAAAACTGTCGGTGTGAAAACTAGATAAAACATGACGTTTATAAACGCATCATACGCACACAGAAAACCGGTGTGAAGCAACGCTTGCGTTGTGTTTCGCCGAGTGAGTGAGGGTACCGGGGGCCCAACCTCCCACTCCCAATTCCCTCCATCCCCCATCCCATTTCAAAAGCCGGCAACGCACTTGTGACTTCTCTGGAGTTGCGAGTGTCTATGGGCGGCGGTAATCGCTTACCATCAAGTGATCCGTCTGCTCGTTTGCCAGCTATTACTTTATTATTATTTTCTTTTTCGAAAATACGAATTAACAATATAAGTAAACGTTTTATCTATATATTTATTTATCTACCTAATTATATAGGCTGAAATTGAAATCACGGAACAAATTTTAACTGTGGTTTCTACTCATGGAAATGAACAACTTTCTGTAAGAAACCAATTCGATCGGAGCAAAAAAAATTTCGACCTTCCATAGAAAGTTGGCTACCAAGGTTATCGATTTGTATGAAGAGTCCAAATTTTTTTCTTGCTCCGACTGAATTGGTTTCTTAGAGAAAGTTGTTCAGTTCCATGAGCAGAAACCACAGTAAAACAAATCCGCGATTTCAATTTCACCCTGTATAGTAACATATTATGTTGCTAAGGTCACAAAATACATAGATACAGAAGGTCCGCTCAATACGCTCACTAAAATCCTAAGCATGTACATGCTTATAGACGTATACGGTCGTTGTAGGCAAGATCACGTACTGTGCGATCGTGACCTTGCCTCGAACGACCGTATATTACTATAAGTATGTATATGTTTACGATTTTAGTGGTTTGTATTGAGCGGACCTTCTGTCTCAGATTAGATAATAGCTTCTGTGTCTATTTTGTGCTAAGGTAGGCCAAAACCCATATGAAAGTCACCTAACTTCAGTTCGAACCTACACCCATATACAACAGTTCAAATAAACTGTAACAAATGAGCAGGCCCGACTACAACTACACCGCTGTCGAATAAAAACCGTTCGCTTGAAAGGTATTCGACGTTCGCTGAAAGCAATTCCTGACATTTGGAAAATAGCGATACCAGTTCGCAGGGAAGTTTCGAGTTATGGATATGGAAATGATAAATTGAATCCAAAAATTTCAAATTCGTATTTGCTATATTTTATATACATAATATAAAAAATATTTAAACGTAATTTCATCTTAATTTTAAGCTACGTCAGAATCCCATATTGTCGCCACCGCTGGGCTACGAGTATCTTCAGTCATACGGTACATTAAAACATATTATTATTTACTATAATTCGTAAAATATCTTAATGACGCAGAAAAACTATGACGTCACGCCTCGGTATTAAAAAAATTTTTAGAACGATTTTTTTTATAGATAATAAAAAGTAACATAAATTACTGGTATTGGTGTACCTTATCGTGGGAACAATGACTGATAACGTTGAACACGTTAAAAACCGACTTCAATCCTAACAGCTGCAATTTTGCTGTTTTTTGTTTTTGTTGATTTTTTCAAAAAGCGCTAAGCCTATTTAGATAAAATTAATATGGGACCACCTCTGAAGCATTACCTACCAAACAAAAAAAGAATCATCAAAATCGATTCATAATTGCCGGAGTAATCGCGTAACATACATACAAAAAAGCGGCCAAGTGCGAGTCGGACTCGCCCATGAAGGGTTCCATAGCAGCAAGTAACATAATATAAAAGTTGTTGTAGTTCGTTGTAGGTAAATTGCGGTTTACGATTTATGACGTATTAAAAAAAACTACTTACGAGATCTCGTTCAAACCAATTTTCGGTGGAAGTTTGCATGGTAATGTACATCATATATTTTTTTTAGTTTTATCATTCTCTTATTTTAGAAGTTACAGGGGGGGGACACACATTTTACCACTTTGGAAGTGTCTCTCGCGCAAACTATTCAGTTTAGAAAAAAATTATATTAGAAACCTCAATATCATTTTTGAAGACCTATCCAGAGATACCCCACACGTATGGGTTTGATGAAAAAAAATTTTGAGTTTCAGTTCTAATTTATTGTTTTTTTTTCTATTTTTGTGTGAAAATCTTAATGCGGTTCACAGAATACATCTACTTACCAAGTTTCAACAGTATAGTTCTTATAGTTTCGGAAAAAAGTGGCTGTAATATACGGGCGGGCCGACAGACAGACAGACAGACAGACAGACATGACGAATCCATAAGGGTTCCGTTTTTGCCATTTGGCTACGGAACCCTAAAAAACATACAGTCGAATCGAGAACCTCCTCCTTTTTTGAAGTCTGTTAACAAGAACATAAGTTATTCAAATATCCTCCTAACACATCGTGAGACCAAGTGACATTGTATTAACACGTTCGCTTCTTCGCTCGTAAAATTTGATAGCAAAAGTTTGGTGTAAAAATGCTGTTACCGAGATACAGTGTCATCCGGACAGCGGTGAACGTGATAACTTTAACATGTTCACACCGCCTTATTATGTGTTTTATGACACTTGTTAACTGTCACTGAGTTTGTGAGTTATGGAAAACGTGATTCTAACTTATAATAAGTTATCGAATTAGTACTTTTTAATATGGCTTTCGTTATTCTATGAAAAGTTATAAGAATTGTATTGAAAACGCTCAGAATATAAAACAGCTGATTTAGAAAAAGTTGTTATGTTAACACTTTCGTGTCCAATATGACGCGTAGATTTAATGGACCCTTCCGCTTTTATACATAGTACATAGTACACGTACATAGGATATACGAGTTCCAAGTGGTAGGAACCTCGTATTAGGTAGATAAAAAAATGACGTTCGAAAATTTTAGACTACTACCTGATTCGAATGAAATACATATTTTCATTTTCGTAATGAATGACTCGATGGCTAAGAGGTTAGCGCTCCTGAGTGCGGTTCGAGTTTAAATTTAACCTCCTCGATCCTCAAACGCACTCAAATTTAAAAAAAAGTCCCTTTTAAGGGACATTTTCCGTGGGGCTTTCCATGGCGATCTTCTAAATAAAAATTATTGAAATGTATTGAAACTAGATACCAAAAGAGTGTTATGTACATAGAGGACAAATAAAATATATATTGTACTTTACTTACATAAAAAACCCCTTAGCACATTGAAGTATTTTTTTGTCACTGTTACAAACGAAATCATGCTTCAGGACTGAGGAGATTTCCGCTCGTACCCCGTAGCCGGCTACGCTACGTGCCACCGGCTACAGCGCAGCATACATAACTACTTCGGTAACTCCGAACAAAAGTGCATTTCGCGATGCAATAAGTGCATCGCTGCATGCACCGACCGAGAAAATATCGCAGCCAACGAATGCCAACATGTTTTCTGTAAGGACAAAAATTTAACAAAAGGTTTTGTTTAATTATTTATTTCCACTTTAATGTTTATATATTATATAAAAAAATGCAATTTGATATTCGAATCGCTTTCTGAATTTAAGTCGGACTATGAAACGTTATTAGACTTTTTGAAATATTTCTTTTTAGAATTTCAAATTTTTTCACACTTTTAATTTAGATTTCTTTATTTTGAGTTATTCGGTTTTGGGACTAGAATCATCATAATAATAACTAATATTATTATGATACATAATAAAAGTAATATTATTATAAAGGCGTCTCTTTAAAAATAAAAAAAAATATCCATTATTAATTATGTTATTCCTTTTTGTTGCAGGTACGAGAACACAGTAGTTCTGCTGATATCGAGCTTATTTTAAGGTTGGTAAAACTGGTTATTCCGGTTCATTTTCAAAAAAACTGTCCACAAATAATATTTTAACACTATAGCAAGTTCATCTTCGTTCATCTGTGAATATTGGGGTTTTATACGTAATCCAATGTATGGGGAGGTCAAATTTTGGTATTAAAGGAAACCACTTCGCGCACGTATACAGGGTGTTACAAAATTGGTGTAGGACCCGTTAACTGGGGATTCTACTCATCGTACTGAACAACTTTTCTTCTACGGCTTTGCTCAAATCGCAAAAAAGTCTTGGACTCTCCAAGCGGCCAAGTGCGAGTCGGACTCGCCCATGAAGGGTTCCGTAGCAGCAAGTAACATAATTTAAAAGTTCTTGTAGTTCGTTGTAGGTTAATTGCGGTTTACGATTTATGACGTATTAAAAAAAACTACTTACTAGATCTCGTTCAAACCAATTTTAGGTGGAAGTTTGCAGGGTGTAACAGAAGTGTGTGACAATACTTCAAGGTTGGCTTTTACCCATCAAACTGAACAACTTTTGTTCTACAACTTTGTTGAAATCGCAAAATTTTTTTTGGACTTTTCATACAAATCGATCAGCTGGCGAACCAAGTTTGTATGAAAAGTCCAAAAAATTGTTTGCGATTTCAACAAAGTTGTAGAACAAAAGTTGTTCAGTTTGATGGGTAAAAGCCAACCTTGAAGTATTGTCACACACTTCTGTTACACCCTGTATACATCATATATTTTTTTTAGTTTTATCATTCTCTTATTTTAGAAGTTACAGGGGGGGACACACATTTTACCACTTTGGAAGTGTCTCTCGCGCAAACTATTCAGTTTAGAAAAAAATGATATTAGAAACCTCAATATCATTTTTGATGACATATCCATAAATACCCCACACGTATGGGTTTGATGAAAAAAAAATCGAGTTTCAGTTCTTAGTATGGGGAACCCCCAAATTTTATTGTTTTTTTTTTCTATTTTTGTGTGAAAATCTTAATGCGGTTTACAGAATACATCTACTCACCAAGTTTCAACAGTATAGTTCTTATAGTTTCGGAAAAAAGTGGCTGTGACATACGGACGGACAGACAGACAGACAGACATGACGAATCCCCAAGGGTTCTGTTTTTTGCCATTTGGCTACGGAACCTTAAAAATGGCAAAACAAATTATCAATTTGTATGAAATGTCCAAAAAATTGTTTGTGATTTGAGGAAAGTCGTAGAACAAAAGTTGTTCAGTACGATGAGTAGAATCACCAGTTAACGGGTCCTACACCAATTTTGTTACACCCTGTATAGTAGGTTTAACAGAAGGTGAAACCTGTATATTCGTACGTTATCCCGCTAGCGCCGGCGCCAATCTCTAGATAACCTAGAGGCCACTCATTGTTACGTGCTCTCAATAGTTTGTTAGTTTTATCCGCGGCCCGACTAGTCTAAGCCAGGTTATGAACTGGTTCATTTTATTGGTCTCTGTCAACAGTTGGATAAAGTTGCACTGTTTATAGAGCTTTAAGAAAACTGTATTTTTATGATGGCATTTGAACACGTCTGTAGGTATATGGAATTGAATTTATGAATACTAACTGCCTCCTATAATGGAAGTGAATTACTAGACAATAACATAACGGGTACCCTTATTTCACTTTTTTTATGGGACACTGGAGGCAAACGAGCAGACGGATCACCTGATGGTAAGCGATTACCGCCGCCCATAGACACCCGCAACACCAGAGGAGCCACAAGTGCGTTGCCGACCTTTGAAATTACCTAAATTACTTGCACACTACTAAATTCTTTGAACATATGTTGGAAATAAAATCAGATAGAAAATATAAGCATAACATAAAAGTAACACTGATAAATGCTTTCACTCAAGTTTGTAGCTCTTTTTTTTATTGTTTTTTGTAACTTTAGGGGTAGAGAGGGTCTCTAGGTCTAATTGTAACCTTATCTCATTTTGTAATTTTAGTTTAAGACTTAATGTGCACTAAATAATAAATTACCGTTTAAGATAAGATAATACAGGGTGTAACAAAATTGGTGTAGGACCCGTTAAGTGGAAGTTCTTCTCATCGCACTGAACAACTTTTGTTCTACGACCTTGCTCAAATCACAACCAAAACTCGGCGTCTCCGTAGAAATTGATCATCTGTTTTTCCATTTTTGTATGGAGATTCCAAAATCATTTTTGCGATTGAGCAAAGTCGTAGAACAAAAGTTGTTCAGTACGATGAGTAAAATCCCCAGTTAACGGGTACTACACCAATTTTGTTAAACCCCGTATAAGATAAATATCCTTTATTCCACACCAGTAGAACAAAAATATTCAAAAAATATACAGATATTCCAGTTTATCTAGGTTCTTTGACTTTATTCTTCATATTCTTTGCTCACGCTCGCTGTGCTTCTCTGAACTATCGTAAATATTACGTTACATTCTCCAGAGAACAGACTATACATATTTGATACATCCCCCTATACACGGGGCGTGATTGGATCGAGAGCTAGGTTTTTATGATCACCCAGAATACGTGGAGCCTAAGGGCCGTCTCACACGGTGGTGCAGTGTGTGGTCTTGTGGAATTATTAATGTATAAGGTACTGTCCTAGGGAATTATTTTTATACCTTTTATATGTATATGTAGATGTGTAATAGGTACCTCTTCAGAAAATTTAAGTGGGGTAAAAGCCCCCTCATCATACTAAGTAACTTACTTCCAAGAAATCATGCTATTCAACCATAACATAACATCCTGCAGTGGGAACTGCAGGATTGGTGGAGGTTGTGGGATTAATGGTCTACCTCATGTTTTTTAAATTATTTATTCAGACCACAATGTCATATCCATGTCAAAAAATGTTAAGCTGCCTATAAAAACCCATTACTATATTAGTATTATGTGAAAAGTTGTTGAGTTACATTGAATAACTATTTTCTTAGCATTTATAACTATTATTATACTTCATTCTTCGTTCTCGAGATTGTTACCTAAAAGAGATATGAATTAGGTATCTAGGTAAGATTTCAGCAAGTGATATGTGCCGCATATTTATATACAGGGTGTAAGGGACGAAAACGAAAAAAAGACAGTTTTTCCATACAATATTATAAACTTGATTGGACAGTTTGTATGGAGAAGCCGATTTTTTTTCGTTTCCTGAAAAAAATTCGTGAGAAAAGTTGTTCAGTTTCGTCTACTGAGCAAGCCCTTGAAGTTTTCGGAAACCTGTCCCTTACACCCTGTATTGTATTTAATATATTGATTAAAACAGCGCTTTGACTAGTCAGCGCTCGTCTGAAGACACCTTATAGGTATATTAGCTAACAAATTGGTCGGCTCATATCCACTTGTTGGCTTAAGAGATTAACCTCCACGAGAGTACTCGACGTGATATAGTCGCAACACGATACGGGATGGGGGGGGGGGGACATTTAATTATACGAAACTAAGGCGCCGATCGGTAAACTGTTATGTAGATTACAAGGTCAAGTTATTGATGTGCATTTAGTAAAAGACAAATATACAGGGTGTAACAAAGTACACCGCATGGGATGTATGAAAAAAAAACATCGGTGAATTTTAATAAAAAAAAATATGTTTCGTATTTTGATGGGCACATAAAAGTTCTCGAAGGGCAATACAATCCTATGATTAGATTTTGAGAAAAAAAATATTTTGTGAAAAATCATTTAGGTATTTGTTCCATACTAGAATGTATGGAGAAAAAATTAAAGTGATCTGTTGTAAACGAAAAAAATATATGTTTTATTTATCAGTTTAATCATAAAGTTCTCAAAAGAAACTAATCGAAAAAAGTATTGGGTTTGGAAGTTACAGTATTTTTTTTTAATTATTTTTTTCATACAAAATACCCAACTGATTTTTACGAAAATGAATCGGTGAACTTGTAACGAAAATAATAATCTATGTTACGTATTTCGATGAACACTTATATATCCCCAAAGAACAATACAATCGTATGATTAGATTTTGAGAAAAAAAATATGTAAAGAAAATCGTTTGGGTATTCGTTCCATACTAAAATATCGTTTAGTACGAAAAATAAATGTGTGAATTTTTAATCACTAAAAAATTATCAAGTTCTCCAAAGAAATGTTTTTCGTTTTAAACGGTAACTTTAATTTTTCCTCCATACATTTTACGAGTAGTATGGAACAAAACCTAGATGATATTATTACAAATTTTTTTTTTCTCAAAAACTAATCTTAGGATTGTATTGTTCTTTGGGGATTTATAAGTGTTCATCAAAACACGTAACATAGATTATTTTTGTTACAAGTTCACCGATTCATTTTCGTAAAAATCAGTTGGGTATTTTGTATGAAAAAATGAATTTTAAAAAAATGCTGTAACTTTCAAACCCAATACTTTTTTCGATTAGTTTCTTTGAAGAACTTGATCATTAAACTGATGAATAAAACATAATTTTTTTCGTTCACAACAGATCACTTTATTTTTTTCTCCATACATTCTAGTATGGAACAAATAACTAGATTTATTTTTATTTTATTTTATTTATTACAATTCATGATAGATGATTTTTCACAAAAAAATTTTTTCTCAAAATCTAATCATAGGATTGTATTGCCCTTCGAGAACTTTTATGTGCCCACCAAAACACGTAACATATATTATTTTTTATTAAAATTCACCGATGTTTTTTTTTCATACATTCCATGCGGTGTACTTTGCTGTAGGACCTGTTAACTGGATATTCTACTCGTCATTTTGAACAACTTTTGTTCTACGACTTTGGTCAAATCGCAAAAAAAATTTGGACTCTCCATACAAAAATGGCAAACAGATGATCAATTTGTATGAAACGTCCAAATTTTTTTGTGATTTGAGCAAAGTCGTAGAACAAAAGTTGTTCAGTACGATGAATAGAATCCCCAGTTAATGGTTCTACACCAATTTTGTTACACCCTGTGTAAGGTTCTTTTAAAATACCTGAAAAAAATAACAGTGGCTTAAATCTCTCCAAAAACTTTTGGATTTCTCATACAAATTGGCGGTTCAGTTAAGTTGATCAATTAGTATGAGGAGTCCAAAATTTTTTTGGCATTCTGAGTATAGGTTACTTAGGTTAAGTTGTTTAGTTTCATGAGTAGAAGCCGTGGTTAATTTTTTTTTTGGGAATTTCATAAGGACTCAATATACTTTATTGCATAAATTTATAAGAATAACAATGAGAATGACCACGCTGAATACGTTAAAAACAACCGACTTCAATCGCAACAACTCCAATTTTGATATGTTTTTGTAGATTTTCTCAAAAACCGCTCAATCGATTTCGATAAAATTTATAAGGGACCACCTGTGGAGTATACCCTTTTATACAAAAAAATAATTTTCCAAATCGGTTCAGGCGTCTTTGAGTAATTGGTGAACATACATAAAAAAAAGGTTCCGACGAATTGAGAACCTCCTAATTTTTTTGAAGTCGGTTAAAAATTTATAACAATACAATGAGAAAAATCACATAATAAACATATAGACTTCATAATTCATAATTCATAATTCATTTTAGTGGTAAAAGTAAATTTTACACGTCAACATTTATGATAAGATAGAAGTATACTTATAGTATGCAGCATAAATTCATTTCAATAATTTAAACCAATTAAAGAAAAAAGCAATATCAATATAATATGATTAAAATATGTCAAAATTTATAAACACTAAATTAATTAAAAATATGTCACAATTTAAAATAATAAATTAATTAAAAATATATCACAATTTATATATAAAAAATTAATTAGTAGTCGCATCTATAAATAGTTCACCGACTTTGTAAAACGTCTGGTCCACTAACCAGCGCTTCAGCTTGCCCTTAAACAATCGCTCACTTGGAGCCGCTGTAATATTATCGGGCAGTTTATTATAAATCTTAGGTCCCATAATATGTGTTGTCTTTTCAGATTTCGTAAGTCGATGTGGCACAGAACTCATGAAATACATAAATAAGAAGTAATGGTTACATTAGGTGTAATTACTAAATCAATTTTTGTTTTGTTTTAAACGAAGTGCGTCTTGAGTGGTCGTTTCGATCACACAGGTTAACTTACTATAGATACGGTCATAACCTATGTTCTTTGTAAAACCTGCACAGAACTCATGAAATGCAATAAATGATTTCGTACTTTATTTTATTAAATATTGATCAAAATTCAAATTAAATTCAGCACATATTATATGAACTGGAATTGAAAATATTCGAAACTTTTAATTAACGAATACTGTTCTAGAATTACATCACGTGGAACCAAACCGAGCTTTGTGGGTTTGTTAACGAATGCAACTGTATGCATTATAGTTATAACTGTTATTTATAACGTAGCTTTATAACAGCTACGTTGCACTAACAAAAATATGACGTAACTTTATTGCCAAGTGCTCACCAACTAGATACCTAAGTATTTTATTTTCATGTTATTTTTGCTACTATCTTATTCTATCGATGTTTTCCTACCCAAAGGTTTCCTGGAAGAAATTGCTACCTAGCAATAAGGCCGCCTATTGTATATCTTTTCCATTTGTAACCTCACTTTTGTATAAGTATGTAATTATTAAAATAAAATATAATGCAATGAAATGAAATAATATCAGAACGAATAAAACGGTTAAATTAATGGAGATGTTTAATTTTTATCACAGTTCTACAGATATTAAATAACGTAAGTTTTATTATTACCTAAAACAAAGTTTAAATCAGCTTCAGTCAGATAAATCAGGCGTAAATCAGGATCCGAACCGCCGATGTATTTTGTGCGAGTCTTCAGTAAACAAATCAATTTATGCAATTTTTAGGGTTCCGTAGCCAAATTGCAAAAAACGGAACCCTTATGGATTCGTCATGTCTGTCTGTCTGTCCGTCCGTATGTCACAGCCACTTTTTTCCGAAACTATAAGAAATATTCTGTTGAAACTTGGTAAGTAGATGTATTCTGTGAACCGCATTAAGATTTTCACACAAAAATAGAAAATAATAATAAATTTTGGGGGTTCCCCATGTTTAGAACTGAAACTCAAAAATTTTTTTTTCATCAAAACCATACGTGTGGGGTATCTATGGACAGGTCTTTAAAAATGATATTGAGGTTTCTAATATCATTTTTTTCTAAACTGAATAGTTTGCGCGAGAGACACTTTCAAAGTTGTAAAATGTGTCCCCCCCCCTGTAACTTCTAAAATAAGAGAATGATAAAACTAAAAAAATGTATGATGTACATTACCATGCAAACTTCCACCGAAAATTGGTTTGAACGAGATCTAGTAAGTAGTTTTTTTTTAATACGTCATAAATTGTAAACCGCAATTTACCTACAACGAACTACAAGAACTTTTATATTATGTTACTTGCTGTTACGGAACCCTTCATGGGCGAGTCCGACTCGCACTTGGCCGCTTTTTTAACTGTGCAAATCGAGCTGTCAAAATTTAAATAGAACAACGTAAATTTTTTTTTTTTTTTTTTAACGTTAAATTAGTGTTAAATTAGCGTTACATTAGTGTCAAATCCTATACATTGTTTGATAGCTCGACCTGCACAGTTAAAAAATTGCGTTATACGCTACTCGAGTACGTAATTTTTAATTTCCCGCGTTTTATCTTACTAATAATCAACAACGCTGAACACGTTAATGTTTATTTTTATTTTTTTTATTTTTTTTTTAAAAAGCGCTGTGTCAATTGAGATATAATTTATATGGGACAACCTCTGATGTACCAAACAAAAAATAATCATCAAAATCGATTCATAATTGGCGGAGTAATTTTGTAACAAAATACAAAAAAACAACATACTGTCGAATTGAGAACCTCCTCCTTTTTTAAAGTCGGTTAAAAAAGTAGGGCCGGACAGCGACAGTCATATTATTCCCTAAAACGGACCCGAAATGAAACTAATTGGTAGCCCGTGGCTTAAATTGTTCATAGTTATGTTCCGTAATTCCGTAACACTGGAGCCATTATTAGATCCAGTTTTTCCGAAATATAGCCATCAAAACTGTATTATTTCAATGATTTTTTGTTAACCTTTCGAACATGGATACTTTTTGTGTGAGGTTGTTACACTTGTGACTCCTCCGGTGTTGCGGGTGTCTATGAGCGGCGGTAATCGCTTACCGTCAGGTGATCCGTCTGCTCGTTTGCCACCTATGACATAAAAAAGATTACCTAATATTTTTTTCTATTATATCTCAGTCTTGAACTATCTCTTCTGTTGCAAAAACATTTCTTTTCTTTCTTTCATTTTTTCCATTCTGTCCTTTGAGATGGTTCAATCTCACCACGTTTTAACAATCTATATCGTCCCCAATGCTGGGGAAGGGTCCTTCGCATACCTAAAATAGGTAAGGTTATGCCATATTGTACACTCAGGGGCCAAGTCCTTATTAATGGAAGTTAAGTGGCTATTGGTCAACCCTAGTGTCAAAAGTTTTAAGGCCGCCTATAAGGCCCTCCAACATATGATAGGAGCTGGCACCAACGGCTTAACGTTTCTTACGAAGCACATCAACGACTCAACTCAACTCAAAATGTTTCTATTTAAGTAGATGCTTCACACATGCTTTTAAATTGTCTTTTTTTTTTTACTTAGTACAAAGTCCCTACCACGCGGGACTTGTACACTCAACGTTTCGGGAAGTGTTTGCGAAGCGAGAAGTCTTAAATACTAGTCGAAAATAAAAACTTTACAAATATAGTATAATATGCCTTGTGATATTTTACTTCAGTTTATGACTAAATTTCTTAACGTGGTAAATTGCATAAAACTTACTTTATATTTTAAGAACTTTTGTGCATGCAATTATGGTCAAATAAAGAATGACCACGCTGAATACGTTAAAAACAACCGACTTCAATCGCAACAACTCCAATTTTGCTATGTTTTTGTTGACTTTCTCAAAAATAAAATATATACGGGACTACCTGTGAAGTATACCCTTTTAAACAAAAAAAGAATTTTCCAAATCAGTTCAGGCGTCTTCGAGTAATCAGTGAACATACATAAAAAAAAAGATTCCGACGAATTGAGAACCTCCTCCTTTTTTTGGAGTCGGTTAAAAATAGAATACAGTAATGACCACGTACTGATAATAAAACACTGGAGCAAAGCTAACTAAAATATACGTACAAGACACAACACCACAAATTCTACCATCATAAGAAAGAAAGCCGCAAAGTGTACGCAAACTGCATACAGCTTGCGGCCTTTTTTCTTTTCACGGCAGAATTCTAGTCACGTGTGTCGATAATTGCGTCCGCGCCGCGGAACACACCGAAACGACTGCCACAATACAATCTCTCATCTCACTTAAAATAATGAGAAAGTATGGATGTTTGTTTGTTTGCCAGTTTGTTTCGCTTTCAGGCCGAAACTACTGAACAGATTTGAATTAAATTTGGTAGGTAGAGAGATAAAGCACTCGGCTAACACCCGGAAAACTTAAGAGTTCCCGTAGGAATGTTTAAAAACTCAAAATCTCACTTCGTCACTAGATCTCAGGTTAGGCGCTATCTTAACATTTTCTTCTTTCTGGACACAATTCTGAAGTCAACGCGGACTATGTCGCGGGCGGAAGCTAGTGTATACGTTGCGGCTTTTGTCAACCGACTTCAAAAAAAGGAGGAGGTTCTCAATTCGTCGGAATCTTTTTTTTTTTTTTATGTATGTTCACCGATTACTCGGAGACGCCTGAACCGATTTCGAAAATTCTTTTTTGTTTGAAAGGGTATACTTCACAGGTGGTCCCATATAAATTTTATCGAAATCGATTCAGCGGTTTTTGAGAAAATCAACAAAACATACCAAAGTTAGAGTTGTTGCGATTGAAGTCGGTTGTTTTTAACGTAACACATAGGATACTTTTTATCCCGGAAAACTTAAGGGTTCCCGTAGGAATGTTTAAAAACTCAAAATCTCACTTCGTCACTAGATCTCAGGTTAGGCGCTATCTTAACATTTTCTTCTTTCTGGACACAATTCTGAAGTCAACGCGGACTATGTCACGGGCAGAAGCTAGTGAATAATACGTTGCGGCTTTTGTTATGAGGGCAAATAATTAGATTAACCCTAACCATTGTTCTCTAATAGCACTAATATAGACGTAATATTAATAATATTATTGCGCATACAGTGTTATTGTAAGCCATAAGCTAGCTCTGCTATTGGCTATTCCGGACCCTCAAATAAGCCATATTTTCTCGTAGTCAGATACCTTTGCGTCAGAACGGGTTTTGGAGGCCGGTCATACTGGTATATTAAAAAGCATCTAAAAGTACGATTTGGTAAATTGCAACTTTTTTACTTTTCATACATACAGTCCAATTTTTTTGCGATTTTATCAAAGTCGTAATTTTTAATAAATGCGTCCTATCCCACATTACTTTTGTTACATCTGTGTAAGATTTGTAATTTATTTTTTATAGAAAAAGTGTCTAGCTTTTGGAGCTATTGTTTTTAATTGGTTTTAAATTACACTTGTGAAACGAATTAAAAAAGTTAATGATTAGTTAATAATAGTTTTTGGATAAAATAACTGAAACTTGTTTTGCGTAATAGTATACAGAGTGTTAAAAAAAGTGCGTTTGGCATTGTAAGGGGTTACTCAGGATCAAGTATAGAATACAGGAAAACGTTGAAAAATAAAACGATATAAAACTTATTTTTCAGTTTTTCATACAAATTCTTGATTCACTGAAAAAAAAATTGAAGAGCGGATTTTTTCAATGTTTTTCCTGTATTCTATACGTGGTTCTGCCAAGAAATATCTACCTACTATTATATACAGGGTGTAACAGAAAGGTGTGATAATACTTCAAGGTGGGCTTTTACTTATCAAACTGAACAACTTTTGTTCTACAACTTTGTTGAAATCGCAAAGAAATTTTCGGACTTTTCATACAAACTTGGTTCGCCAGCTGATCGATTTGTATGAAAAGTACAAAAAAATTTTTGCGATTTGAACAAAGTTGTAGAACAAAAGTTGTTCAGTTTGATGGGTAAAAGCCCACCTCGAAGTATTATCACACGTTTCTGTTACAGCCTGTATATGCACATATGTAGTAGGTATCTGCCGCCTCTACAAAAATATGCAGTAAAATTTAAGTGTGCAGAGCATAAAAAATAGTGGCGTAAAACGTTTATGGATTGACGTATTGTGATATAAAAAGTTCACCCGCAAAATGTTTTGTAGCTTTCAATATTAAAATATGGGAAAAAGGAGCATAATATTTTGTATCTAACATATTATTATCTGATCGATTGGAAATCCAATTTAGTATAAAACGCAGAAAGAAGCCTTGCTCTTTAGGAAAAAAAACTTTTTATGGTAAATATGTTTTTATGAGGCCTAACCTTCCCGAGTTATGGGAAGAGACCCGTGCCCCGACGCTATGGGTTGTCCAGCAGTGGACGTTCTTCGGCTAAAGATGATGTTTTTATGAGGTACTATTATTTTACTTTGCTGGACTGTCGTAATAGATAATAACATCTTCATTGAGACGCCTTGAGCTTACGTCCAGCGACAAAAAAAAATTTCATTCGAATACAGATTTTCATAATGGTATAGAACATACTTTCTTATTTATAATATTAGTGAGATGAGATATCAACAGGTTATATCCATCAAATGCTCACTACTTCGGAACAAACTAGACAGACACTTGTCGCGACCCGACTGTGCTAGGCCATAAGTTTCACTGGCCCGATCGGACATGAGAAAGCTTTTATCCTTGACGCACCCAATCGTGGCCGAGATTTACCTTCGAAAACTTGTATAAAAATATTTTTTCGTAATCTCAGGAGAGGTGTGGGCGGGTAGGCTGAAAATATGTGCTCCCAAATAATAACACTTTATTTATTTTAGACCATAGATCCCGAAAATTGTTAGTAACAGAGAAACTTGCCGCCAAACATCAATTCAATTCAATATACTTTATTTATATTTATAATAAATAAAACATAATTCGTTAATGACTGACTCGGTGGCTAAGTGGTTAGCGGTCCTGACCTTTGATCCGAGAGTCGTGGGTTCGATCCCCACACAGGGCAAACTTTTCTTTGATGAGCAGAATTGTTTTCTCTGAGTCTGGGTGTATTATATCTATATATGTATGTATTTAAAAGTATATGTGTATGTATATCAGTCTCTGGTTCCCAAGGCACAGGGAATCCTAGTTTGGGGCCAGATGACCGTGTGTGATTTGTCCCAGATATTATTATTATTATTATAATTTACACAAAAGTGAGGTTACAGATGGAAAAAGAGATATAATACGTGGCCTTTTTGCTAGATAGCAATTTCTTCCAGGCAACCTTTCAATGTTACCAGCCTTGATTGTTCCGGCATGGAGATATGACAGCCAGTTATCTATTACGTTATCCCTAACGCATCATCCGTATCATCTTGGTTAGCCGCTTCCAATATTTTTTCTGTATTTTATATTTATATCTGATTATAAGTAACCCTCTGTATAACAGAATAGAAAAAAAGAATTTTATTTTCAAATCTAGATAAAACATTTCTTAATTCTAATCTTCTTGTTCTGTCAAATGAAATAGGCCTCTATTACCGGATCCCTACAGCATATTTTTAAACAACTCACAGATCTCACAAATAAAGGCAGAAAATCTCATCACAGAAAGTTTTATCTTTTTACTCTGAACGAGATAAATGACTTATAAATCCGTATCGTTTATCAAGCGAAGTCGTCGGATAGAGCATGCAAATATGGATGACAAACAAACGTACGGTATGGACGGAATACTGATTAGGGAGCTACTTCACTAATAGTGAGAGTAAAATCTTAATGAAATGAAATTCTTTATTTGCGTATGATTTTGGGTACAAAATAGGGTGGAAGCTTAGGGTTAAATCCATACAAAATCTGCTCTTATTCGAGCGTGCAAATATTTGTCCATGGGTATAAGGTACATACATGCGTTTTTATAAATGATAGTGAACATGCCATAATAATCTCTCTCTCTCTCTCTTATTATCATGCTTCTAAAAATATTCCGTAATAATTTCAGTTAACCTCTTCAAAGTATTCTTTAATCGAATAGAAACATTTATTAATTAACCATACATGTAACCGGGACTTAAACTGGCCTCCCGACAGATCGTAAGTCATCTTAATATTCGCACCTAGATTGTAGCTGACTCGGTGGCTCAGTGGTTAGCGCTCCTGACTAATAATCTGAGGGTCTTGGATTTGATTCCTACGCGGAGCAATAATTTCTGTAATGAGTATATTTATTTGCTCTGTAGCAGGGTGTATTATATCTATATAATTTATATGTCTCTCGTTCCCATAGTACAGGGAATCCTAGTTTGTTCATTATTGTCATTTATAACTTGAACAGTTCAATAAATGTTGGATTATTGAGGACATAGTAGGAACTGTTCTGAAACGAGCCATTGGAATGTCGTGTTAGCCGTTCTTATCTATGTTAAGCCTGCCAAACATGACCCATAAGCCCCACATGCCCCACACCCGCCCCATACCCTGCCTATAGATGGATTGAACCCTTTACAAGGAGGCCATTCCGACGCATTCATTCGTGACCCTTGCTCGGCGCTAAAGGCCTCCTTTGTCTAAAAGGGCACCTGATCTATCTCAAATTACTATGGTATATAGGCTATAACTACATAGGTATAGGACTTTACTGGGGGGTAACTCATGAATAGAATAATTTTCATACGACTTTTTTAAATTGTAAATTTTGGACTCTCCATACAAATCGATCAGGTTGTAAAAGCCTTAACAATCCGTCACCTCTACCAGTTACCAGTATTAGTGTATATAGAAGTAAAGAATGTGATGAAATCATCCCAGAAATGAACCAAAGTAACCGACATTGCTCAGAGAATTAGCACACTGAAGTGGCAATGGGCCGGACATATATGTCGAAGAACTGTCAACCGGTGGACAAACAGAGTGCTACAGTAGAGACCACGTTTGGGAAAACGTAGCGTGGGACGCCCCCCGGCTAGGTGGAGCGATGATCTGCGCAAGGTTGCTGGTAACAGCTGGCTGCGCGTGGCCGAAGATAGGTACAAGTGGCGTGCCTTGGGGGAGGCCTATGTCCAACAGTGGACTAATGCAGGCTGATGATTTATTGATCCCAGAAATTCCTTTGAGCTCCACTACCTGGGGTTTCTAAAACTGTCAGTGACATACATATAATTTTTTTTATGGCAGAGGTGGCAAACGAACAGACGGATCACTTGATGGTAAGCGATTACAGCCGCCAATAGACACCCGCAACACCAGAGGAGTCACAAGTGCGACTAGTCACATTTCAAGCTATTTTGCGACTTAACAAGAGTAATGCTTGTAAGTAAAATATATATTCGAAGACAATGAAAGAGGCAAAAAGATAATGGACATTTAAACCTTTAAGCCCCTTCAAGAGAGATGGGAAATCGAATCATGTTCATTCCTTTTTAAGGTAGTTAAATTAATTCTTAAAATAATTGGAACTGAATTTTGTTTAGAAGGATTACATGGGGATTAACAAAGTTTTGTTTTTCGATTAAAATTGTTGTTCTGTTGTTTTTGTTTGTTCCACAGAACAGATCATCTTAAAGATCCATTCTAACTGTCCGGAAGTTACCTTAATAATAATAATTTGTTCATTTGTAAAATAGAAATATAATAATATGCATAGGTTTCTAAAAATTTTACTTTAATATGGATTTGCTAGAAATATTCAATATTAAACTTATGTATCGTAATGTGTAAAATGTAAAAATTAAATAATTAATTCGTTAGTTGATCGTTAGTCAAAACTGAGCAAAATTTTTTTCAAATGTCAAAAACGAAATTTTATTCTACAAATGTTTGAAATTGTAATCTAGAACGTCGCTGTTCAATATATTATAGATTTATTGATCCGAGAGTCGTGGTTTCGAACCCTACCCAGGGCAAACATTTCTGTGATAAGCAGATTTGTATCTGGGTGTATTCTATCTACACATATTGTATGTATTTAAACGTATTGTGTATGTATATCAGTCTTTAGTTCCTATAATACAGGGAATCCTAGTTTGGGGCCAGATGACCATGTGTGATTTCAATTCAATTCAATTCAATTCTTTATTTGCATGAAAGTACGTTTTACAGGTCTTAATAAAACATAATACAGAATCAGTACAGTCAACCATATTAAGGCATGCAAAATATTAACAATATAATTACAATTTAAATATTATGTCACTTTTAATTTAATTACAAGTAAAATGATTTAAAACAAAAAATAGGAGAAATAATAATAATCACTAAATATTATAAAACATATGGTCAGAAATATTATAAGTATGTCAAGTCATTCAGAATATAAGAAAAATATTTAGATATGTCTCAGTATATTTAAATTATTAAATGTTTCCAGAAAAATAGAAATGTCACATAGAGAGTAAAACAGGAAAATAATTAAAAATAAGAACATTGAAACAATAATAATTAAAAATGAAAATAAATTTAAATTTATTCTATATATTCAATCTATTAGTTTATTTAGGAAATTTAAATTTAACAAACTCCTCTACGTCATAAAAGCAATTTTCTGAAAGAATTTTGTATATTTTTTTCTTGAACAATGTAGTGGGCAATTCCCTTAGTGTAACAGGTAATACATTATAGAGCCTTATGCACATACTATAACTATTCATCTGAAAGCATTTGTCACAGATATTTATTTATTATTATTATCTTATGATATCAACCTGATGCATTCACGGCTTAACGTGCCTTCCGAAACATGAAAACGATCGAGATAAATGCAACTAACAATTAAACCCATCCAGATAATGACCATGTCTCTAGTAAGTTAATCGATGTGATCGACGTGACTATGTAAGTAGCACTAAGCCACTAGCGCTTCTTATTTGATAAGAAAAGAATAATGGCAAACATTAATTTACCTGGATTAAATTTGTTAAAGTATAAAAATAAAAAACACAAAAAACTATTCAGGTGTTACTCCATAAAGTATTTCTTCAAGAATTGAGACTCTCTAAACCAGAGAAAAAAGATAAAGAGAATAATTTCCTTACACTAAAAGTGAAATAAGAAATAATCTTCTACAATTGTGAAGTATCTAGCGAATGGCAACACTAAAAGCACAACAATAGAGTGCGCGCCAGTTAAGTCTGCGCGTGGCCAAAATCGGAACTAGAATAATTCTAATCGCAGGCCGCCATGTTGTTGTTGTCAGGTGTAGTGAGTGGCGACACCCGTCGCGCGCAGACTTAACTGGCGCGCACTCTAACATTTTGCTCAGGGCCGCGTTCAATGGGTACACTCTGAGAGCAACTGTTGTTGTTATGTACTTTCCCTTTGGCACTTACGAGATTTATATTAGGCTATCCTGCTGTCAAAGTGCACGGGTGCTGTCTGAACGTACCCTCGGAACGCGCTACGGGACCAGTAACTACACTTCCAGTCAACTAAACTTCCAAAAAGAATGTATTAATTTCCTCCGGTTGCAATAACCATACTGACTTATTTATAAATCAAGAGTAAATATTTAACTTATTTTTGTTTTCGTCTTTATTTTATACGTTTTAAAAAAGTCAGGTATGATCTTGCCATAATTCTTTAAGATAACATTATCCCCAGGGCTTGCCATGAAAAGCCGCAAAGTATAACTAGGTACTATAGTGTTATTGCATGAAAGGTTCGGGTGGCTATCCTACTAGTTTTAAAGCTAAAATCATCATTTCTTAGTACAGTTACAGTTTTTAAACAACTTACAATAAGGAGGAGGTTTTCCTTTCGGCTGTACTTTTATTTCATGTGTATATAATACAGGCTGATAAAAAATGTGTGGTAAAAAATTTTAACTGTGGAATCTACTTATCAAACTGAACAACTTTCTCAAAGAAACGCTACTGAAAAAGCAAAAAAATTTTGGACTCTTCATACGTATACAAATCCGTCAGCTGGTTGTTGAATTTTGTATGGGAAGTCCCATTTTTTTTTTAGATTTTTGACCATGTCTTTCGTGGGGAAAGTTGTTCAGTTTGATGATAAGAAGCCACAGTTAAAATATTGCCAGACATTTTATAATCACCCGGTATTATATCTTCGCCGCGTGTAAACGAATATTAATGATTCTTTACTTTGTTCGATAGATAATGACTACTAAGAAGTCCGACATAATAATATTTTAGCAAATAAAGAATAAAATGTTTTTTGGTTTCAAGGTAAATTGTAATTGATGTTACACAGTTAGTTGATTTTAATTTGTTTCCTACAGGGTGTTTTATACAAATACAGTAAAATGAAAAACGTCGGCCTACCATAAACACATTACCCTTTCTCCGTGGTAGGCGAGAATAAAATGAAACGAGCAGTAACTAAGTCCAATATTTCAAGCCGCATTCAAAACGAACTGCACAGTGGGTCGATGCAGCAAGCGCGGGCACAAAGTGGTACACAATTCAAAACTTCGCCGCACAGTGGGCATGAGGCTTTTTTGTTAATTTCAAACATTGCATTTTATCCCTTTTTTGTGCTGTTTGAATTTCATTTTCATTTTATAGAGTACTTTGTCTGCGTGGACTTCCGAATTGGATCCAAATAGGAAGAAAATGTTAAGGTTAAATGTAAAGGTGGCGCCATCTAATGACGAAGTTTTAAAGCATTCTTCCGGGAACCCTTAAGGTTTCCGGATTAAAAAGTATCATATGTGTTAGCCGAGTGCTTAATCTATCTAACTACCAAATTTCATCCAAATCCGTTCAGTAGTTTCGGCGTGAAAGTGGAACAAACAAACATTCATACTTTCGAATTTATTATATTAAGTAAGACATTTGTAACCCTATTGCACAAGTCCTTTAGGTTTCCCTTTACCCTTGCGAGGATTATTCTTTGATTCCTTAATTTTGTCGTGTCTGTCGAACAAGTACCTATATAGAAAGAACAAGCCAGTTTAATTTAGGACCGGCTGCGTTGAATGTGAACGAATTTCAAAGAACAAATTAATGTCTTCGTGTATACCATTGTGCACTAGATAACGTTAAGTTTTCTAAAGAACACTCAGCGCCAGCAGAGTTTATTGTTGCCGAAAAGCCTTTTTAATCTTAGGACAGTGTTTTACAAAAATTGAGAATACTAGGTATTGAAGTACCTATATTGAAATGAATTGAATTGAATAGTAAGTTAAAATTGGTAATTTACGACAATTATAATTAAATTACAAAACAGTTGATGACTATAAAATAATACTGAATATTAAGGCGCGAAATAGTCTGAATAACCTTGTTGAAACGGAGATCGCTGAGAGTTTTGCCGACGTCAGTGCCATCTAGCGGCTACGGTTGGTACAGTTGAAATACTATAAAAACTGCAGAAGAGACAAGTGTTATTTATTAGTTATCCTACATAACTGCCTATTTTTGTTTGCCCATCACTGCAACTGACGTCATCGTTACGTGCAAAGTGTTGAGTTTTATTTTTTATGACCAGTAGGCGTCAGGAACCAATACGAGGTATGTAAGTATGTTTAATTCTTTGGCACGCTCTACAGCCTAAACGGATTCAACTTCTTTTGTCGGATTTCAATATTTGATGTTATTAGATTTGTCTCAGTTGTGGGAGTGACATGGGGTACACTATTTTATTACTAGCTGTTGCCTGCGATAACAGAGAGAAAAGTAAAAAATCTACTCATCATAGAAATGTTTGCCCTGCGCCGGGTGGGGATCGAACCCACAACTCTCGGATGTAGTCAGGGGCACAAACCACTGAGCCAACGAGTCCGTCAAGTTTATGTTTTTTTAATTTTAGGACTAGGTGTGATATAAAAAATATTCTTCTAACTGTGTCAACCTAACGGTGTTCCAAAACTAATGCGACGAAGGAGATCATTCAGGCTCCACACATTTTTTGGCCTTTTTTAAAGTGCCAGTCAACAAAAAAATTACGTATTATTAGAACTTGCTATTTGGAGCAATAGTTTAAATGACACATTTCTGAACAATGTTATATAAGATCGATGAATCGTCATTTTCATACATTTATTGATTCCTGAAAGCTCAGATATAACTAGAGTTTATCATCTGGAACAATTTTCATTAAATTTTTCAACTTTTGTGTCATATTAACATTAACTATTGCTCCTAATAGCTAGTTCTAACAATTCGTACTTCTTTTTTGTTGGCCGGCACTTTCATAAAAGGCTCAAAATTAATGATCTCCTTTTGGCTGGTGATAGCTTTGATCAAGACCTATCAAAATAACGAAACATGTGTTCTGCAAAAGTTTATGGTTTTCGAGGTATACCAGATTTTAAAAAATGAAAATCACTACTCTGTTTTTTAATTAACTTGTTTTTTTTTGGACTCAAATATTGTTGATTAGTGTCTCCACCCGAATTCACTACTTTATCTACAAAAAAAATTAAAGATGCCATCAGAAATACATCATCAATTAAAAAAATCTTTAAAAATATTCGATAATGAAACTTTATACATCTGCGACGTAAAAAAAATGACTCAATAATTTTTGTCTCACATTATGAGATAGAGCATATTATGCTATAAAAAATCCTTGTTTCATGCCCATTTTAGAAATGTATAATACTTGGATATTTTCCTTGCAAACAATGAGTTAATTGCTCTTTTTGACCTCAAGGTGCTGACTTATTATATTCGAAGTTTTCAAATAAAATTAATTAGATTGATTAAAAATAGAAATGCGATCATATTACGTTTGTTCTAGAAGGTCACCGTGACTAACTACCTAAAATAAAAATAAAACCGGCCAAGTACGAGTCGCACTCGCACATGAAGGGTTCCGTACTATCGTACAAGAAACTCTAAAAACACGTCTCTTGTATGAGCGCCACTCTGTAGCGATTCAAACTCTGTGAGCATTTCATTTAAATCGCAAGGGAGACAGAGCAGCGGCGACACTGTGGGACAACCTTAGTACCTACCTTAATCGGAGACAACTGTACTATTAGATTTTTAATACACCCAAGCTGCTGATTGAAAGACTGCCTGGCCGAAGTAGACGAGACGAAGACGTTGTTTTGGAAGAAAGATGGAAAAGTGGCGGCAAAATTTAATTTTTTTAGGGTTCAAAGTTCAAAAGCCAACGGGACCCTATTATTAAGCCTCCACTTTCCGTCTGTCCGTTCGTCTGTCTGTCTGTCAGCGGGCAGTATCTCATGAACCGTAATAAGTAGAGAGTTGAAATTTTACAGAGTGTGTATTTCTTTTGCCGCTATGACAATAAATATTAGGCTGTCCCATTCAAAATGACATCTAGTAATCTTAAGATTTCCCAAAAATGTTTAGAGATTATTCTATATGATCGAATCAGTAATTCGAGCGCTATCACCTACATCAAGCGTTTAAAATTTTTGCTTCGCAGTGGATCGCCAAAACTAAATATTTTGCTCTATGTTCTTCAGCAATCATGGTGATTGTGAACATTGGCTTACCGTTGACAGACCTACCACAAATCCCTACTGATACTGGGAGACATAATATTCCTTGCCAAGTTGACCTCTGTGACTCGATCATCCAACTTCATCAGTTTGATAGGTACATGTATTAGTATCATTTGGTATATTTCCTTTCCTGAATATCCAGGTACTTCTAAACACATAATCAAACGCAAAACTACTCCCAGGTTTAGAAGGGATTAAGGGGTCCATTGCTCTATGTTAATCAGCAGCAATCATGGTGATTGTGAACATTGGCCTGCAGTTAATAGATCTACCATAAATTAGAGAGCGAACATTCCTTGCTCAGTCGACTACAAGTATCTATGACTCGATTATCCTACTTCATTGTTTGATACATCACCTTGATACCACTAAAATTTTTATACTCGTATCGGCTGTATTCGCGAAGTTCTCAGTAATAGCCTAATTGTTAATCAAGATCCTGAAAGAGTTAAATTGCGTACATAACGTTATATATTGAGATAAAATCGCTAATAACAACCCAAGAATAGTTAAGCTATGTTTTGAATGTTAACACTTCAAAAATATCACTTTCTGTTGAAAATAGAATGTTAAAACTATGGATGGGACGTATAGTGTTTTGGCCGGATAACCGGATACCGAATATTCGGCCAAGTCACAGGCTGGATAGCCGAATATTCGGCCAAATTATCCTGCCGTCTAAAAATGTCTGCAAACGGATGGCAGCCTTAATTGCTATGACATGACTATGCGAAAGCCAATACCATGTCGCAATCAAAGCGGCACTGCACCGACTGGTCCCAACTTCTTGCTGCGATCTGCGACGCCGGTGACGAGTCTCTACCTTTCCCGGCTTCACTTCACCACCCAGGTGCAGGACGTGCAGGAGTATGTCAGGACCAAGACCAAGATGATCGTAAGGGTTCAGCTTTTGGATTCGCGTTACGACACTCACTTCAAGGCGTTCGTGGTGCGTGTCCCGACTCAGAGCTTGGACACCTTCATGAAAGAAGACTTCTGGCCGAAAGGCGTGGCGTTTCGGCGGTTTCGAGGTCATCTTCGGGACTCTAACCTAACCTAACCTAACACTGCGAGCATCGATTGATTCGGGCTTTCTTCGGGCTGACACCTAGCGAACGTGGACAGTTACTATACTCGCTTGTTTTGTTTATGTATTCAATCAAACAATCACAACGTTTTTGATTGATATACTCTTTATTGTACACACACAAAAAATATATAACAACAAAAGGCACAATATAATAAAGTTACAGTGGCAAAATGTAGGCGATCTTATCGCTTATAGCGATTCCTTTTTAAAGTTACTGATAAAAATTAAATCGCGGTAGTGGTCTTAATTTGAATTGTGTTTGTAAAAATGGCAAGTGTACAGAAAAAGTCGCCTTTATGGACGTATCAGCTTCCCGTCCACGACTTGTCTGCGTGGACTTTAGAATCGGATCCAGAGAGAAAAAATGTTAAGGTGGCACCATCTAGTGACGAAGGGTAATTTTTGAGTTTTTAAGCATTCCTCCAGGAACCCTTAAGTTTCCGGCACAAAAAGTATCATATGTGTTAGCTGAGTGCTTTATCTATCTGCTTATCAAATTTCATCTAAATCCGTTCAGTAGTTGTGGCATGAAAGTGGAACAAACAAATAAATAAACTAAAATGAACAAACAAACAAAAACACAAACAAACATCCATAATTTCGCATTTATAAATATTGATGAGATGAGATGAGATTTCGTCGAAGAACAACAATTTGCTAAGTATAATTTATGTGAGGTGATTTCTCAAGGTATCACTGGGAAGAAGGCAGAAACCTCGGCAGAAACCTCGGCGCTCAAAAAGCATAATTACTACCTCATTATTTTTCTTATCGTGTGGCACATTTAACCGTTCTTCCCACAAGATATAGACGGCGGTTGCCTAGTGTTGCATTTAGCATCACCCGCGGTCACATGTAGGGTATTAAGATTTACACCTAGGGACGTGTGCAACGCGACCATCATACACATCTAGAGATCAGATGTGCAGGTTCCCTCACGATGTTTTCCTTCACCGTTAAAGCAGTCTGTATGAAAATGCACGTGAGTTTCGAAAAACTCATTGACGCAGTGGCCAAGATTTGAATCCACGACCTCTGGTTAGGAGGACGGAGTCACTACCCGCTGCGCCACCGACGCTTTTTTTCCTACTCTAATACTCTTTTTCTCCTACCTCATTAAAGAGGCTATTGGGCTAGACTAAAAATTGGTTTTGTGTTTTTCGATGTTCATTTACGAAATTCTAACTATCCGGCGGGGGCCAGATAATTGAGTTATTATCCGGTATCCAGCCTGATACTAAAGTACTGGCCGGATAGGCCGGATACCGAATAGTAACCGGATATCCGTCCCATCTCTAGTTAAAACCACTTCCTGAAAAGTTGTCATTTTGGAGTTATGCCCTTATTCGTAAGATACGACGATATGTTTCGTTATTTTGTTAGGTCTTGCTCAAAGCTATCACCAGCCAAAATTTGTGGCATTAGTTTTGGGACAACCTGTATATTATTTTATTTATTTAGATTTCGGTCAGAGGGTATCCTCAGGGGTTCTGTGCAAATATCCAAAAATTATAAGATAATAAATAAATATCCAGGACAATTAACATACAATCATCCTGCGGTCATCTGGCTACAAACTAGGATTCTCTGTAATATGGGAACCAGAGACGAATAATATACATATGTAAATAGATACGTGTTTGGAATAAAAACATATATAGATATTATACACCCAGACACAGAGCAAACAAATCTATCGCCAAAGAAATGTTTGCTCTGGGCGGGAATCGAACCCGCAACCCTTGGATCAGTAGTCAGGATAGCGCTCCTGATCACTGAGCCAAAAGTCAAAATAATTACCAGTACTCTTGTAATCGCCGTCCTGCTTTAACATAATATTTTTTCTTGTATTTAGGCATTTCTATTTCACGAAACAATCAATCGTTGGTTCCTTTTACTTTGACAAGATAAAAAAAATATTTTTTCGTGAAGAAATATTTACTTTAACTTTTCGCCCACTAATGCGTAGAAAATATATTAACTAAGTTACTGATGTTATAAAAAGTATGCACAAGTGTGTTTAGTCTTCAAAAGCGAAGTGTTTTTGTCAAGGACGTCGCTCCGACACAGACGCGCAGTCCACCCTCGATGAGATCGCGACGCGGACTGGCGGCAGAGCCCGCGGGGGATTACAGGATGGTGGAGCAGGCAGGGTCACGCGGACTTACTTCGATTTTGGAGAAATAAATACTTTCCACGAATAAATTACGCAGTAAAAATAAAATTTTCAATACAAACTGTTAATATTGTTAAGATCTTTATCATGTGTCAAAATTAACACGATATCTTGTGCCGTTTCCGAGAGAAAATAACATTTATGGCAAACAAGGTGTTCTTCAGGGTTTTTTTTTCTAAGAGGTGGTTGTCAAAAATATAATTTTGATCAATACAAAAGATTAATAAAACCCTTGTCTATTATTGTGTATTTTTTATTTATAGATTAGATTAACAGTTATTGAAACAATTTGCCTGAAATATCCAAGAATTTGGACATTAATTCACATATCTTAAAGCCTTAAGACAAAACAGAAAAATTGAATTGAAATGAACAATTAAATAAAAAGCGGTCAAGTGCGTGTCGGGCCATGCGCAGTGTAGAGTTACGTAGTACTTTCGACATACACTGTTTCAAGGGGAAAAACCATCCGTCTAACAAAAATTACTATTTCTCGTTAACTTGAAAAGCCTACTTAGCTGTAATAGTTTTCCTTTTAACTTCGTTATATATATACTACCGTGAATTTTTTCACGTTTTTAGAAACAACCGTTTAGCTGGCAGAGGGGGAGGGGGAGCGGGGGGGACACATGACTTTAAAAAAAAATGCACTTTAAAGCTTAATATTTCGAAAACGGGTCCCTGAATCGAAAATGCTGCCAGCGTTATGGGCACATTGGCATCAGGGGCGCTTCGGGGTGGGCTTTTTGACTAAGGCGTAGGCTTTTATTGTGCCTAAGCTGTAGATTTACTTGTAATATTTAAGACTTTTCAAATAAATCAAATCGAAAATTGATTTTTATAAACCCACAATATTTTTGAAGGACCTATCCAACGACACCCCACACCCTGGGATAGTCGAGAAAAAAAATTCATCCCCACTTCACGTGTAAGGATTTTTTTTTTCAAGATTTTATTCCACCATTTTGTCGGCGTGATTAATATGTATATCCGTACTAAATTACAGCTCTCTAGTACTAATAGTCACTGAGCTAAACCGCGGACAGACAGACAGACAGACAGACAGACGGACGGACATGGCAAAACTATAAGGGTCCCTTGTTGACTACGAAACCCTAAAAAAGAACAAAGACAAAACATAAAAATATTTTATTATTTGAGTCGATATACCAAATTCTCGTTTTCGAGAAACATTCTTAAACATATCAATTTCAGTGTTTATACAAGAGACAGAATAGAGTGAATCTGCTTCTTCTAAGAGGTACTGATACTGAATATTCCATTTAGTATCAGTACCACTTAGAAGAAGCAGATTCACCCTATCCTGTCTCTTGCATAAACACTCAACATTTTTATGTTTCGTCTTTGTTCTTTTTTAGTTTAATTGTTCATTTCAATTTTTTTGTTTCCATCTCGTCCACTGATAGATAGGTCTGTTGTTAAAGTTAATAAGCTCTCACAAACAAATAACTAAGACGTAACAAAGATAATGGAGCTTTTTAATTCCAGCGTCTGCTAAATAATGAACTCTAGTTTATTTCTATGATTTTATCGTTGTGTGATTAAGAAAAAAATTAATATTTGTGAAATAAACATTGGATAATTTTTAAGTTTGCAGTTTGGAATTATTTATTATACTCTGTCTAGGTATTCATTATGTCAACATTGTTCGAGTCTTTATTTAAATTATTTTGAATAAAATTTGAACCAGGATGGTTTGGCGATTATTTCAACCATTTTCGCACTTTTCAAAGCACCGGTTGCGATCACTACGTGGTAGTCGTTAAGATATTTCGGAGGCTTTATACCTAGGTGGTTTAAAAACTTTTGAAGTATACTGGCCACTAGCCCCGCAACCGCTACCAGTTCGGACTTGGCCCTCGTGTGTGACCTAACCCTTCCGAACTATGGAATATGCCTCAGTCAGCGTCCCCACGGACAAAACGGGTTACTTATGAAAATGAGCCCTGCGCTTGAAAACAAACTACCTACTTACTTAGAATATTTTTGATTTATTTTAATTTATTATTTTACATTTCTTTACGTGTGATTTTCAACTTTTCAGCTTCCTCGATGTAGATAAATCATAACTGCCTTTGTACGTGTTTGTAAATCTGTTTCCTCAATTGCATTTTATTTTGGAAAAAATACTATGAATTCCTAAATAAGTTCATTACTTTTAACGTGAAAAATTTGAACAAACAGACACATATTTGGTTTATAGTTTTCATAGTAAGCAGAAAATTAGATATTTTTGGGATCCGATAACGGATAATAAAATTAATTCCCTAACCTCGGTCGTAGTAAACAAAGAAAAGATAAGGTGTCAACCCCCAAAATAACCTTCGTTTTAACCAATACAAATAAAACTGACCCAAGCTTATCGGGTCGTCGTGTTTGCTTTGATCTCGGTCCTGTGACCGCGCACGACGGTGTCGGTTTTACCCCGCGCACCTCACTCGTAACCACTTCCCCCACCCTACCTAATGACCTTATTACAACGTTAGGACAGGGCTACTGAATTTGAAATTAAACTACTCCTGCCAATTTGTAATACCATACCATATTGTTGAGCAAGAAAATAAAAGGGACAGAGTGTTTGACCTAGTTTTGTGATAGTACCATCGCCAGTAGCATGACGACGTATCTCGCGCGGGACGCGAGTTTTAAAAGCATTTGTTCCGTTCTAACGCTAAGCTAATGAAAGAGACAGCTGTTTTCTCGCGTTTGGCACGACAAGCAGCTTTGTCTACGCCTCATGCTACCCGTGCTGGTACTGAGTTTATAACCTATAACGTCTTCAATCTCTCAATATCATATTATGAAAAAGTTGAAATTGTCGCATTTTAAATTAATAATTCCAATGTTTACTTAAAACACTTAAGTTTTTTTATGAATAGAACATACACGTAAGCATATATTTGAGTAGAAAGTAAACGACTTCTTTAGTTTTGAATGCGAGTATCTCATTAGTATTGCCTGAATCCTTTTCATGTCATTAGGATTTTACTTTAAAACTGTCGCATTTTAATGAAATTAATTACACATCTGAAAGATCCGCACTTAGATTGAAGGTCTGTGACTTTACCCCATTTCTATGGTAATGCGACCGACATTTCCTCGCGAAGCTCACTTGAACCTTGAAATTGTTCCATGAATTTCAGATTAAAGAAAAGGAGATTGCAGACGCTGTTTGTAACGTGAAAAAGAGACAGCTGTTTTTTATTCAATCCATTATTGTCCATTTTGTAGACGCGATGTTCTCCGCTTATCTGTGTAGCGTTTAGAATAAATTTGTTTATGAAACGCCGAGTTTCGAGAAAGGGCTTTGGTTTCGAAAATAATTTGGTAGATTTTAAGCTTCTTCTTATTATACTTTACTCATATTTGTTTCTAACAAGCATCTATGTAAATACTTGTTGATTTTGTTTATTTTTCCTGCTATACAAACTTGTAAATAATTTTGTCAACGAGTAAGTTAACTCTAATAAAATTTACACAGAAGCGTCATTTAATTATAGACGAAAAAATATTGATTAAATATAATAGGGTTGTCACTTAATTGCGATCCGTTAAAGTTTTTCGTAGTAACCTTACCTACCTTTCGTAGAAACATGTAAATATTTTTAAGAGTACAATATTTTGGAAAAATAACTAAAATCTCTCTACAGTTTCTTATCTTTCATACGGATATAAACACTAAGATTACTAAGATTTTACTAAGAAAAGCTTAACATTTAAAATTATTTATTTCTTATTAATATGTTTTGTTGTGGGACGAGTGATTCATGTTCATTAATATTACAGACTGAACCACATAAGATTCAAAAATATTATTTTAATATAAATATAACTTATCTTTGTTAACACATTAATTACATTGTCTATGGGACCGATTCGTTTGACATTTTAATCAGTGTTTGAATATTCAGCTTTGTAATTTAATTAAATATTTAATTACGGCCAAGACAAACGGTGACATAATTTATAATTTATAGGAAGGGGTTATTTTGCCGCTTCAGAGTGTAAATTGAAAAATGAACCTCTCTCACCGAGGTACTTTAAATATTTAATTATTATGAATATTAAAATACCTAACAGAATTTAAAACTAAAACAATGTTTTCTTCTAACTAATGGATATAAACCTGCTACATTCTCATTACCAAAATTCAACGTGTACCTCTGTGAAACCAATGTGTTACAGGAATATTAAATATTTTATTGTAATTAATTGCCATTCTTCTTCTTCTCGAGTTGATGGCAAATCAAACAGACTCCTCCGAAAAACTTGCCACGTGGATAGCGTTCTCGGTGGCCAGCATCAAGTCCTCCCGCGAACTGATGGCAGGGCAGGAAGGATGAGATGTCACATCGATGGTTTCTGCTACAAAGGTCGTAACTCCGAAATGCATAATTTTGGCAATAGCAAAAAAAAACAAAAGAATAAAATATTTTTAATTTTTTTTTTGTTTTTAATTTTTTTTTTAGAAGGTATTTTTATTGTTTAATTCGATTTTAACTATGATTATTTTAATACTATAGGTAGTAGGGCTACAAAACTATAAAAACTATACAGAAAACTTAGGAGTTTTCTGTATAGTTTTTATAGTTTTGTAGCCCGTTGGTGTAATGAACTATTTATCTTTCTTTCTATTTCAAACAATTTAATGTAACAATATTGTTATAATTATTTGCCTAATTGGATGTCCTGGAGCTGAGACTTATCGACCACTGTGCACAATAATACTAAAGCTGAGACTTCAGCTCCACGCGCATTAATTTCGTTTTATACGGCCATTGTTTTTATAATGAAATCATTGAGAGCGCCTAAAGCTGAAAATCACCACCATCTTATCTAAGTCTTGCCGCCAAACATCAATGTTAACAGCATTGATGTGTTCCGGCATGAAGATAAGATAGCCAGTTCCCCATTGCATTGGGGAATCTTGGTAAGCCCATTTCCATCTTCGGCGTCATCATCACTTACCACCAGATGAGATGATGCCAAGGGCTTACCAATTGAGGGTAAAAAAAAATTGTTTAAATATTCATTTGGAAACCATTATACAGGATGTTAAAAGAAGTGCGTATTTTTTAAATAATTTTCCTGGGTTCTATACTTGATTCTGAGTAACCCCTTAAAATTTCAAATGCACTTTTTTAATATCCTGTATAATGCGATATTAAACACAAAATAGCTTTATGCCAGCAGTCGGTTACACGCTGAGTCACGTATTTTTTACACCGAAATAAAAAGTTTGGAAGGCATTAATAGCACCCCTGGTGTTGCAAATGACCATAGGCGGCGGTAACCACTTTACATCAGGTGGACCGTCAGCCTTTTTGCTATACCCAAATCCCAATCCAAAAACTAAAATAAAAACATTCCCTCGACCAATTATTTACTAAATCCCTATAGTGAGAAGAGTAAACCTTTAGCTCAAAACAAGCTCGATATTTGACCTTTTATCATAGAACCTTTCACCTCTAAAGCACCTCTAAACTTTGTTTATCTGGGTCTCCCGTCCATATAATTCATGAGGAAAGTTTGAACTTTGTCGAAAAATGGACGGAAATGGGGGAGTGGAGGGGGAGTGGGGATGATCTGAATTGTGGAGTTGCACGCGCCCGCGATAAGTCGCTTGTGATGCTTTTAGGATTATCTTTTTCGAACAGGAGAGAAATGGAAATCTGATAGAATTTTAGAAAATCCACTTACAGGTTTCGGCATTCCGTGAAACCAACAATACTTATGAAACTTATAGAAAACTGGCATCTATCACTACATTTTTTTATGGCATAGGTGGTAAACGTGGAGACAGATCACCTGATAGTAAGTGATTACCGCCGCCCATAGACACCCGCAACACCAGAGGAGTCACAAGTGCATTGCCGACCTTTGATATAGGAGTACGCTCTTTTCTTAAAGGCTTGAATGTCGTATCGGTCCAGAAATACCGCAGGCGACAATTCATTTCACAGTTTGGTTGTGCGAGGCAGAAAGTTTCTAGTGAAACGCAAAGTTGTGGACTGCCAACCATCTAAGTGATGAGGATGAAAATGTAAAATAAGATTAGATGGAATATATCGCACTGGTATGGACCGTCATCACATCATACCCACAAGGGGGGGGGGGGTGACCTTAGAAGAGCGGCAGCACAAAACACATACATACAGAAGGTCCGCTCAATACGCTCACAAAAATCCTAAACATATACATGCTTATAGACGTATACGGTCGTTGTAGGCAAGATCACGTACTGTGCGATCGTGACCTTGCCTCGAACGACCGTATACTTCTATAAGTATGTATATGCTTACGATTTTAGTGGTTTGTATTGAGCGGACCTTCTGTGTCTATTTTGTGGCGGCGCAGCGAGTGTCCCCATACTTACATACTTATATTATATACTGTGGTATGACATAACTCTAAAGGACGTTTCAGGGGATATCAAGACGTTTTACGGCAAAGTTATATTGTTTTAATTTAGATGACATTGACAAAAATAAATATTTTTGTAAGACCTAAGGCCAATTGTGTTAATATCATCATGACATTGACATCGATGAGGGATATAAATGTGACCGTGCTACTTTTTCCATTTCGTAGAATAAAATAGTTGAATGAATTAAAATACTTTATTTCACAACATAAACACAAAAATATGTATAAATAGTATACATGAAAAAAGTTAAACAGGTAGGCGGCCTTATAGCATAAGAGCGATATCTTTCAGACAACCTGGACTGCTAGTCATCTGAGTTACTTTTTATCAAATGTCAAAAACGACAATTTGTTCTACAAATATTTGAAATATCGAATTATGACGTCACAACTTCGTATATATTCGTTTCCATACCCATCACAATTTTTTTTTTACAAAAAAATTGCACATATTATGGAATTCTAATCTAGTACGTTTACAATAATCACCTTGGAAAGTACAAGGACACCTGGTTTGGGGCCTGAAGACCGTATGTGTTTTTCATAGTTATATTTTTTTATCTTAGAATAGGGTTTTTCAATATATTTTTTAAGTATCTGAAATTGATCATTATGTGGGGAAAAGTCTCAATTTTTTTTTTTGAAACCTGTAAGTACCTCAAAAAATACATTTTAAATGATTACATACCCAATTAGCGCGCGAAAACGCTAGCCGCCATGATGTTAAGGTCGTGACGTCATTTCAGGAGTAAACAAAACAGCTCTGTACTGAAATTTTGACACAATATCGCGAACAAAATGTCACTGCTTACCACTGTTATGACGTCACATGACAACCAGCATGGCGGCTGTCGTTTCAGATATTTGAATAACAGATTAAAAAACTAGATTTTTGTAAATCAAAAATAAAATACTTTTTCTCATTTTATTGCATAGAAATCATATTAATTCGATTACTTATTACAAATACCACAGTAAATAAGCAGTTTTAGATTTTCTCTTGTATAGAGTAAAATACCCTATTAAAAACGAATCGTCGTACATTTTGGGTTCACTTTGCATTAATAACCCTATTCCACTGCAGCACAAAGCTTCGAACACTTATGAGCATTAAATGAATAATCCGCCTAAATAGCCTGGATACATTTGTTATACAGGTTGTTCAAAAAATTGAGTTTGAAATTTTAACGCACTTTTCTTAACACCCTGTAATATACAGACAGAAACAGACCAGTAGGTAATTGGTATTAAATTGGCGCACTAAATGGAACTTTCATTCGCAAGCTAATTGTTATTGTATACAATGTATATTCTGATAATAAACTTGAATGGACTTAACAATTTGTGTTGTGTACATTTATAAACTGGAACATTTGATATTGGGTTTGGGTTCATCTACTTATACTACAAAAATATACTGAAATTAACATAAGACTCAAAGGATCAGTTACTAACCGTATTTTAGTAGACTAAAACACCCTGTATTACAAAGTAGGCTTAAACTATACAGAGTGTTAAAAAAAGTGGTTGTGATTTCAAACTAAAAAAAAAAGTTGTAGATCAGATTTTTTAAATATTTTTCCTGTATTCTCTACTTGAATCTGAGTAACCCCTTGAAATCTCAAAGGCACCTTTTTTAACATTCTGTATAATAGGTATCGCATTTACGTCAACAACCCATTACGTCCCCACTCACTGCTGGGGTATGAGTCTCTTCCCTACTCTACACACGGGGGCCAAGTCCGGATTAGTGGTAGTTCTACGATAGTTACCTACTTTGCCGAAATGGAAATATTTGCTGAATCTTTCATACAAATCGACCAGCTGTTTATCCAAATTTTAAGTCTAGTCCTCTAACTTAAAACTCAAAATTCTTACCTGCATGCACTCAGCACTACCACAGTAAATTTTAGAAAACATTTTATTTTAACAACTAGTCTGTAGCATACTGGAAATTTTATGAACGTTGCTACGGTTGACACTTGCCATCGAGCTGTCACCGGGTGCGGTTGTCCAAGCAAACCTGTGTTTCATTTATTGTAGTTTGTGCATCTGTGAACTGTACATAGTCTTTCATATCCATCCCTCTCTACATTTGAAAGCGAAACTTTATGAATACGAGCACAATACTGCATCACGTCCGAACACGTCTGATCACGTCTGATCACGTCGCACCACGTCGACACTTACCCGCCACTGTTCAGTCAAAGTGAGTGAACGTACTATTGTTATAGGTAAGTTCAGAAACGTGGAGCGTGTAAAAGTTTTTATTGCTCTATCAACATATTTTCATGTCACCTATATTACTATCATGGCGGCATTAAGGCGACGTATCTCGCGCGTGACACGAAATATAAAACAGATACATACCTATTATTTTAGTTCCGCCCGATCTTCCGAGGTGCCAACAAAAGAAACAGCCAGACTGTTTTCTCGCGTTACGAACTATGATTTTTAAATAACTCCATCATCTCATATTTTTCGCTTCACACCAGAGCTTGCGGTTTCGATTCCCGGCGTTATCCAACGTTTTAGGACTTATTTTCGTTGATAATAGGGCATTTTCTGAGCCCGTCTGGCTAGCTACCTTGCTACCACCATCTCATCTGTCTTGCCACCAAACATCAATATTAACAGCATTGATGTATTCCGACATGATAATAAGATAGCACTCCCCGGTGGCGCGCGCGCTCGAGCTGCTCAACTCCGCACTTGCTGACACAGAGCAGTGTGATGTGTTTGTGAGTAATATAGGTAGTGAGTGTGTTGAATGCATGCAAGAAAGTGATAGAACGAAGAATGCCTGAGAGCTCTATAATATTTTGATACTGTACTTTTGTTACTTTTTTCTTTTTGTTTTTCTTTGTAAGTGTATCGTTGTGTTTTGTATGAATTTGTAACGTAATGGCATTGACTGTAAAGTTGCAAATGTTGAATAAATAAAAAAATATATAAAAAAAATAGCCAGTTCCCCATTGTGTTGAGGAATCTCCGTAATTTGATTATTGATTGATTGGTGGTGACCATATCCGTATCCTGGTTTTGTTTGACCCAGATGTGACAACATTGGTTTTATCACTTTCCAAGTAAAAGACTAAAGTTATAAACTTAAGGGTAAGTCCTATAAGGGTCTCGTTACAAAAATGATCAATTTGACAATTGAGTCATATCATGTAAATCTGCGGTTAAGGAAACGAACTCGGCTGTTGAAAAAATGTGTTGGAGGGAGTTTCTTTTGGACCCGACGTTTCTTCTCTCTCCGCAGAAACTTACCGAAAAGTTGGGTATACGAGTTCTTAGTGGTAGGAACTTCGTATTAGGTATGTAGATTAAAATATGACCTTCGAACGTGTACAATGCTACCTCCTTCTAATAAACATATTTTTCGATTTCGGACCCGACGTTTCTTCTCTCTCTGCAAACACTTCCCGAAACGTTGGGTATACGAGTTCCGAGTGGTAGGAACTTCGTATTAGCATTATTCTTTATCCGATGGTATTGGTTAGATAAAAAACCGGCCAAGTGCGAGTCAGACTCGCGCACCGAGGGTTCCGTATAAATTCATAATCACACATGTTTTGAACTCTTTATTTTTTATATTTGAGTTGACTGAATGAAAGGTAATTTGCAGTTTACGATTTATGACGTATTAAAAAAAAACTACTTACTAGATCTCGTTCAAACCAATTTTCGGTGAAAGTTTGCATGGTAATATACATAATTTTTTCGAATTTTATCATTCTCTTATTTTAGAAGTTACAGGGGGGGGGGGACACTTTTGACAAATTTGGAAGTGTCTCTCGTGCAAAATATTCGGTTTAGAAAAAAATGCTATTGGAAACCTCAATATCATTTTTGAAGACCTTTCCATAGATACCCCCACACGTATAGGTTTGATGAAAAAAAATTTTTTTGAATTTCAGTTCTAAGTATTCCCCTCCAAATTTTATTGTTTTTTTTTCTATTTTTGTGTGAAAATCTTAATGCGGTTCACAGAACACATCTACTTACCAAGTTTCAACAGTATAGTTCTTATAGTCTCGGAAAAAAGTGTCTGGGACATACGGACGGACAGACAGACAGACAGACAGACATGACGAATCCATAAGGGTTCCGTTTTTTGCCATTTGGCTACGAAACCCTAAAAATGACCCTCGAAAAGTGTACAATACTACCTAAGTACTTCAAATAAATAAATTGATTTGTTAGTGTGCAAATTTCTCGTGACAGTCGATCTGAGCTGTCAGCAATCGTAAAGCCATCATCATAAGTTAGTTACGGAGTATCATAAAACCCCACAATGCTTTCTGGATTGCGTGTCGCCAGCATATAATAAGGTTTACTGTCATCCCGGGAATGGAAATCGTAATTTCTGTAAATTAACGAGTTTCAGAGATGTCCAGTATTGCTGGCAAGGTCCATTTTATTGTGATATCATATACTTAATAGTGTTTCTTATTTGTATCTATGTTAGTGAAAATGTTATCGTATTTACCGTAAAACAAATATTTTTATTTAAAATCCGTAAAAACGCGTAGTCAAGGGTTTATTGCGTTTGGATATATTTTTGTATTAGGATTCTATGGATTCAACCCGTATTTTCGTAAAGTTATTGCATGTATTCCAAATTATAACGGAATTAAAGATTACTTATGCGGTTTCGAAGAATTTCGTGAGGTAATGCGTTAATTTATCATGTAAAGAAAGAAGAAGAAACATATTACGGAGGCTTACGGTGACGGTGAAATTGTGCAACATTGGGCAATGTTTTTTAACTTGTAAAAAGTTTTTATTCATAAACTAAAGAATACGCAGGAAATTTCATTTCCTCAATTTCCTGATCGTTCATTTGGATTGTCATCCGTCAACTCAAAAGTGTTGGGAATAGTAGATAATTTTGGTATCGGAGCATCTAAATAAGCAAGCCTTTTACCATTGCCGTGATGAACAGCTTCTATATTAAAGATCTAGGCTCCAGGTGTTACAGGTGCAATGAGATTGCAAATTGACTACTAGCAGATCAGAAAAGTAACCGAAAAGCGCTCACTAAATCAGGAACTAAACCTGACCTGACCCTAGGTATTACAGGACCTAAACAAGAAGACTAGGAGATAATAATGCTGAAGTCTAGTGAATTTTGGTTTTGCTTTCTGCTCGGCTAAAAATCTATTGGAATATTACCATTAGATCGCGTAGTTTATGAATTACGCGCAATTTCACGACGATCTGTTAAGGAATGAATTTCTGTTGCTCGCGTTCTACCTCGATTCCTTGCTTTTTTCCGAACCCCGGGTTGTCTGGAAGAAATCGCTTTTAGCGATAAGACCGCCCAGATTGTACTACTTGTTTCTTTTTCTTTTTTGTTTGTATTAGTTACCTATGTGTATTTGTATTGTAGTCAATAAAGAGTATTTGATTTGATTTGAATGAAAGTTGTAATTTCACGAAAAAACAGGAAGTTTTTGCCATACTCCAGACGGGTTAGTGGAGTTTATTGGGCTGGTTATTTACCTATTGTGACTTCGCTTTCTAACACGTAGGAGCGAGAGAGAGCGGCAGGGAGAGTCCATTATTATGGTATGCTAGAAAACTGTAATACAGAACTCTGAATCGCCCTCTAGAATTAATATCGAATATTCACGGGAAACAGAATTTCTTCTAATTAAGATGCTCTACAAAAACTTCCCACGGGACCAATAGATCCTGGCGCTTTATGATCCCGCGGGGATCCCGAGAAAATTATCATTTGTCCCTTGCTCCCGAGACACAACTGTTGAAGTAGGTAATTAGGTAAAAAAACCCAGCTCAAATACGTAAGCCGCTCGAAAAAAAATCAAACAATATTGTAAACTTCCACAGTTCCGACGAGTTTAAGAGATTACCTAAAAGTTTTGTACAAAGTTTTTCAGTTGAGTGCTCTTGTTATATCTTGCGTTATACCCGTTTCTTTTTCTTTAAGAATTTGTAATTAATTCGTCTATTGAATTCAGACTCCGAGTTTTTTTTTGTTTGTTTGTAAACATATAGTCGTAAGAATTAAAAAATATCCGAACTTGGTCCCGATGTTAGGCCTCGTTTATGGAGACGCTGCGCGTTGCGCAGCGCGTCAGGTGGCGCGTCGCGCGGTCAAATCAAACATATAATCTATAGCTGGGGTTCCACGGCCCGCCAACTGACAGGCCAGGCCGGATCAAGGACGCCTGTCGTGGCACGATCGCACCACGCGCCGAGCCATTTGACAACAGGCGACGACAGACGAGACGGTTCCCACGGCGCGTCGGCCCGGCCTGGCGCGGCCTGATCCGTCAGAAAACGGGCCGTGGGACCCCAGCTTATGAGAGCGTTTATGAACGCGCGTTGACGCTTCTCCATGAACGCTCTCATAGATTACCATTTGTTTGATTTGACCGTGCGATGCGCTGCGCTACGCGCCGCGTCTCCATAAACGAGGCCTTATGATCCATGCCCCGCTTGTGGAGACCAACCATATAAGTTTTTAACGTAATCGATAAATACTCGTCAATTTATACAAATCCATCAATCAATGGCCTTTACGTCTATTGCAGACGATTTATGACAGTGCCTCGGAGGTAACTTTTTAAATGGCTTAATAAACCGATGCGAGAGCGGCACACTCCCGCAGGCCTGGCAGGGAAGTTCTAAGTTTACTTGTGACTAGTCCGGTGTTGCGTGTATCTATGGGCGGTGGTAATTGCTTACCACCAGGTGATCCGTCTGCTTGTTTGCCACCTATGCCATAAAAAAAATCTATATAAGAACTTCCCTTTTAACCTAGGGTGTTCTCAGCTTCAATTGCGCACTAAACAGTGCAATGTGTGCTCGAGCTTTTTCCCTCCTATTCAATTTAACCTACAGGCACTCGTACATAATACGAATGTTTTTCGCATCCCATTCACGGTTCACCGAGAAATTCCATGTGAAAGAACACTTCTGCATCAGAATCTAGCTTCAAATGAGTGCATGAATAATCAAAAGAAGGCACAAAGTCCTAAATTGAGCCACTTGAATATTTGATGTCCGTATCTCGGCAAATGTAAAATTTTATTTTCTGCACCCCCTTGTAATGTTTCGTGTAATCTTTGTAGTGCAGGAGCCATTGTTTTATTTAACTGTTTGTTTTCGCGCTGGAAAAGGTAGCGTTTGTAAGGAATGTTTATGTGCGGCACTAAATTTTTATGATGATGAGTTTGCTTGCCGTTGTTTTTCGTAATTAGGCCTTCGTGCGTTTCTTAAGGAATTTGTCGTGTTATTTTAGTAGTCGAATGCTTGTGCTTGCGTTTCCTCAAGTCGTTTATACCTCCATCTACACTTACGTACGTATACCTAAATACAAAAAATATCTACTTTATACTTTATCCCAGTATTCAGTCTTCAAGAGAATACTTAATGTGTACGTTTTTGTAGTACTTTAATACTTATACAGTAATGGACGGTCGTTGTATCAGATTGATGGCCGTTGGGGCATCAAAATTCTCGCACCGGAAGATATAACGTGGGCAAGCGTTCCACTCGATGGACCGATGGAGGTCGCGGGAAGCCGCTGGATGCGGCAGCACCAAAACGGTCGGTGTGGAAATCCTTGGGGGAGGCATTTGTTCAGCAGTGGACGTATTTTGGCCGATTATGATAGTACATGTATATTTATTATTTACGTAGTTCATTTACTTAATATCTTGTGCTATCTTCTGTTACTGAATAAACTTTTTTCTTCATTTCTTGTACTCGTAAGCCAACTATCTAAGATTTGTAGTTTACTAAATTATTGAGCCTAAACTTCCTATTTATTATACTAGGTACTTATAAAATTAAATCTTTTACGTTCCTTTAAAAACAAACTTAAAACGTATTCCACATTTTCCCCCTTTTATACAAAAAATAAAATAAAATTCTAAATTCCGTAACAAGGCGCCCGAGTCGAGTCTTTCTGTCTGCGCTGTAATGAAGGGCAATTTACGCCGGCAGCTCCCTGCCTACGTTGCGTGCAAAGCGGTGACATAACCTAACGAGCTCTAATGAGGCGATCGGAATTCGATATTTTCGCTCGCTTCGCTTCCTGCCCAACTCCGCTCGCTCGGTCGCCCGCAGTTTGAAAATTAGGTTTGCTCGTGTTTGTAGAATTTAGTTTGGGAGAGAGTTTTCAGTGTGTTTGAAAATGATGAACATATTGTTACGATATTTGTTCAAATCAGCCGAAACTATACAGGATGTAAGGGACAGGTTTCCGAAAACTTTAAGGGCTTGCTCAGTAGACGAAACTGAACAACTTTCCCCAAGAATTTTTTTCAGGAAACGAAAAAAAAAATCGGCTTCTCCATACAAAATTATAAATTTGATTGGACAGTTTGTATGGACAAGCCGATTTTTTTTTTCGTTTCCTGAAAAAAATTCTTGGGGAAAGTTGTTCAGTTTCGTCTACTGAGCAAGCCCTTAAAGTTTTCGGAAACCTGTCCCTTACACCCTGTATAACTTGAGACTGATATTTTAAGTGTGTGGTATCGGGAGCCGGGTCGTTCCCTTCCCTCAAATATGGTTGAGGGGAGCGATGGCTGACTCTCGCGTTATACTCGTGATCGGGTGCTGTCCGTGTGAACTGGCCTGCTCTTGTCATTGGTTTTTTGGAATTTGTTAGTCATTAGCTACAAACAATTTTTACTTTTATCTCTTTTGAATCCTTTCTTTATTCTTATTTTTGTATATTTTATTTACAGACATGACATTGTATAATTCATTTATTGATCTAGCATTAAGATGTAATAGAATATAAGACTTAAAAATAAAATGTGTTGGAGGGAGTTTCTTTAGGGCCCGCCGTTTCTTCTCACTCCGCAAACACTTCCCGAAACGGTGGGTATACGAGTTCCGAGTGGTAGGAACCTCGTATTAGGTAGATAAAAGAATGACGTTCGAAAAGTGTACACTGCTACCTACTTCGAATAAAATATTTTCATTTCATTTCATTTCATTTCAAGTTTTTAAAACTTCAGTAGAAATTGCATATTGTCACTTTTATTTTAACCAAGTTCTTATGGGAAGTTTAAAAACTTTTTTTTTTAAATTCAATCAAAGTCGGAGTAGGTACACATGTGCTGAGTAGTATAGGGGCCCATCTCAAAGCTCAGCTAAATTTTTTTATTACAATCTGTGGGTCTGTAAGTATGATAAATCATTTTTCAAACCGCACCCTTGCGTCGCGTCGGTATGAAATACTCTCCGATCACAAAAGGCTGATCGATTAAATGAAACATCTGGCTGTCGGCTGCCATCTTTGATTCTTCACCTTCATTTTCGTTCCGTGTCTTGTAATGCTGGAAATGGAAATAAAAATCATTTTTTCGAAATAGGTATCACTCATGCAGGTACACTATATACTTTTTGAAGGATTTTGTTTACCTAAAACCAGATCTTTTTCTTCGGCTAAACGTGTAGCACAATGGAGAAGAAAACTGACAAAGCTCGCCGATAGAGGCGCTGATATCGCTTGACTCATACTGTCAAAACGTATAGAAAAAATTGTTTACGTGAACTAAACATAAGATTATTAAACAAATGCCGCATTGTGTGGCGATTGGTTGCAATAATAATGGAAATCATTAATTTCCTAAAGATTCTCGGATGAAGAAGACGTGGGAAATGTTACGTTTTCAATTATGTACTTTTCTACTTCGCCTTTAATTGAGGAACAGTCCAAGTCGCGTACATTTTTCATTTAACAATTTTACAGAAATAAAACTAATTTATAACACCTCGATAATAAAAAACGCGGAACTAATTGAAAATTGTTATGAGTCAAGCGTCCGTAGCGCCATCTGCAAATAGCTTTGCGTTTTCTTCCCCATTAATTTACCCCTTTATCTATAATACATACTAAAATAAATTGACGATTTAAAAGCATGTGTATAGCATACACGTTTTTAAATTAAATTAAATTAAATAATATTTATTTCTTTTTCAAACTTACAACTAAATAAGTACATACATGGATGAGACTTCCTAGTAAGTATAAAAATACCTGTGACAGGAAGCCTCGCTCTTCTATAACAGATAGAAAAAGGAAACATACAAATTAAACATAATATGAAATACAAGTTAGATAATACTATAAGAGTTTTGAGTTTAATGTTAAGGAGCAGGGTTCGGAAACCGGTTTTTTGAAAATACCGGTTTCGGTCATTGACCCCTATATCGAAATAATTTCGGTTAAGGTTTCGTTCAGGTTTCGGTTACCGGTATATTTAACCGGTTTAACCAAAACCGATATTTTTTCGTTCGAACGGAATTAACCGGTTAATTTGAAGAATATGCGACTTTGTAGGCATGTTTGCCGCGTGCAATCAATTGAAAGCGTGCGAGAAAGTGAGCAGAAGACTCGGGCAGTGGCACCCGCGCGACGCGCCTGTACTTCACTAAGTTTGGTTTTAACCGGTTAATTTAGTTCTTATTTCGGTTAGAAAACCGCTTCCTGATTAACCGATATTTTATTCAAATTTACCGGTTAAGCTGGAAACCGGTTTTAACCTGAACGGAATCGTTAACCGAAATTCGAACGAAATTAACCGGTATTTGTTAACCGGTTCCGAACCTTGATAAGGAGGACCTCAAAAACTGGTTTTCAAATGTAATTTGTAAAATATTGTTTTCTTTCCATTACAGGTAAAATACCCAGCATACCCAGGTTCTCCGGCAGCGCGTTGGTTGAAAGAAATCACGCATTTGTCCTCCGTTAGATTCAGAAGGTATTTTTTTTAAACAAAATTTGTAAGCCCTACATTACGTAGATTGAATCACATGATTATTTTTTTATGGCAGAGGTGGCAAACGAGCAGACGGATCACCTGATGGTAAGCGATTACCGCCGCCCATAGACACCCGCAACACCAGAGGAGTCACAATTGCGTTGCCGATCTTACTTTCTTTGAATGCGAAGTTTCATCCCATTCATTTCGAAGCCCAGACGAGAGATGAGTAGATACATTACACGCAGTTTTTATTTAAATTAGTTATTATAATTTAACTCTAAGGTAGAATTTCAAATTATCCGAGAATTTTCGTGGTTATAATCTTACACTTCCTACCTTTTATCTAAATTTAAATCAATGTTAGTCACTAATTACTGAAATTCGAAAATGACAAAAACAAATAACAAAAAGCATATTCGTTAGTTTTTTGTCGGTACATCTTAAATTTAAGATCAATGTTTCATTCATAAACGTCATTAAAATGCATATAAATAAAGTATTGTAAAATTTACATATACGGGGTGTAACAAAATTGGTGTAGGACCCGTTAACTGGGGATTCTACATTCTACATACATCGTACTGAACAACATTTGTTCTAAGACTTTGCTCAAACCGCAAAAAAAATTTTGGACTCCATACAAATTGATCATCTGTTTTGCCATTTTTGTATGGAGAGTCCACAATTATTTTTTTTGCGATTTGAGCAAAGTTCTTCAGTACGATGAGTAGAATCCCCATTGAACGGGTCCTACACCAATTTTATTACATCCTGTATATACCCAAATAAGATAACTCTACTTTTAGCGCAGTTGAGTCAAAAAACACAATAATTTTCCTATTAAAATGATTTTCATTTTACCGATACCTGTAAATCATGAGTAATCATCGCCTCCACTAAAGGAATTTCCATTTTATTACGACCAATTAAGCAGAAATGAAGCCGGCCAGTAAATCCAGGCGCCATTCGCGATGGGCGGGGACAGGACGTTTTTGTTGTGACTTCACTTTTTTAACCGACTTCAAAAAAAGGAGGAGGTTCTCAATTCGTCGGAAACTTTTTTTTTATGTAAGTTCACCGATTACTCGAAGTCGCCTGAACCGATTTGGATAATTATTTTTTGTTTAAAAGGGTATACTTCGCAGGTGGTCCCATATAAATCGATTCAGCGGTTTTTGAGAAAATCAACAAAAACCTAGCAAAATTGGAGTTGTTGCGATTTAAGTCGGTTGTTTTTAACGTATTCAGCGTGGTCAATTATTATAAAAAATAGTGAAATTAGTAATAGGACCTTATTATGCAACATGCGACCATATAGACACAGTACCTAATATACAGGTGTTAAAAAAGTGCGTTTGAAATTTTAAGTGGTTACTCAGAATCAAGTATAGATTACAGGAAAAATATTGAAAAAACCCGCTCTTCATTTTTTTCAGTTTTCCATACAAATTCTTGATTCACTATTCAGATATAGTATGGGAATCTCAAAAACAAAATTGAAGAGCGGATTTTTTCAATATTTTTCCTGTAATCTATACTTACTTGATTCTGACTATCCACTTAAAATTTCAAATGCATTTTTTTAACATCCTGTATATATGTATATACCTTAGTATTGTCATACTGTAGGTGCATCGTTAAAATGGAATTGGGCGGGGCACATAGATCGCATAACAAATGTCCGGTAGGGCAAGCTCTCAAGCGACGGCGGCGCACCGGAAGACGTAGCGTGCTGGCCTCCCACTCGACAGACCGATGACCTGGTGAAGGTCGCGGGAAGCCGCTGGATGCGGGCAGCGCGAGACCAGTCGGCCATCGTGGAAATCCTTCGGGGCGGCCTTTGTTCATCTTTTAGCTGATAATTTATTTATTTATTTATCCGTTTATTTCAGGCACAGGGCCCATAGAAATATACAAAATACAATACATTTAAAAATATACAAATACTATAAATACATAACAATATAAAATTAATATTACAACTAAGTTAAGTAGGGATAGTTTTCTTCAGTTTCGCCTCCCTGAAGCGTCGGAATACAACTCCCTCTGGCCAAAAGTCGGGGTCAAGTAATACTTTCTGGTGTTTGGCCGGAATCTGAAGTTTAAGGCCACAAAATTATTTGGCCTGTTTGACTCCAGAGTCTCCAGAAACACCTCTACATCTCCCTGAATCCGACCCCTGCACGCAGTCTGGATATATTGAAAGACATCCGCCTTTGTTGTCTTCTTAGGCGGGAGATGTATACTAGTGTGGTCGGCGCAGCAGCAAGCAGCGGAGAACTCGATGCTGGGGCTGTGTCTCTCAGGTTGCGGCTACGACAACCTCGATTCTTCCTAGCTTTCATCAGGGTGAAGCCGTCTTTATCCACTACTGTAATGATAATGACCTCACCACCCACCCCAGTGACCGTGCTTAGCGCAAGCTGTACGCAACACACATCGACGCATGTACAAACGTTTTTTAACCGACTTCAAAAAAAAGGAGGAGGTTCTCAATTCGTCGGAATCTTTTTTTTTTATATATATGTTCACCGATTACTCGAAGACGCCTGAACCGATTTGGAAAATTCTTTTTTGTTTAAAAGGGTATACTTCACAGGTGGTCCTATATAAATTTTATCGAAATCGATTCAGCGGTTTTTAGAAAGTCAACAAAAACCTAGCAAAATTGGAGTTGTTGCGATTGAAGTCGGTTGTTTTTAACGTATTCAGCGTGGTCAATCATTTTTTTCTCGTAGTAGGTATCTACTCGTATAAGTAAAGTAATTCTTATGCGAAAATGTATTACTTTGTCCAAAGTTTACCTTGGGATCATTGGCCGTAGGTATCACTGCTCGCTTTGTGCCTGCCACCAAGAGCGTGCTTGGTTGCTCCGCTAGAGTAGTAAATTAAGAAGACGTTGTGGCTCAGTGCGGCTTGCGTGGTCGCATCGATCATGCAGGTTAACTGACTACAGACACGGTCATAACCTGGATGGGTTTGACTGTTAATGGCATTTATCTCGACCGTTTCCATGCTTCGCAAGGCGCGTTAAGCCGTTGGTGCCGGCTGCTATCGCTAGCAGTCGTTAAGCCATGTCAGAGGCCTTATAGGCGGCTTGAAAACATCTGACACTGGGGTTGGCCACTGGTAGCCCCACAACCTTCACCAATCCGGACTTGGCCCCCGTGTGTGGAGTATAGCCTAAACCTTCCCGAGTTATGGGAAGAGACCCGTGCCCCTGCAGTGGGGACGTAATAGGTTGTTAACAACTCTCTGGCTCGGTGGCTAAGTGGTTAGCGATCCTGACCTCCGATCCGAGAGTCGTGGGTTCGATCCCCACATAGGGCAAACTTTTCTGTGATGAGCAGAATTGTTTGCTCTGAGTCTGGGTGTATAATCTATATATGTATGTATTTAAATGTATATGTGTATGTATATCAGTCTCTGGTTCCCAAGAAACAGGGAATCCTAGTTTGGGGCCAGATGATCGTGTGTGATTTGTCCCGGATGTTATTATTATTATACTGGTTGAACTAAAAAAAACATTCGTGTCGAAACAAATTGTCAAGTTTTCGTGAAGTTACATTAAGTATTACTTCAAGTATTCAGTTGGAAAGTTTATAAATAACTCTAACAAACAAATTCTGAACAAACCAAATGAAAACTGTAGATAATAATTAGGGAACTTTGTTCTGATGTTAGGTCGGACGAAGGTAATTGAATATTTATTTTGGTAATTACTTTCTATTACTTTTGTTTAATCTCGGATGCAACAGTTTAAATATTTTGATAAAATTCAAAAATAATTGAACAACTTTTGTTATACTACTAAAAAAATGAACGTCATTGGTAGGCGACGTGGTAGGAATCGACATGGTGGGAAATCGTCATAATGGGTCAGTCGACGTCGTGGGAATCGATATACTGACAACAACTCTCTTTTTTCTGTTTGCTCAGGAAATTCTTTGTGCTGTTACCTTACATTACAAAAAAAATTACGCATTTTCTATCACGTTTTCCTGTTTTATTCGTTTTTTTTAAGCGAATTATAACTTTGCTTATAAAAAGCGTACTCCCATATCAAAGGCCGGCAACGCACTTGTGACTTCTCTGGTGTTGCGGGTGTCTATGGGCGGCGGTAATCGCTCACCATCAGGTGATCCGTCTGCTCGTTTGCCACCTCTGCCATAAAAAAAAATTACATTTAGTTTCTTACTTTGGTTATTTAATTCGTAGTAGGCATACCAAAAGTGTAACGTCATGTCATTATAGTAAAATACAGCGCAGGCTTCCACTAACCGAGCTGATTTGAACAATGGAAAAGCTAGTGCTATAGTGGCGATGACAGTAGATTTTGAATATTAAAAGTCATTCTGTTTTGTGTACCTTTGTACTCACCTGTACAAGTTGTTACACTATGTTACTACAGAAGATAGAGGTATGTACACTGGTGGACTAAAAAATCGACTCAAGATTTGTTGCTCGACCTTTGAAAAAGTAACTCAGTCTACAAAACTGCTAAACACTATAAGCAAAAAACTAGAAAACTATCAAACTAAAATCACAAACAGTAAACACACAGTTTTTGAACTTTTGGTTTAGTTTTATTTTGCTATATTGAGTTAATTTATGATATGTGTATGTATATCAGTCTCTGGTTCCCAAGATACAGGGAATCCTAGTTTGGGGCCAGATGACCGTGTGTGATTTGTCCCAGATATTATCATTATTATTAATTTTCCAAAAGTCGTGCTTAAAATTTTCCAAAACTTTGAGTCGACTTTTTTGTCCATGAGTATAGGTTCCTTATAGGACTGGTACCCCCTAAAACTGGGCTTGTTTATCCCATCAAAAAAGCTGTCAAGTGCGTGTCGGGCCACGCGCAGTGTAAGGTTCCGTAGTACTTCGACAGACACTGCTTCAAGGGGAAACCTCCTGTCTTACAAAATTGACTACTACTCGTTAACTTGTAAAGCCTACTTAGCTGTGATAGTTTTCCTTTTAACTTCGTTATATATACTACTGCCGTGATTTTTTTCTCGTTTCTAGAAACAACCGTTTAGCTGGCAGGGGGGACACATGACTTTGACAAAAATATACAATTTAAAGCTTAATATTTCAAAACGGATCTCTGAATCGAAAAATTGTTTTCACAAACCCACAATATTTTTGAAAGACCTATCCAACGATATGCCACACCACGGGATAGTTGAGAAAAAAAAATCATCCCCACTTCACGTGTAGAGGAGGTATCCTGAAAAACTTTTTTCAAGATTTTATTTTACAAATCGATACTTCTGGGCTCAAAGGGCGTAAACGCTAAATAGACCTTAGGCGTATACGCCCTTTGAACCCAGAAGTATCGAAATTTTTCAGCGTGATTAATATGTATATACGTGCCAAATTACAGGTACTAATAGTCTCTGAGCTAAGCCGCAGACGTCTGTCGGACATGGCGAAACTATAAGGGTTCCTTATTGACTACGGAACCCTAATAAAACGATAGCAGATGTTTGGGTGACGTATAATTTAGACTTTGACAAAATAAAAACTCCATATTGGGAAAATAACCATTTATGCCCATAATATTTCTGTATTCTGCGTTCCAATTTGAAATCAAACAAAACATTCCATTTATAACCGACCAGCCAAACGACCGCAGCCATTTAAACAATATAAACAAAACTATTTGAAAATCGAACGACCGATTGGAACAATGGCGCCCATAAATTTGAAATGAGAACTGCAGATCTAGTGGCTTTTGGTTCTCAGCGATCTTTCGTATCGGTTCTTATTTCTATATTTTCTATGGAAAAATGACTAGTCCTTGAATGCTGTTGACTGGACTATAGCATTAAGATACAATATGCTAATAAACAAATGATAATTATTTTATATATACGGTTGTAAGTAAAACGACTTTATATTGAACTGAAATATCAATTTTACCACTTATTTCTCCAAATATTCAGTAAACTAATTGATTTATTTAGGGTAAAAAGCCACTATATATCAACAATCTGCTTCATGGGTAAAGGGTAGCCCTGGGCAGCGCAACCACGCAGCCACACGACGAACCAGTTCAATTAACGTACCTACCGCAAGCGAGCGGATTGGTCAGATCTTCTCTCGCGAACTGATTGATTTGTTTTGTACTAATGGATCCAAACTGTTTTTTAACCACATTCAGACTGAAACAAAAATGGCGGGGTATTTTTCCCTTTGACAAAACCGCAAATCCAACTATAGCAAATGTTTGATTTTATTGTATGTAGGTCTTTATAGTTGCTGTTAGGTCTTAGGTGCTGATAGTTGTGAGTATGTAGTAGAATAGAATAGAATAGAATAGAAAACGTTTATTCGGGGAAACTCACACAGGAAACATAGAATTAAAATAATAATTAAAATAGTATTGAATAATTTAATTTTCACAAAAATAAAGGTGTAACGAAATTGGTGTAGGACTCGTTAACTTTCTACTCATCGTACTGAACAACAGCATTATGAAAATTACGAAAATTATCAACTATTGTTCTACGACTTTGCTCAAATCGCAAAAAAAAATTCGGACTCTTCATATAAATTGATCATCTGTTTTGCCATTTTTGTATGGAGAGTCCAAATTTTTTTTGCGATTTGCGAAAATTCATAGAACAAAATTTGTTCAGTATGATGAGTAGAATGCTGATCTAACAGGTCCTATACCAATTTTGCTACATCCTGTATAGGGTCCTTCTAAAACACCTGAAAAAAATTTTTAAGTGGTTTCTACTCACGAAAATCAACTCTTTCTGAAATATTTTCATAAGGATTCTATATATTTTTTTAATTTGAACAGTTTAGAGTGCTGAGTCCGGGATCATTTGCCTCGCCATTAATCTCTCTCCACTTTCGACATAATTTATTATAAATTAACTTAAAACACAAACTTGGAAAATTAAGTTAATCATGGCTTACGTTTTAAGATCTCTTCCGAGATTTTGAACAAACTTGAAGCTGTCGCATAATTAGTGAAAGCGGATTTGTTTTGAAACAGATACCGTATTGTTAGAATAGGCAACATAATGTTAAAAATAAAACAGAATCGTGTGGATCCCACATCTTTCAGTCATTGTTAGCGAAGAAGGGTTGACGCACCACAATCAGCTTTGACGTAATTGCTTTTAAGTTATAGCAGGTTGGAGTACTTTTGGAATAAGAAATTTGTTTGAAAATGTACTTTGAAAACGTAAATTAATCTTGAAAACAAACGCAAGCTATGTATCAGTTCCTTCTTAAATTTACGAATGCATTAAATGAAAATATAATCGTTTAAGAGTTATACACAAAGAAATGAAGTTTTCAAAGAAATGGCATTCATTTAAAAATATCACGAAGTAGTTAAGTCACGCACTTTGTAATTTGCCCTCATTTAAAGTGAAAATCTCCGCTCTTAAATTTATTTTTGGACCGCTTTACGGACAGGACCCCTACTTAATTTAGGGCCGAAATCTGAATATTTTTAGGACACAATTTACAGGGAACAAATTTAGGTTTGATACCTATTTCAGCCTTTTATAATTGCCAAGCCTTTTAAAATATTAGTGCTTAAACATAATTTACATCATTTTCTTGCTACCCACTTAATAATATTTCTTTTTCAGTGTTACCGTTTTTAAACTATTTGCCAGTTTTTATAGCAAATCCAAGAATAAAGACAGTTTAGCAAACCTGTAGAATAAAGGTGTTTAATACATGACTTTGAGTCGCTGAGCCAGCGAAGTAAGAAATACAGGGTGATAAAAAAGTGCGTTTGAAATTTTAAGTGGTTACTCAGAATTGAATATAAAATACAGCAAAAATGTTGAAAAAAATCCGATCTACTATTATTTTTTAGTTTTACATACAAATTCTCGATTCACAATTCAGATTTATCATGGGAATCTGAAAAATAATAATTGAAGAGCGGATTTTTCAATACTTTTCCTGTATTCTATACTTGATTCTGAGTAACCCCTTAAAATTTCAAACGCACTTTTTAATATCCTGTATAATGGAGTAAACGTCTCTTTTAATGCATTCTACACAAAATGCTACAAAGTCAATTTAAGTATTTATATAACAACGTTCCCTTCAGGTCCCAGCTGAAATAGGTAAATAACGAATAGGTTCGGTTGCCACGCGAACTGTGGCCAAGGTCCTTTACACGGAGATAAATCACACAGCACACTACATCGATCATGGTTGCGATGACGGAGGCGAACAAATCTGTTTCGGCGGAGCGTTTAGGAGACAGCTTTACAGCGCAATCCATTGAGGCGGGTGGACATTTGTACCCAGTGGCGTTTCGTCTCAGGGTTTTCAAGTAGTTTTTTAACTTTATTAAGTTTTTTTTTATTTGTTTGTGTCGCATTATAATTAGAAACATTGTATCACTGCAAAAATCTGGATATTTAGAAAATTATCTGTAAAAAACTGCAAATAAAACTAAATCGCTCGGAGTTTCTATTTTATAGTGGCATTAGAAAAACTAAACTAACCGCGTCCAACCGTTTGAAATGTTTTTAATTTTAATTCGCAATTTTTCACAAAGTAGATGCCTTTTTTAAAATATAAACTGCCACAGCCACAAATATAAAGTTGAAAGAGAACTTGAGAGCGCACAATCAAAAGAGTATGTCTATGACCTTTTGTGCCTAGTGGTATTTCGTCCCATGTTGTTTTTCAGATGAAAATACTAAATGACTGTATTATAAACTTAGCGTAGTATTAAAAATACTATTTTGTATAACATACCTAAGTGTTACTATATTAGGTGCTAAACACCACTCTTTTACCGACAATTCTGTAAGAATGTTTTTTAAGCTTTCACTCTGTTAGTAACAAAAATTACATTTGCATTAAATGTTATATTATTATATTGAACTATCTAACTTTATGCGCGCCAGGTACCCATCCAAAGCTTGCTTAATATTGCTCTAGTTTCACCGAATTTCTACCTTTTATTTGAGTATGTACGGACTGAACGGCTTTGCCTGTTTTCTTTGCTGAGATTCAGTTAACCTAGATTACTAGTTTCCATCTAGATATTTAGGTAGCTCTTCACTTGTTTACTTACTTACATAAAAAGAAACGGATCCTTTATCCATTCAATGAAATCTTTCAATGGCCTAAAAGGGTATAAAAAGATTTAGAACTGAGATATCTTGAAATCTTTTAATCCTAGTTTGGGATAAAACATTTTCTTACTCACTAGCTTCTGCCCGCGACTTCGTCTGCGTAGACTTCGAAATTGGGTTTAGAGAAAGAAAATGTTATTGTGGCGTCATCTAGCGATGAAGTTGAAATTATGATTTTTTAAGCATTCCTCCGGGAACCCTTGAGTTCTCCGGGATAAAAAGTATCCTATGTGTTAGCCGAGTGCTTTATTTATCCACCTTCCAAATTTCATCCAAATCAGTTAAGTAGTTTCGGCGTGAAAGTGGAACAAACAAACAAACATCCATACTTTCGCATTTACAATATTATACTGAGATGAGATTGAAAAAATGAAAGTCTAGTAAATGGTTTTATATTTTGTGCGCTGTTATACGCCAATGTTTATTGAGACTCATTATGGCATTTATTTCGACCGTTTCCGTTCTTTATGCAAGGCACGTTCAATCAATCAATCAATCAATTTTTTATTGTTTGCTCCAACAAAAATACTAAACAGTGTAAATAGTATGCTAAATAAAAGTAGGTATACATATTTTAACCGTGTTAAAAATAAGGCTTTAAACTAAAAAAAAAAAACAAATAATCAAATAATTGTGTGTATTGTATTGTGAAGCCTGATGTCTGAACTAGGTGATCCTGTGTTTACCAGTCGCTCATTGGTACCAGTCGCCTTCAATAGAGGGCAGTCGATTAACCAGAAGCCTTATTGGCGGCTTGAAAACAACTAATTTTAATTATTTCATAGTTAAAAAACACATTTTACACGTCTATTAATACTAATGTTGGCCGATAGCCCGAGAACCTCTACCAATGCGAACTTAGCCCCCGTCTGTGGAGGTATGGGAAAAGACCCATGCCCCAGCAGTGGGTCCAATACTATATTTGCGTCCTGTCCATTCGACTTGATACATGGTAAAAACGATTTCTTTCATTCGAGAAAATATAGTTTCATCTATGCACCGAGAAATATTTTTGCAATGGAGAATATGAGTTTCTTGAAATAAATGTCAAGAATATCATATTTATACTGTGAGAGACAAACTTAAGTTATAGAATAATTGACCACGCTGAATACGTTAAAAACAACCGACTTCAACCGCAACAACTTCAATTTTGCTATGTTTTTGTTGATTTTCTCAAAAACTGCTGAATCTATTTCGATAAAATTTATATGGGACCACCTGTGAAGTATACCCTTTTAAACAAAAAAAGGATTTTCGAAATCGGTTCAGGCGTCTCCGAGTAATCGGTGAACATACATAAAAAAAAAAAAAGATTCCGACGAATTGAGAACCTCCTCCTTTTTTTGAAGTCGGTTGAAAATATTATTTCTGCAGTAAGAAACAAATCAAAGACATCAGAATCTCTTGGCACATAAAAATTCCGACTCATTTTTTGGCCGTGTAGATTTTGTACTGCAAGGCGTTGTTAAATTCGTCTTTATCCTCAGATTGACATAGGACATATTGTATACAATCGCCAGTTTTTTATTTACCTAATTTTATCGTTAAGATTATTTTCGTTTCGACAAAGTAACATGTAGACTAAACTCAACGTTTATAATAATAGCTTCAAATGACCTCTGAAAAATATAAACATTATAATTGGCACAAAAGTAGGCCATCTTGGGTTTTATTTCCTTAGGCCTCCAGCCCTCGCGTGAGATCTAGGCCTAGCTGAGTTACGAGCGGCTCGCACGCGAAGCGAACGCGATCGATGGAGCAAAGCTCTTTGCTGAGTATTGCTGAGTATCAGACTGCTTGACTATTGAATGGTGTAAAAAACGGATATAAGCAGTAAATTTTTTAATAATATTAATTATGTTTATTCACCAAGACGACCGTGCATTTACCCGTGGGAGAGCCATGCTTTGGCACGAATGGGCCGGCTCGACCGGAGTGATACCACAGCCTCACAGGAAACCGGCGTGAAGCAACGCTTGCGTTGTGTTTCGCCGAGTGAGTGAGGGTACCGGAGGCCCAACCCCCCCCCCCCTCTCCAATTTTCTCATCCTCCCATCCCACTTCAAAGGTCGGCATCGCACTTGTGACTCCTCTGGTGTTGCGGGTGTCTATGGGCGGCGGTAATCGCTTACCATCAGGTGATCCGTCTGCTTGTTTGCCACCTATCACATAAACAAAAAACATAATAGATCACACAGAGCAGAATAACGGTTAAACCTTATACAAAGTAAACAAAAAGGACAAAACAACTTTACAGGTTGTTCTACCATTTCTAAGAGACCGAAATATTAACTATTTAGGGTATTTAAAAAAAAAAAAGACACTTTACTGATTAATAATTAAAATCCACACGAGAACAAAGCAAATAAAACTTTCACCTGTTTTAAAACAGCAGAACGTCTGTAAATAGAATGTAAAAATAGAATCAACCCTTTTAGGCTTGAAACCTGTTTCATAAATTTCGACAGCAAAGGCCCCGGGGCCCCCGATTACTTCCCTCTTTATCACGTGGGTACGCCAGTTTTGGGTAACTATCAATGAGTTTACTAACTTTCGAAACTGATAGTTTAGACCTGGGGGAATTGAAAGCCTCGAGATGACTTATTAATGAAGTTAGTACAAATGAAACAAGACCCACGTAGTTTTGGGATTAAAACAGGTTTTTAGAAAACCTTTGAGGCCCCTTGTTCATCTTTTAACCCTGAATATAAAAGCTAACTGAGCTCGTGTTTATGATTAGTTAAATTTTACTACCACTACTTTGTGTGTTGAAAGCTGTTGGTTTTCTTAATGAAACGAAATAAAATTAATAATTTACGAAAGTATGACCACGCTGAATACGTTGAAAACAACCGACTTCAGTCGCAACAACTCCAATTTTGCTATGTTTTTGTTGATTTTCTCAAAAACCGCTGAATCGATTTCGATGAAATTTATATGGGACCACCTGTGAAGTATATCCTTTTAAACAAAAAAAGAATTTTCCATATTGGTTCAGGCGTCTTCGAGTAATCGGTGAACATACATAAAAAAAGATTCCAGCGAATTGAGAACCTCCTCCATTTTTTGAAGTCGGTTTATAAAATGGAATTCTAAATAAAAGGTATTTGACTACTACTACTGCAGCAAATAATAAATAATCAATATTTTACAAAGAACTTTTATATTGTGGTAAGTACAACTTATAAGTTCATCTATATTAGAAATTCAAAATAACATTCGATTTGGAGTTCAAAACAGATTTGCTTATAAATCACGTATATACAGTACAGAAAGCGTAACTTACAGACATAAAGCTTCTTTTTTTACCGTTAATTTCTGATTCTTTGCAAAGTTTGTCATAACAACCCATTACGACCCCACTGCAGGGGCACGGGTCTCTTCCCATAACTCGGGAAGGTTAGGCCATACTCCACACACGGGGGCCAAGTCCGGATTGGTGGACGTTGTAGTTCTAGTGGCTAACCCCATGTTTCAGAAGTTTTCAAGCCGTTTTCATGTCAGAAGTTGTCATAACTAAATCAAGTCAATCTTATCTTATCTTACCTTGTACAGAAACTAGAATGCATTGGTATAAGGGGTAATGCTCTCGAATTACTGCGTGACTATCTGAGTGACAGAAAACAGTGTGTGAAAATCAGTTCATATATTAGTCGGCTTGAGAATATAGAATACGGTGTCCCCCAGGGGAGTGTATTAGGTCCCACACTTTTCCTGATTTATATAAATGATTTATTATCACTAGACATAGGAAATGCACACATGTTTTCTTATGCTGACGATACAGCCATAGTATTTACAGGGAAAACATGGCAAATGACACGAGATTTCACGGAGTTGGGGCTATCTTCAATTAAAACATGGCTAAATGAAAATCTTCTGACCTTGAACACTCTAAAAACAAACTATATTTGCTTCACAATAAATAATCGAACTCAACCTGATAACAATTTTAATATAAAAATTCATGATTGCGTAGATCGTTCAACCTGCAACTGTCCTATAATAAATAAACTGATCAACACAAAGTACCTCGGAATACAAATAGATCAATACCTCTCATGGCATTCACAAATAGAACTTATCTCAAACAGGATCAGAAAACTCATCTGGATTTTCAAAAACCTACGGCATGTTGCTATGAAAACACTTTTGAATAGAATATACACCGCACTAGCACAATCGATCATTACATATGGTATAACGATTTGGGGTGGAGCAGGAAAAACGAAGTTTCTGGAAGTTGAAAGATCTCAGAGAGCTCTCTTAAAAGTAATGTACTTTCTGCAACGTAGATTTCCAACTAGTGAACTGTATGTGCGCTGTGATCTTTTAACAGTCAGAAAACTTTATATTCTTCACTCCATACTAAGAAAACACAAATCTTTAATATTTGATGCCAGTAAACTAGAAAAAAGAAGAAAAGACATTGTAGCTAATAATCAACGTGTCAATACTACCTTTGCCAAACGCCAATACACTGCACGATCAAGTCTCATGTATAATTATATTAATAAAATTCTAAGTATATACTCTCTAAATCGTTATGAAGTTAAAAATAAACTGTTACTTTTTCTAAAATCACTTCAGTATGAAGAAACGGAGGAAATTCTTGGACATAACTAAGACAAACAATCACATACTCATACACATACACACACACACACACACACCACACACTATATAATAAGTCATTATATAATTAGTATTAGTTTAAAGATATTTAATACAAAACTACCTACTTTGTTATTTTATGTTAATAGTTATTTTTTCATTATAAACTTTTACCATTACATGCCTAGATATGTAGATAAGGAAGAGCGGGGTTTCCTGGCACAGGTATCTTTATACTTAATAGGAAATCTCAACCACATGTTATATATGTAAGATGTAAAAGAGAAATAAACATTTTTTCATTTTTTTTTTCATTTTTTTTTTATCTTACTAATATTATAAATGCGAAAGTATAGATGTTTGTTTGTTTGTTTGTTCCACTTTCACGTCAAAACTACTGAAAGGATTTGGATGAAATTTGGTAGGCAGATAGATCAAATACTGGATTAACTCATGGGCCAATTTTTGCTCCTGGAAAATGCATGATTCCTGTAGGATACCTTAATGACAGTCAAAAGCGAGATCCACGTGTGGAGCCGCGTGCAAAAGCTAGTTTGAATATCCTTTATATTAAAGGTGTACTTGAGCCTAACTTCTTAAAATTTCAAACGCATTTTTTTAACAACCTGTATATCAAACAGACACGCACACACCTACTTGTCAACGAAGTCACCTTGTCCTATTTAGAGCCGAGTCGTAACAACCAGTCCCAGAGTTCCAAACTTGTCAGATATTGGTTCCGGTCCCTGGACTAACTTATATTGTTTCCAGGTGACGTCTGAGACGTGAATGAGATATTCACCTGGAATTGCAGCCCGAAGTCTGGTGGGAAAGTTTAGAATAATATTGTTACATAAGAGGGTACAATTGAATTCAAGTCAGTCCAATTTAGTCTTTGTTACAATAACATATATATACAGGGTGTAAGGGACAGGTTTCCGAAAACTTTAAGGGCTTGCTCAGTAGACGAAACTGAACAACTTTCCACAAGAATTTTTTTCAGGAAACGAAAAAAAAAATCGGCTTCTCCATACAAAATTATAAATTTGATTGGACAGTTTGTATGGAGAAGCCGATTTTTTTTTCGTTTCCTGAAAAAATTTCTTGTGGAAAGTTTCGTCTACTGAGCAAGCCCTTAAAGTTTTCGGAAACCTGTCCCTTACACCCTGTATATAAGAATGAAGTTAGAAAAAGGAAAGATGATACAAATTAAATCAAATTTATTTTCCTGCGAAATACTTATATTAGAAGTGATTGATATACATTACGATATTTACTTTTTGACATGTTAACAAGATTTGAAATCATTGAGACAAGAATTCTTCAGACCCCAATAATCTTTACCGTTCCTAACACCTGTGTCGCTTACTTTTACTGTAGGTGTAAATCCATCAAGTATAGTATAGTATAGTATAGTATAGTATAGTATAGTATAGTATAGTATAGTATAGTATAGTATAGTATAGTATAGTATAGTATAGTATAGTATAGTATAGTATATTAGGTGCTTACCTATGAAATTGTCGATTAGTTAAAAAAATTCAAAGAAAAAATATTAAATAATTAAGGTTTTAAAACAACTAACAATTTCCAAAGTACCATTGGACATTTAGAAATAAAATAATGCTTGCTAAATGCACGTTGTTTGAACATTTTGAGAGCACAGTGGTATAGAAGCTATGAAAATGGATTTTTTCGTCACTGAAAATCGCCATTTTTTTCATTATTATTTTTTTATTTTTGATTTTTGAAGGCTACACTTACACCAGCGTGTTATTCGTTACCATATTATGTATTTTTGAACATATTGCGCATAATATTTCACAATTTTCAGATTATTTCGTTTTTTTTTGGTAGAAAAAATTTACTCAATTGATCTCTAAGAAAACGCCAATACAGTATTTAATGGAACCCTACTCAATCACTTTTTAGGGTTCCGTAGCCAAATGGCAAAAAACGGAACCCTTATGGATTCGTCATGTCTGTCTGTCTGTCTGTCTGTCTGTCTGTCTGTCCGTATGTCACAGCCACTTTTTTTCCGAAACTATAAGAACTATACTGTTGAAACTTGGTAAGTAGATGTATTCTGTGAACCGCATTAATATTTTCACACAAAAATAGAAAAAAAACAATAAATTTTGGGGGCTCCCCATACTTAGAACTGAAACTCAAAAATTTTTTTTTCATCAAACCCATACGTGTGGGATATCTATAGATAGGTCTTCAAAAATGATATTGAGGTTTCTAATATCATTTTCTTCTAAACTGAATAGTTTGCGCGAGAGACACTTCCAAAGTGGTAAAATGTGTGTCCCCCCCCCGTAACTTCTAAAATAAGAGAATGATAAAACTAAAAAATATATATGATGTACATTACCATGCAAACTTCCACCGAAAATTGGTTTGAACGATATCTAGTAAGTAGTTTTTTTTTAATATTTCATAAATCGTAAAACGCAATTTACCTTTCATTCAAGTTACAACGAACTACAAGAACTTCTATATTATGTGACTTGCTGTTACGGAACCCTTCATGGGCGAGTCCGACTCGCACTTGGCCGCTTTTTTACACGAGAGACATGACATCACTAATTCATGAAAGACCTTGAATATAGCTAAAATGATATATAATTTAATGGAAGTAAATTAATTTTTGGGGAATATAATTCTGTTGAACTTTCAAAACTGAAACGGCAATTTCATAGGAAAGCACCTAATACTATAGTATAGTATAGTATAGTATAGTATAGTATAGTATAGTATAGTATAGTATAGTATAGTATAGTATAGTATAGTATAGTATAGTATAGTATAGTATAGTATAGTATAGTATAGTATAGTATAGTATAGTATAGTATAGTATAGTATAGTATAGTATAGTATAGTATAGTATAGTATACCAATCGTTTCAGTATACTAACCCCGTGAAAGCCTCGGGCTCACAAAGGGGAAGGCGCAATCAGTCACTTTAAGAGATACTGTTTTAATTAAATTATTCATTGCACAAATGAGGTCTTAAGATGCACTCTAGCGCATAGAATCTCTAAATTGACACCACTGTGTTGTCGCAACAACTCCAATTTTGCTATGTTTTTGTTGATTTTCTCAAAAACCGCTGAATCGATTTCGATACAATTTATGTGGGACCACGTGTGTAAATTCTTTTTTTGTTTAAAAGGGTATACTTCACAGGTGGTCCTATATAAATTTTATCGAAATCGATTCAGCGGTTTTTGAGAATATCAACAAGAACATAACAAAATTGGAGTTGTTGCGATTGAAGTCGGTTGTTTTTAACGTATTCAGCGTGGTCAATTATAACCCAAACCTTTAGTTTAGAGGGCCAAGTCACATTCGCGAAGCCACCGTCGCTTTTCGCCCCTGATTGTGTGAAACGTGTTAACCCTGTCATCGAATATTAACCGCTCGCGAGCGGTCGCACTCAAAAGCTATTTATAGCAGAATCGATGCCAGTTCTATCTATACCCGAAGAACGAAGAAGGCCGCAAAGTCTATGGAGTTTCCGTATAGTTTGCCGCCTTCTCTCTTATGAGGGAGTCTTTCTTGCGAGCGGCCTCTACCTACAGAGCTGGGAAAATGTAACCTCATAAAGGTCGGTTCTACCCTAAAATTGGGTTTGGCGTTCCGTAACTAAATTAAGCAGAAGTTTATTGTTGTTAAATATTGTGATAGGTAGGTATGTGTATTTTGACTTGCTTATGTGCACATTAAACCTGATATTAAAGGTCCTTGCACCAAGGGTCTACAACGCAATCGATGAAGAGGTAAAAAACTCCCCTAGTGACTCGCAATTTAATAAGAAATTGAAAAAGAACCTCATAGCTAAGCTTATTATGACGTAAAAAAATTCCTAAACACATCGTAACAGTCTCATTAACCCAGTACTTTGATCGACACATGTAACTTATAATAATGTAACAATTTTATTTATTTTTTATGTACCTGTAGTACTATAAGGTTCTTGAGGAAAACACTGATACTTTTGATTATTTTAGTTTATTTCCAATTAAACTTATTAAAATATTTAAATAGATGTTTACATCATGACGAACCCTTAGAGAATCTCTTGTTCCAAACCATCAAAATCCGACAGCGAACGATTTAAATCCTTATTATTTTAACCGACTTCAAAAAAAAGGAGGAGGTTCTCAATTCGTCGGAATCTTTTTTTTTATGTATGTTCACCGATTACTCGAAGACGCCTGAACCGATTTGGAAAATTCTTTTTTTGTTTAAAAGGATATACTTCACAGGTGGTCCCATATAAATTTTATCAAAATCGATTTAGCGGTTTTTGAGAAAATCAACAAAAACATATTAAAATTGGAGTTGTTGCGATTGAAGTCGGTTGTTTTTAACGTATTCAGCGTGGTCATGTTTTTTTAATAGAAACGTTCCAACGCCGAAAAGACTGTAGAGATTCCATCACTGCAGTACCTATTAATCAAATAAATATTGTACTTTATTTCTATTGTACTGTTTGACATGTAAAATATTTTTCACGAAATAAATTGAATTGAATTGAATTGAATTGATAGCAAATACGTATTTATAAAGAGATACTTTGAGGATATTGTTAATTACGCCCTAACGCCCTATACCACTTTGGTTCTACGATTGTGCCGGAATCATAATTTTTGATTTTTTATACAAATTATACAGATCTCCGGATCTTGCAAGAGTGCGGTCGCCTTTAATCCGATCTGCAATATTTTCTTTCAGTTCCCCATACTGAATCTTAACAGTGAATCAATTTGTATGGGAAACTAAAAAAAAATGTAGACCGGAGTTTTTCAATATTTTTCCTGTATTTTATACTTGATTCTGAGTAACCCCTTAAAATCTCAAACACACTTTGAAATAAGGGTTTACTCGGAGTCAGATTTAGTACGAGAAATAAAAAAGAAATGCATATTTTACCTGTACTCTATACTTGATTCTGAGTAACCACTTAAAATTTCAAATGCATTTTTTTACATTCTATTCATTCTTCTATACATAGAGGTAGAGTAAATTACGATACAAGTTGATTAGGCGCCATCGCTTCGAGCGGGCGCCGGCGCCGCCATGTCGGCTTCTTGTTTACCGACGATACGAACATTAGTATGTACTTTATTTAAGTACCGAAGATTCGTTCAGTCCACTGTTTTCGCCTTCTTGGCTTTTGTGGAATCCGAGGGTCGCGTCCCTACGGGGGCTAGGTGGAACACCAGAAAAATCTTGGTAAACTTTTACACCTTTATAAGGCCCTGATAGGCAACAGACTGATAGGTATGAAGTAAGTATCAAAAATAGCTATCAAAAACATAACAAACTTATAAAAAGATACAATGTCGCTTGGGCTAGGTTTGGTTATTAATTAAAAAAAGCGGCCAAGTGCGAGTCGGACTCGCCCATGAAGGGTTCCGTAGCAGCAAGTAACATAATATAAAAGTTCTTGTAGTTCGTTGTAGGCAAATTGCGGTTTACGATTTATGACGTATTAAAAAAAAACTACTTACTAGATCTCGTTCAAACCAATTTTCGGTGGAAGTTTGCATGGTAATGTACATCATATATTTTTTTTAGTTTTATTATTCTTTTATTTTAGAAGTTACAGGGGGGGGGGACACATTTTACCACTTTGGAAGTGTCTCTCGCGCAAACTATTCAGTTTAGAAAAAAAATATATTAGAAACCTCAATATCATTTTTGAAGACCTATCCATAGATAACCGACACGTATGGGTTTGATAAAAAAAAATTTGATTTCAGTTCTAAGTATAGGGAAGCCTTAAAATTTTTTGTTTTTTTTTCTATTTTTGTGTGAAAATCTTAATGCGGTTCACAGAATCCATCTATTTACCAAGATTCAACAGTATAGTTCTTATAGTTTCGGAAAAAAGTGGCTGTGACATACGGACGGACAGACAGACAGACAGACAGACATGACGAATCCATAAGGATTCCGTTTTTTGCCATTTGGCTACGGAACCCTAAAAAGGTTCGACTACCATCATGAACTCTAACAAGAAAACTGTATAACCACCCACAAGAAATTTTTTATTGTTAGATCTAGAATAACTGTAAATTAATAGCTGCCCAAAATAATAAGTTTCAATTTCAATCTTATTAAGTGTTCCAACTTTAACAATCACCTTGCAAAAGTTCCCAAATTATTACCAATGTAATAATAATTAATTACAGTTAATATGTACATCATAGAAAAGTAATATAAAATAAAATATAATGTACCTAATAGTGATAATACCCTGAAATCATTATTTTTACGCGGTGCATACTGGTCGTGGATCAGTCTGACTTGTGTGGTTGCGTCGATTACGCAAGTTAACTGGCGGCAGACACGGCCATAACCAAGCCAGGTTTTACTGTTAGTAGCATTTATCTCGATCGTTTCCGTGCTTCGCAAGGCACCTTAAACCTTTAGTGCTGCTTGCTATCACTAGATGGCAGTCGTTAAGCTATGCCATAGTGCTTGTAGGTGCCTTGATAATTGACCACGCTGAATACGTTAAAAACAACCGACTTCAATCGCAACAACTACAATTTTGCTATGTTTTTGTTGATTTTCTCAAAAACTGCTGAATCGATTTCTATAAAATTTATATGGGACCACCTGTGAAGTACCCTTAAACCCCTTACCCTTACCCTTACCCTTTTAAACAAAAAAAGAATTTTCCAAATCGGTTCAGGCGTCTTCGAGTAATCGGTGAACATACATAAAAAAAAAAGATTCCGACGAATTGAGAACCTCCTCCTTTTTTTTGAAGTCGGTTAAAACTACTGATAATGGGTGTTGTAGGCCACTAGCCCCACAACCTCCACCAATCCGGACTTGGCCCCCGTGTGTGGAGTATGGCCTAACCTTCCCGATGTATGTATGGGAAAAAACGCGTGCACCAGGAGTAGGGAAGATATGGGTTTTTAATCATGCTGTAGAAACTTCTGCAAATCGTGACGTCATTGTGGCTCATGATGACGTATCATTGGAGTCTGACGTAATGGGGCGTGCGTCAAATTTTAAAGTTTCATGACATCCATGAAATGACCCTAATAAAATATGTAAATGCGTCCGTAAATGTGGGGAATTTATGATGAATACCCTCATTATTTAAATTTGAAATTATGCGAAATAAAAGTAAATATTTGTCTAAAACATGGTTACAATTCATAATAAAAAAAAAAGGTATAGAGAGAGTGAATAGGCATTAATCGGCTGCACGCGCCAGCACCTCGACGCTAGTAGCCGTCAGATTTTATTATATTATTTTATTTCATTAATCGTTATATTATTACTAACATAGTTTTTAAGTCTTGTAATACTAACAAATAATATGGAATTTATTCTGAAATAAATTTGATTTGATTTGAGTTAATGAGTTTGCGTATACTGTCATCATCATGTTGTCTTCTTGATAGATGATCTAAGTAGCGCGAATGTATCATCACTTTCCATCAGGTGAGATATATCTAAAGCACTCAAATTAATAAAGAAAAGGCAGGATACTACTGCAAACATATTATGACAGTAATATAAAATAAAATGACTACTAACTGATGCTGCTCACTTACTCCTGATACCAGCACATTTGAAGACTTAGAAAGCTACTCCCAAAACAATCGCAGCAGTAAAACTATTAACCAAGAACGCTTAACACCTGTGACAAGACCTCTGTGATGTTGGTTTTCACCTGCCCGCGAAGAAGAAGACAAAGAAAGACTTTGCACAATTGGTGATGATTGAGATCCCCTTGTAGAGGGATCTCATGCAACCAACTTTTAAAATACATAAAGGATTTCATTCATGATGGGTGCAGCGAAACCCTTATCTAAATTAGAAAAGGTAGACAAATTATCTTAAATAGGTTATGAGTTGTTAACAATTTTAAATAATAGAATCCTACGAATATTATAAATGTGAAAGCTTGGTTGTTTGTTACTTAATCACGCAAAAACGACTGAACTGAAATTTTGCTCACAGTTAGTCTATAACCTGGATTAACATCGATACTTTTGTCTCAGTAAATGATTATTCTGAAGTCCACGTCGACGAAGTCGCTGGTAGAAGCTAGTACGGACACAAAATACTGTATTAAAAATGCTCTCATAAAAATCTTTTTGTCGGCCTCACAATGCTATGATGTTTAGGAATTCCGAGTGCATTGCCTTGTATTTATCAGCTTAGTTCGGCGGACCACAGACGAAGCTAAATCTCCGTTCTAAATTGCAATGAAATTGAAATTTTATGTCGTTTACTAGTAGCAGGATTTTATAATGTAAGATCCTTTTAATGGAAAGAGGTGGCTCGGGATAGACATATGTGGCTCAGTAGTAGGATAGTGTAGGCTAGTAAAAAATACATGTATCACATGTTCTACTCATAAAACTGAACAACTTTTGTTCTAGAAATTTGTTGAAATCGCAAAAAAAATTTTGGACTTTTCATACAAACCTGGCTTTTTAGATTAGCTGGCGAGCCAAGTTTGTACTTCAGATATTTTATTAGCGTCATGAGGTTCCTAAGAAGCATTTCTACTTGAAATAAAAATGTCTGTAATGGAAGCTGAACGTGAAGCATTTACCTCAATATTTCCTTCTTTTAATATTAAATTACTTAGATAAAAAAAAATATAGATTTTAATTTCACTCTTTTATATGTTCTAAACAATTTACTTATTAAATATTATCCGTCTTGCTAGATTCTACGAAATTTATAGTAGTCGTATTTTCCTCGTGCAGAAAGCAAGCGTATTTCGAAAACTTTAAGCTCTGGACCGTCGGCCATTGTCGTGTTCCTCGCATTCTCATGTCCACACTCTCGTGGATTTTACAAATTCAAGAGTCCTCAGATAGATCCGTGTCTGTATATATAATATTTTGTAGAATTTGAAATATATTCTAGTCTTATTTATAACTAGATTTGTCTAAGTTTTAATATTAAATTGAATCAAATTATCTTTTAACATGAATATTTGGTTCGCCCTCATTATGTATGGTTGTTTTTTTAATAAAGCTTTATCATCAAGCTTTTCATGGATTTTTGAATGAAAGGTGCTGTTTTTTTATCAAAATAACGTAAGCATCGCAATGTATATTTTGACTGGACAAGTTTTGAAAAAACTGCATTTTTTTTGAGTTATTTTTAGTGTGAAAAACATTACATCTATGAATAGTTGATTGGTGAGTTTTTTTTTCACAAAAAAACATAAACAACTGAAAATGTTTAACAATCAGTTCAGAAATCTACAAATACTAATAAAATCTACGAAATAGAACATAAGATATTCAATATATTTTACTTTAATCTTGTTTAACCTTCTAAACACGACTGTCGTGCCCTTGTCGCTGAAATAACGACTTTTTTATGCGGTCGGATAACATTCTCTTCCTAACATCGACCTAGCCTGTATAACCCACTCAAATCTGAAAGTCAACCGAAAGCGTTCAGATTTCTTCCAACCCAACGAGTTTCTCATAAAGGCGTATAGCATTTTCGCTCAAAACATATGCTAATATTGTTTACTTGCGCTCGTGATGGAAAACGGATGAAATTGCCGTTTTATAAACGTATACAGGGTGTTAAGACAGTAAGAGGTTATTCAGAATCAAGTATAGAATACAGGAAAATACTTAATTTATACAATTTTTTGTTTCAGTTTTCCATACAAATTCTTGATTCACTTTTCAGATTTAGTATGGGAAACTGAAAAAAATTGTTTTACATCAGGAAAATTAGTGAAAAAGTCCGATCCATATTTTTTTTCAGTTTTCCATACAAATTCTTGATTCACTTTTCAGATTTAGTATGGGAAACTGAAAAAATGTTGTAGATAGAATTTTTCAATATTTTTCCTGTATTCTCTACTTGATTCTGAGTAACCCCTTAAAATCTTAAATGTTTTAACACCCTGTGTAACATAAACGGTTTGCGCAACGCGTGATTTTACGGCTTACTCCCCGAGGGCCCCGATCTCCGAGGCACCCGTCCCGGGGGGCCCCGATTTATTTTTATCTTGATAACTCAATAAAAGCCAATTTAGCTTAAAATTCGGGGCCCTCCGGGACGGGTGCCTCGGGGATCGGGGCCTTCAGGGAGTAACCCGATTTTACTGTTATGTCCTAATTAACTCTTCCGTAAGGAAAATTACATAATTTGGTTTGAGAATTGATGAGCCCGTGTAGAAGATTGTATTGGGTTGAGGAATAATTTCGTAGCGTTTATGTTTTCTTTTGTCCTAATACGATATGTTCACTTTTTGATAAAGTTTTTATATTTTTTTGACAGAGCTTTTTCTGCTCTACAAAACTGTGCTAATCATGGATTTTTCAGGTTTAGTATCCAGGAGATAAAAAATCAGAAAATGGTGGATGTGATTTTGCTTGACTCTCGGCTTCGGCGTCTCTCCTGGAGCTACCCACTCTTTTCCTTGTTTCAAATTTACGTATAAGCACTATTTCTCATCTCCCGTGACGATTCGGTATAAAAAATGTTTTTTTTTTGACCACGTGTTACTCGGAGGCGGAAAAGATGTTGAGAAGCAATTTAAAGGCGCTTCTCTTTGTTGCTTTCATTCAACTCTTGGGACACCCAAGCTCCCAATTTTTGGAAAAATCCCATTGAATGAAGATGGCTGAGATTCGTCTTTTAATTGTAGTTCGTTTGTTGGGGTAGTTCACGGCTTGATTGGCGACCGGCTTGTCCTTAAAAAGTGCTTTGAGACGCTCCTCATTGAATTCCACAGGTCTTGCGCTACGAGGCGAGTCGTTGATGTCAAGGTAACACTTTTTGAACTTGGCAAACTATTTTCGTGCTGTGGACTCGCCAATGACACCGTCTCCGTACACGTCACACATTTCCCGGGGTACTTCGTTAGCTTTTTGACCTCGATGAAAAGCAAAGAAAAGCAGATGTCGAAAATGCAGATTTTTACCTCCTGGATACTAAACCTGAAAAATCAATGATTAGCACAGTTTTGTAGAGCAGGAAGAGGTCTGTCAAAAAAATATAAAAACTTTATTAAATAGTGAACGTATCGTATTAGGTCAAAAAAACATAAACGCTACGAACTTATTCCTCAACCCAATTCCTCTAATCCAACTTTTCATTCTAATTCCAATAATAATAATGTTTTCGCAGTAACTATTGCAATAAAAACGAGTCTTAATTATATATTTTATAACAGTTCATGTTTTATCATGTATTTTCATTCTTAACAAAAAGAAAAAAGAAGTAATATAAACTTTTTTATTATTATTTCTAAACGAAAAAAGTAAATAAGAATTTGAAACTATGTAATAAAAATCCATCACTCACAAGTCAAATAAAAAAAACGTCTACGATAACATTACTGTAATACTAAATTCTTTGGAAATCGCAATTTAGAATTCTTGCATTCCTAGAATACACTGTTATTATCATAGAAAATTCTTTCGACATTTAGCGAAAAGGCAGCGCCATTTCTCAATAAATATGAACAAAAATAAATATAACCACTGTAGTGTCGTATCCATTTCTTTAATTTTTGTTAAAAAGTAACAAAATAGAAAACTAAGCTTTTCTCATTTAACCGAATAACTAATAAAGATAAGAAAAGCTTAGTTTTCTATTTTGTTACTTTCCGACAAAAATTTCACTTTTACATAATAACCGGGTAGATTGTATTGTATGTAGATTTTGATTTAGCTTATCGAAGCTATTATTCAAGTCAAAACATGACAACTTTTATTTTTCAAATTTTTTTATAATGTACAAAAAAAAATTTAAGTATGAAGATTTCGAATTTTTTTGACGTTTTTCTAAAAAGTGCTTAAACAGAAGTTTGACCAGGTAATAAACATACCCTGTATGTTTCACATCCGCAATTAAAATACAATTCCTTCCTTTGTACTATATTTTTAAAACTAAGGGCTTATCCAGTATTTAAATTTTACTTTTATTCATGAAAAAATGTATCCAAATACTTATTAAAATTGCTAATTGGGTCACAATTTACTTTAAAAAGTTCTTAATCTGATCCGAGGCAAAGAATACTGGTAAAAGCCTGTTATCTGTGAAACTTCTAATTTTAAATGATTTATATTCATTTCAAATTACATAGTGATTAAGATTACATTTTCTTATAATTCGTTAATCACAAAAACTTTTCAAGATGAACCCAACCGCTTCAACTTCAAAGAGGTAGCTAATTAATCCTCCCGAGACCTCACACGGAGAGACAAAAGAGGTTTCTAGCGAGGAGACCCGCACAAAAGAGTTCGCACTCCACATCGGAACTCTTTGGCACATCGACATAGAATCTTCTTTGCTAAACTCTGGCAGATGCGGCCTTTATGAGAAAAGTTTTAATTTTCTTGGTGGCGTCATTCTGAGTGGCAGGATCGGAGGCTGCGACGCTCAGTTTAAATTGTAACTTTGTGTGAGCTAAGTCTAATTATATTCAATGTAAAACTTGTGTGTTCAGGGAAAGTTTTTCTTTGATCCTATCGCAGCTTATTTGGATTGCTGGCACTGCGAAGTAACTAAGTTCAGCGGGTACAGTCGTTTAGAACGGTCGTGTGTTACAAAGTGAAAAAAAAAAATATTCTTCTACCTTCACTATGGTGCTGAAAAAGTGTTATAACTGTAATAAGAATATAACCAAGAAATCACCAGGTCTAGAGTGCAGCAGATGCGATAAGGTCGCTCATGCTACCCCTGCATGTGCTAAACTAACCAACAAGCAAGTTACCACCCTTCGGAATTCAAACGGCTTAGAGTGGAGCTGCCCAGACTGTTTGGCTAATGTATCCAAGCGATCCTCGTTCTTTGTCCCTGATGATGGATCAGACAGTGAGGAGCAAGATAACGGGGAGGCCAACCCACCTGTTACGCTTGATGTCAAAAAACTGCTGCAGGATATTAGCAAGGATGTACGGAAAGCAGTTCAAGAGGCCCTGGAATCTGTCCAAACATCTATCGAATTCGTAAGTGATCAAGTGCTCTCTCTAGAAAAAACCATACAAACTCAAGACGCGAAAATCAAGGCACTGGAATCCAAAAATATAGACCTAACCAACAAAAACAAAAACTCCGAACTGAGGATCGCAGCCCTAGAACAACGAATTCTAGAAATCGACCAGAAGTCTATGGCTACATTTTTAGAAATCTCTGGTTTGCCAGATACACCTAAACAGGATGTTCAAACCGTTGTACAGGCGGTTGCTTCTAAGCTGGAGGCTAGCGCTGAAGATGTACTCGACATCCGCCAGCTACCGCGCCATCGCAAGGAGCAGCCTGTTACTTTGGTTCTAGAAATGAAAACCAAATCAATCCGAAACAAATGGATTTTATCCGGGAAAGGCTTGCAGCTAACTGCCGGAGATATTGTTTCCGGTGTGCCTCAGGACCAGGCTACGAATAGAATCTACGTCCGCGAAGCCCTGACACAGCAGACCAAAGCTCTCCTGTATGAAGCCAAGCAGCGCCTGCGAGGATCCTACCAATTTATCTGGTGTAAATATGGTCGAATCCACGCAAAAAAAGATACGGGCAAAGATACCAAAGTATCCATTGTCCGCACTAAAGAAGATATTGAACTTTTGGTTGAGTCATAAATAGGCAACACTTACCTCCTGTTTAAACAGTATTTACCACTGTCTGTTTATCTGTCTTAAATTTAATATGTGTAGTAATTCCGCTAAAATAAGTGAATTTTTAGATTGTGTAAATGTAAATTCTTTCCTGAAAAACATTAAATCATACCACATAAACTTCTTCTGTCTGCATGTAAATATACGATCCATGATCAAAAATTATCCCAAGCTTATTCAAATAATAGACAGTTGTCTTGCACCTATTGACATGATTATTGTAACTGAAGCAAACATTCAACAGGCTGTATCAAATCTATTTAACATCTCGGGCTATAGTATGCACACAAAACTACGAGAAAATCGAAAAGGCGGTGGAATAATAATATATATTAAAAACTATCATAAATTTACGCCGTGTAACTTCACTACCCACACTTTTGAAAACGCTACGGGCACAATCAAAACAGTATTTAACCAAATGATTAATGTGTGTGCAATCTATAGACCACCTTCCACTAACAAAACTATTTTCACACGAGAACTAAACACCCTGTTGAGTGGATTTCCATGCAATGACTTAATTCTGCTTGGTGATATCAATATTGATCTTCGATCGTACTCTAAAGACAGAGATTCCTACTTAGATATGCTCGCCGGGCACGGTCTAATGTGTGGTATAACTGACTACACTCGTATTGAGAATAGGTTAGATAAAGTATCGAAATCTTGTATAGATCACATATTTGCGCGCACTTCCACCACTACATTAGACCCGTGCACGGCGGCTATCGACAGCGTACTGGCGGATCACCGCCCCGTCGTACTTTGCTACATCAGCAATGCGCAAACGACGACGCGTATACAGGCTGATACAAAAACTCGGACTTCTTGCTGCTACAAAACTGTAATCGAGGAGTTAAATAAAACCGACTGGTCTCGTGCCATTTCATTAACCTGTCCCATCGAATCGTATAATTTTATATATTCTAACTTTAATCATGCATACCAGACTTCTAAAAAAATAATTAAAAAAAGCGATCATAAGTCAAAAACTAATACCCTACCATGGATAAATCAAAACATAAAAAATCTGTGTGATAAAAGAAATAAACTTTTTAGTGAATGGAAAGCCGACCCCACTAACAAATGCCTTAGATTAAAATATAATCAAACACGAAATAAAGCTCATAAGGTAATCGAATATTACAGAAATAGGTATTACAATAAAGAAATTACTAACAATTCTACAAACAGCAGAAAAATATGGCAAATTATGAATAACATTTTAGGTCGCGTAACTACGTCTATTGATCAGGCAATACAAAGAGCATTTGACGCACATAACTTGACCGATAGACAAATTGCCAATAAATTTTCTGAAGGATTTGATTCTTCCATAAAAACTATCCTACCTAACTGCTCCATACCTTTGCTAATGAATACTTATATCGACAACCCGATTAATCTTAGCATGCGCTTTTCCAAAGCAACACCGGATAAAGTAGCTAAAATAATTAATTCTCTAAACACCGACAAGGCGCCAGGCCCGGACTCTATTAAAGTAGCTGATATTAAAAACATTTGTAACAAAATATCCCCTGTTATATCTAACTTGATTAATGCCTGCATAGCTACGGGAAAATATCCAACTGAACTGAAACAGGGCTGTGTTCGACCAATTTTTAAGAAAGGTAAACATGATGACGTCACAAACTACCGTCCTATAACGCTACTATCAACGATTGATAAAATTATAGAAAAATACCTCACTGCTTAAATATATAACTTCTACCGTAAAAATAATATTATCTACCATAATCAATTCGGCTTCCAACCAAATAAAAACACATCTTCCCTCTTGTCCATTTTTACCGACACGGTCAATAGCTACCTCAATGAAAGGAAAGTAGCTATTGCCCTATTCATTGACTTCTCCCGCGCTTTTGACACCCTCAACCATAGTCTACTTATAAAGAAACTTAAAGAAACAGGGATACGCGGCTCTCTACTAAATTGGTGTCAAGACTACGTGCGTGAAAGATCATATCGGGTTAAAGTTGGTGATAGTCTTAGTGATCCCATCAATGTAACTGAGGGCACTGCACAAGGCTCGGTAATCGGACCTCTGCACTTTTTAATATATGTCAACAATATGTACAAAGTAATTGAACACAGCTCTTGTTACCAGTTTGCCGACGACACCTGCCTCCTGATTGCTGACAAAGACCCCGATACTGCCATTTCTAAACTTCAAACCGACTTTGATAACCTTAGCAAATGGTGCCACGACGCTGGATTAGTCCTAAACGCCCAAAAGACAAAACTTGTTCTAATTAGCAGTCCTTATATTAAAATTAAGCCCCATAATGATCTCATTGCTCATTGCCATTCCTGTATGCACGTCCTCAGCACAACCACTATAAAAAATTGCAACTGTCCACCCATTGAAATTGTTAACAAGCATACATACCTAGGCTTGGTCATAGACAATACATTTAATTGGTATCCCCATATAAACCGGATCTGCGACAAATTAAGAGCATTTTTAGCAAATATAAAAATCATCAGAAATAAAATACCGTTCAAAACAAGACTAATGCTTTATAATGCCCTAGCAGATTCATATATATCCTACGGGTTAACTAGTTATGGTCGTACTTACAAAACCTACCTTCAAAATATATACCGCCTTCAGGTACGTATTCTCAAACAAGTAGTCTCCCAAAATGTTCAACTCAAATGTACAGGTAATGAAGCGCTTTTGTTCGAACATTGCAATGTTCTTCCCGTTCACTTTAAAATAGAATACGCATTATTAAAGGAACAATTTTTTAACACTGACATCCAAACTGAAGTATCGCACTGCAAGCAAACGCGCTCTGTGACACAAAAAAAGCTAGTGACGACTTATGCTAATAACACTTACGGACAACGAACCACCGCTTATTTAATTCCTCGACTGTTAAATGAAATGGACCCTATTCTTAAAAGCAGTATAACTAAATCGAATATAAAACCAAAATTAAAGTCATACTGTATAACAAAGTTAAAGGACGACAACGTCACCCTGTAACTGGTTATTAGCAAACCATAAATGCGTACCGTACCCCACCCCAGCTATGCATGCATGTACCTATGGTTCATTCCAATCAGAAAGAAGCGGGACGTGGGCAGGCTTACTATGATACATGTCAATGTCATCTGCATGCTATGTGTGTTTACCTTTTGCTTTTTTATTGGAATGAAGTATATCTATGTTTCTTTCTCGCTTGTTATTGTATCGATGCCTTGCTGTGTGTGGTGGTGGTTTAGTAAGAATGTTTTTTACATGATAAGCACATTTCGAAATACTGTTCTATATTTTATAACCAGCTGAACAACGTTCCTATTAAACCTCGGTGGTTTTGGAACGTACATTGTATATTATAATTAATTGTAAACTTGTTTTTTTGATAATAAAAAAAAAAAAAAAAAAAAAAAAAACTAAATTATGTAGTAATTATCCCATTAAAAACATGTGTGAAAGAAATTTTAAAAACAAATAATCTTGCAAATTAAGTACTTCGATAACGACAACCCTAATAAATAAATAAAATCAGCCAAGTGCGAGTCGGACTCGCGCACGAAGGTTCCTTAGAACGGAAAAACGTAAAGTTAAGGTTGTTCCCAAACGTCAGTTTACCAACTGCAAAAAGTTTATAATCGTATTTTTTTTTGATGTAGGTTTTTATATGGCAGAGGTGGCAAACGAGCAGACGGATCACCTAATGATAAGCGATTACCGCCACCCATAGACACCGAGGAGTCACAAGTGCGTTGCCGGCCTTTAATATGGGAGTACGCTCTTTTCTTGAAAGTTTGAATGTCGTATTGGTCCGGAAATACCGCAGGCTACAATTTATTTCATAGTTTGGTTGTGCGAGGCAGAAAGTTTCTAGTGAAACGCACAGTTGTGGACTGCCAACCATCTAAGTGATGGTGATGAAACTGTTGTCGCGTAGAACGATGGCAGAAAGAGGCGGCAGGGATAAATCCGACCAATTCCTCGGAGCACTCCCCATTATACAAGCAATAGAGAATGCAGAGTGAGGCTACATCTCTACGCAGCGCCAAGGAGTCAAGCCGTTTTGAAATGTCCTGGCAGCCGACGATTCGAGTTGCTCTCCGTTGAATGCGGTCCAGAGGGAGAAGCTGGTACTGAGCTGCCCCTGCCCAGAGATGAGAACAGTATTCCATATGAGGCCGAACCTGCGCCTTATAAAGTTGCAGGCGATGGGCCGCAGTGAAACACCGTCTCGATCGATTGAGCACACCAAGCTTCTTCGAGGCTAATTTAGCCTTACCCTCTAGATGGCCACGGAACCTATCTACTTACTTTAATTTTTCTATTTACCTTTACCTGGCTACTACATACAGTATATTGTGGCTAAACCGGCTAAACACTCCGCTACCGAGTCAATGAAATTACCGTAGGATTCTTTTGTTACTAACCTCAAACTCTTTTTCTAAACTCATTGACATGGTTTTCTCCTAAAGTGTACTTCAAGCGTTCCTAGTTCTAGTTAGGAGTGCAATTAGACTCACACGCCAGTGCATTAGTGGTCCTCAGGTGCATTATGCACTTCCTTTATGATGAAACCGGTCATAACTGGTTCCGTGGAGCGGCTATCCGGCAGAGCAAGTGGCCTTTCGTACCAAAACGTAAATGCACTCTTACATAACAAATTAAAAATATACCCACCACGTTCTAGTAGTTTAAATACGAATTACTCTAAAACCACTATTTGTAGTTTATGAAGTTTAGATTTTCGGTATTTTCTTTAAATTTTTAAGAAGCGTAACTACCTAAGTCCCATCGTAATTAAACCTGCTTTCAAATGAAGCGGCTAAGTGTTTTGTGCGCGACTTGGGTCGGCGCTTGAGGGAGCGTGGCGGTGACCCCTGCGCCGGCTCTTTCCTGGTCCAACAGTTGTCACTGGCCATTCAACGCGGCAATGCGGCCAGCGTTATGGGCACCTTTGGACCGGGGTCGTGTCGGCGCGGGTTTGATTAGGTAGCTAATTTTTGTGGATTATTATGATTATTTATTTATTTATTTCTTATTGTAATTTGGTAATTTTGCTTTCAAATTAATAAAACCGCATTAAAGTAGGTCCACTATACTATGCTATAGATAGACATACAGATACTTCACTCAATCACGAAAAAACGGCTGAACGAATTAAGGTATTTGGCAAACATCTTTATAATCTGGACTAAAGCTGCTCTTTTTTTCTTTCTTTCTTTTTAAATTATTGTTATTGATGTTAGTTTACTCGTTTTTAATATTTTTCATGTCACAGTCCTCGGGTTGTGGCAGAATACCAGTGTATTGCTCGAAAGAGCAAATCACACACTGAGTCACGGCCCTTTTGTACTACTGCAACACACACATATTCTTAAGTATTGTTTTATTTTATATTTATTTCCAAACTTATGTGTATTTCTTTACTGATGTAATATTTAATATGTGTGTTTGTAGTAACAAATAAACGGATTATCTATCTATCTATATATCTATCTAACCCAGCTTCCATGCATACTTTGGTCCCTTTACAGAAAAACAATCCTGAAAACCTGACTTAAACTTTATTTTTGTGTAGGGACGAATGGCCACCGGTACGAAAAGGTGAATACTAGTTCTATGACATGTTGCTAATATAGGTCAATGAGGCTGTAACCCTTTGACCAAAGATAAAAATATAGAGAGGAAATTTTATATTCTGATTTGCTTTTTCGTACATGCAAAGTGCTATTATAACAAAAAGCGTTATAGCTCCATGTAAACGAGTTCATGTTTTAAACTTTACTATACAGGTGTAACAAAAATTGTATAGGACCCGTTAACTGGGGATTCTACTCATCGTACTGAACAACTTTTGTCCTACGACTTTGGACAAATCGCAAAAAAATTTTTGGACTCTCCATACAAAAATGGCAAAACAGATGCGATTAATTTGTATGAAATGCCCAAAAAAAATTTTATAATTTGAGCAAAGTCGTACATCAAAACTTGTTCAGTGCGATGAGTAGAATCCCCAGTTAATGGGTCCTACACCAATTTTGTTACACCCTGTATAGGTGCAACATGCCGTCTACGCTATACTTTTTTTTATTACGTAGTGGCCCTAGATCCTAAGGCCCAGGAAGCGTTGGCTTGACGTTGTGAGAGCGGACATGAGAGAAAATGACCTCACTGAAGAGGATGTTGAAGATCGGGCAAAGTGGAGTAGATTGAGTCGGAAAGCGGACCCTGGCTTCAGCCGGGATAACGCTAAGTAGAAGAAGAAGAGTGGCATCGCCGATGTATCAAGTCTCGGTGGACTATAGTAGTGAAGCCTAAAAACCGATTCATACGAAATTCATAATATACCGCACACTTAATAACACAACGACCGAATTCAAAATTTTTGCAAAATGAGATTTGATTAAAAAAAACCGACCTAAAAGAGAGACACTCGCGTGTGCGAGGGAACGAATAAAGACGCAAATATTTTGTTACCTTATTGCTTAACAATTATAGGTGTTTTTTTTATACCGAGACTGTGTGGCTTGCTCTATTAGGTCGGTTTTTTTATCAAAACTCATTTTGCAAAAAAATTGAATTCGGTCGATGTTTTATTAAGAGTGCGATACATTCTTCTCTTGCAACTACAAATAGAAATATTTGGCGTTCTACATCTATGAATCGCGATTTTGCCAGTGTCAAGTAAAAAGAGATAAGCGACTATTTGGTATCCAAGCGTCTAGAGAATCTTCAATAAAAAATAGCGAAACACCAATGTCAAATGAAGGTCAAGGTTTTGGTCATGGATATAGGGATAAAGACTCTTTACGAGTAGTATGAGGTTGTAGTACTATAAATATAATTGACCACGCTGAATACGTTAAAAACAACCGACTTCAATCGCAACAACTCCAATTTTGCTATGTTTTGTTGATTTTCTCAAAAACCGCTGAATCGATTTCGATAAAATTTATATGGGGCCACCTGTGAAGTATACCCTTTCAAACAAAAAAAGAATTTTCGAAATCGGTTCAGGCGTCTTCGAGTAATCGGTGAACATACATAAAAAAAAAATGAAAAAAAAAAGATTCCGACGAATTGAGAACCTCCTCCTTTTTTTTAAGTCGGTTGAAAAGAACCACCTTGTGGTAGTTTGCTGCTGGAACGCTGAAAAAACGGAGCTGTCTCCTAAGTTAATCCTTTTCTTATCGACGCTGATTACAGAATTTGAATCACAGCTATTTTTCCGTCACAAAAATAACGTTGAAACTATTCTGAAACGGTAATATACTCATGGACAATAATATCGACTCAAGCTTTGTGGCACGGCTTTTGAAATAATAACTCTATCTAGCAAAAAAACACCAAATCAAAAGTTCAAAATTTGCGTGTTCACTCTTTATGATTTTAGTTTGGTGATTTTCTAGTTTTTGTTTTTTCTATTTAGTAGTTTTGTAGACTGAGTTCTTTTTTGAAAAGTCGGTCAACAGATTTTGAGTCGATTTTTTAGTCCACCAGTGTAGTTGAAAAGTTAACTCAGCAGACGTATGGCCCTGTTCAGAATCTCAGCCAAACCCTCACGAGTACATTATAAGCTGTAATTTAATTTAAAATGAAAATATGATATTATTTGCTGAAATATTACAGACTTAATAGATACCTAAGCTCTTTGTGAAAACTATGTCTGAAAATGAAAATGAAAATATTTTATTCGAAGTAGGTAGCAGTGTACACTTTTCGAACGTCATTCTTTTATCTACCTAATACGAGGTTCCTCCACTCGGAACTCGTATACCCGCCGTTTCGGGAAGTGTTTGCGGAGTGAGAAGGAACGGCGGGCCCTAAAGAAACTCCCTCCAACACATTTTTTTTAAAGTCTTATATTCTATTACATCTTAAAACTAGATCAATAAATTAATTATACAATGTCATGTCTGTAAATAAAATATACAAAAATAAGAATAAAATAAGAAGAATAAAGAAAGAAAGGATTCAAAAGAGATAAAAGTAAAAATTATTTGTATTATCTGTTCGCATATACTCATACAAATAATATTACTGTTTCTTTATAAAATTGTTTATATACATAATATAGAAGTGGAACCCCATAAAGAACACCGATCATGAATTCGTGAACACGATGGGTAGGTTGAACCAAATTGAACGATCCCAGACAAAATCAAAGACTTTCATCTTCACATCTTCCAAATTGCTTCACAAACCATAAATCCATTTTACAATAAAACAACTCGGTAATATCGGTAATATTTTTGTTATACACTTTTGTTTTTATAAAACACCCCCGAGAATAAACTGTCCGAATAGGATCGAATGGAGCATGAAAACACAATTCATATTCGACCGCATTGGACATTTTACAATGAACGACACGACACAGACGCGACGACGCGACGCTCCATCCGATAATATTGCTCTAGAACGATTACGGATAAGTTTATTATGTCCGTGGTTTTTATTTGGTAACGGGATTCTTTATGTAGATATTAAAAAAAAGTTAGAGAAAATTTTGGAAGAAATGGAAGAAAGATAAACCTCGGTTAAATAGCTTATACCCCGCTTTATGCCGTCTGGCAATATATAGTCATCTCTTGCATGCACACTTACCTAGCCTCAAACTATACTCAGCTAAGCTCATGACGCTCATTCTAATAGGGTATTTCACCATTTTTTGAAAAGTATCTCATACTGATCATTAGGTGGTAAAAAGTCAAAAATATTTTTTATTTTATTTTTTGAAACCTTTAAGTACCCCAAAAACACATTTTAAATTACCATTCTCAATTAGCGCGCGAAAACGTTAGCCGCCATGATGTTTAGGTGGTGACGTCATTTCAGGAGTAAACAAAGCAGCTCTGTACTAAAATTTTGACATATATTGCGAACAAAATGTCATTGTTTACCACTATTGTGACGTCACATGACAACCAGCATGGCGGTTGTCGTTTCAGATATTTGAATATCAGATTAAAAAACTAGATTTTTGTAAATCAAAAATAAAATGTTTTTTCTCATTTTATTATATAGAAATCATATTAATTCGATTACTTATTACAAATACCATAGTAAATAAACAGTTTTAGATTTTTTCTTGTATAGAGTAAAATACCCTATTCTGTCAAAAAAAAACATACAGCATTATTTATGTGTCAGAGTGCAGTTATCAGTACTACAAGTACGCCTTAACTTTATTAAACAGTACATGGAGAAAATGCGAAATAATATCTGTTATTTTTGTGATCTTCACACCGACTATCAATCTGAACTTGAAAGTTAAAATTATTAATTCTTTGTCTTTACTACTGAGCTCTACTTGCTGATTATGATCGAATCGAATCAAATAAATTAATTTAATCTCGCCAATTTTTTTTTATTGTTAGGATGGCAAAAGGCTGACATCCCACCTTATGGAAAGTATTTAGTACCGCCTATGGGCATTTGCAATATCAGGAGTGCTATCAGTGCTTGCCGATCCTTCAAAAACCTTTTCAATCTCTTCTTGAAAATTCGACTTTACGTGTAGTGTAAATAACACTCTGCGGGAAGGCGAGGCAACCCGGCCACGCCAGGATAATCCGCACAAAACAAATGTACCTTCCCCCGGGACCTAAACACGCTCATCTGGGACTCTGTGCCAAGGTCGGGTTACACCTATTTCACACACATTTGGTTACGTGTGAATACAATCTCTTTGGGCACAAATAAATGGAAATGCTACATTAGCATGGAATAAAGCTTTTGAAGATTGCGCTTCGAATATACGTGTGGGAAGAGAAAGCCACCGTGATCACCGGAATACGGGAATTTTAATCTTGATATCCGTTCTGGTGTTACAAATGCCTCAGGCGACGCAAAGGTAGCAACTTTGCGTCTTTTGCCGCCTTTAAATCCCCCAAATCGGAATGCGTATACCCGTACCCGCGCATACGCATTTGCGCGCATATACGCACGAGCATAAGGGAGCATAAAACAGATGTTCGTAAATATAATTATAACGTATCTCACGAGTAAATTCCTTTTCTTAGTAAAAAATTGATGTTCGTAAAACTAATTTTTATCTTGTGTAACGAGTAAAATCCTGTTCTTTGTCAGAATATTCTTTTTGTCAACAATACTATAAAAGGTAATAAGCAGAAAGATTTTATGTTTATATCAGAACTCGGCATAAACGATACTCTGTGGCCCTAGTCACGAAATATAAGTTTAATGCGCAAAAAACCTTAAAAATTCGCATATCCAGCGCCGATCGATATCTATAATTAATGACTGTACGTTTCGCCGAAAAAATATTATTATACTTTCGATATTTCACCGAATGGCGCTGTCTTTGAAAGTGTAAATTACAAAAGAGTTGATAAAATATGTATTTGCACAAATACAATACATACTTTTTGTAGACACACCTCAAACTTCGTCGACCGACGATTTATTTTCTTATCTTCGTGGCTGGAGCCTTCCAAGGAGTTTCTAAATCACCTCGCTAAAGGTGTTCTCATTTCTTATTTCACTCCAATAAGTGACCAAAGCCCTGAACTCATTGTGTATTCAGTACTGGCGATATTTTAACATCACAAAAGACTTTTAAAGTAGACGAAAAAACAGAAGAAAAAAAAGAGTAATCTTTAAATATTTATTGGTAGGAATAAATTACTTTTGATCGAAAAACTCTTTTAAATTTGATATCGTAAAAACATCTCAGTTATTCTATATTTTTTAGCTCGCTATGCCCACATTTTTTCCAAAACAAAATGGATTAGTTCACGAGTAGACTTACCTGAAAACGTTGCAACATATTTTTGTTACACCATGTAAGTATACAGGACGTAAAAACACCACTCCTACAACTTACAGGGTGTTCTACTTATGAAACTCCAAAACTTTTCCTTTGGAGGCCATACAGATTCGAAAAAAAAACATTTGGAATTTACATACAATTTATGTAGTGTATGGGGAATCTAAAAAAAATGATAATTCGATATGAGTTTCTTGAGAAAAAATGTTCACTTTCATGATTAGAACCCATTGTTATTAAGGTTCCGTAAGTGGTATTTTTACACCTGTATAGACACGTTTAACTAACGAACCCTGAATCTAGTTATACGAAAAGTTAATATCAATTATAACTATCTTCTCTATGGTTGCTTGTTAGAGAGGTATAATACAGTTCTTCCGAGTTCTTATTAATGTACTCATACGAGTAACAAGATTCATTATAGACTAATTACCGAACTTTATTAAACTTCTGATATTTGGGAGAAGAAATCATATATTATTTATAGTTCATTCCAATCAAAAAAAAGCAAAAGGTAAACAAACAGTATGCAGATGACATTGACATGTGTCAGTTCCATAGTAAGTTTGTTTACGTTTTGCTTTTTTTTGATTGGAATGAACCATATAATATTATGATCTACTTAATGAGTATTTACTACTTACTACTTCTTACAAGCAAATCACCACTAGATGGCGCATATAACATATAGCAAAAAGATTGTATACTTATGCAAAAGCTGTATAAAGCTACTGAATACGGTACAGCAACGCAGATATCAAAACTTTTTCATTTTTCTGCACGAAATAGAGTTTTATTAGTTTTATTATTTCCTGCATTTCTCAGCAAAGATAAGGCAAAAGCTTCTAAGGTCATTCAGCCTTGTCTGATGTTTAAAGTATTTTTTACATGTGTCAGTTCCATAGTAAGTTTGTTTACGTTTTGCTTTTTTTTGATTGGAATGAACCATATAATATTATGATCTACTTAATGAGTATTTACTACTTACTACTTCTTACAAGCAAATCACCACTAGATGGCGCATATAACATATAGCAAAAAGATTGTATACTTATGCAAAAGCTGTATAAAGCTACTGAATACGGTACAGCAACGCAGATATCAAAACTTTTTCATTTTTCTGCACGAAATAGAGTTTTATTAGTTTTATTATTTCCTGCATTTCTCAGCAAAGATAAGGCAAAAGCTTCTAAGGTCATTCAGCCTTGTCTGATGTTTAAAGTATTTTTTAAATGTCTGTCGTAAAAAACTGAGCTGATATACAGGCTGTAACAAAATTGGTGTAGGACCCGTTAAATAGGGATACCCGTTAAACAACTTTTGTTCTACGACTTTGCTCAAATAACAAAAAAAACTGGACTTTTCATACAAATTGATCATCTGTTCTGCCATTTTTAGGGTTCCTTAGCCAAATGGCAAAAAACGGAACCCTTATGGATTCGTCATGTCTGTCTGTCTGTCGGTCCGTCCGTATGTCACAGCCACTTTTTTCCGAAACTATAAGAAGTATACTATTGAAGTATACTATTGGTAAGTAGATGTATTCTGTGAACCACATTAAGAATTTCACACAAAAATAGAAAAAAACAATACATTTTGGGGGTTCCCCATACTTAGAATAGAAACTCAAAAATTTAGACATCAATGTGTCCGTTTCTTTGGTAACTCAAAAAAGAAACCAGGTCAAGAACGATGCTCTGTCTCTCTTACTCTTATAGGCGAGTAGTGTTGCGAGGATGGTTGTGTGTTTGTTTTTAACTGCTTGACCTTTAGTGGTATCCTATTCTCTATGAAGTCTATGATAAAGCGTTAAAATTATCTTAGTTTTGAAAATAAGAACTTGAGTTAATTTGCTTTTTTCATTTAGAAATAATACAATTATGATGATACTACAGAGCTAAATGTACTTTTTGACTTTTTAAAGGTTGCCTAAGTAAATGTTAAAAAACAGTAAAAAAAAAAATAACCATAAAAAATACTTTTCCTTCATTGTAGGTTTTGCGTTTTGTAAAAAGTTTTATGTAATTCGGCATGTTTTTTAGTTGTAGTGCTTAGAATTGTATGACTTATAATATGTTTTTGATTTATTTTCAGGTAAGCTGGCTGTTTTAGAAATAGGAAGATACCAACAGATAATAAGTAAGTGTAACACACATACAGACAACACAAAATATTAGGACACTTGAAGCCTATTATTTATTATTTTGTATTTATATTTTAAACCATAATATAATTATTATTTTATATTTTAAACCATATAATTATCGAATATATGTATGCTGAAGTTTGACCTTATTTCACATGAGTGTATTTGATGGGATTTTGTTTTTTTTCTAATAAGAAATGCTAACTAACTGCCTCCAGGCTACTCCATTGGTAAGAGTATCACGACCGGAGACTGCGGGTTCGATTGCCGACGAGGTCCATCTTTGTAGGGCTCGGTTTGGTTGATGATGGCGCTTTCTAAACCCGCCTGACTTGGTACCACCATCTTATATCAGTCTTGCCGCCAAACATCAATGTTAACAGCACTGATATGTTCCGGCATGGAGATAAGGTAGCCAGTTCCCCATTGCGTTGGGGAATCTTGGTAAGCCCGCTTCCATCTTCAGCATCATCATCACTTACCATCAGTTCGGTGAGATGATGCCAAAGACGTACCAATTCTATCCCTAAATAATTGACCACGCTGAATACGTTAAAAACAACCGACTTCAATCGCAACAACTCCAATTTTGATATGTTTTTATTGATTTTCTCTAAAACCGCTGAATCTATTTCGGTAAAATTTATATGGAACCACCTGTGAAGTATACCCCTTTTAAACAAAAAAAGAATTTTCCAAATCGTATCAGGCGTTTTCGAGTAATCGGTGAATATACATTAAAAAAAAGATTCCGAAGAACCTCCTTTTGTTTGAAGTCGGTTAAAAAGGAACAGCTATTTGTTTACAAGAATTCGACACTAGAATATTGATATTAATTAACAAATTTCTGTACTAATGTTAACGAGACGCCATTTTGCCAACTCGATGTCTAAACAAAGCGCCCAAACAAATTATCGCAAAAACACTCATTTTGCTTCGAAAAAAACGTGTTTCTGAGAGGCGCCGTCTTAATGGCTCTTCAAGGAAAGTAATTAAAATATTAATTTGTTTGAATTTATGTCGCTCTTTATTGTACATTAGATTGTCTTCCTGTTAGACAAGTTAGTTATTTTTGGGTTTGAAATAGCTTTTTGAAAAATGTAATGTTAGATTTCGTTGTTATGTTTAGTCGTGATTTTTTAAAAGCAAACCTTTTCTTTACGTTACCATAGTCTGGTAATAATAAAAAGTTTTTGGACTATGTTATATTTTAGTAAATTTAATTTTGAAAATATGTAAAAAGGGTATTTTTTATGGCGCATGTACGTATCGTTAATAATCCATATCTGCCCCACTGCAGAGGCAATCCAGGGTATTATTCGGTTCTAGCACATCTCATCTTTTCTCATCTCACTTATAATATTATAAATTCGAAAGTATGGATGTTTGTTTGTTTGTCAGTTTGTTTGTTCCGCTTTCACGCCGAAACTACTGAACGGATCTGGATGGAATTTGGTAGGTAGATAGATAAAGCACTCGGCTAACACAGAGGATACTTTTTATCTCGGAAAACTAAAGGGTTGTTATAGGAATGCTTTAAAACTCAAAATTTCCACTTCGTCACTAGATAGCGCTATCTTAACATTTTCTTTCTTTCTGGACACAATTCTGAAGTCCACGCGGACGAAGTCGCGGGCGGAAGTTAGTTTCAAATAAACGATAAAACATTTTGACGATAAGACCGCCTACCTGTATAACCTTTTTTTAAATGTTTATTTTTTTATTTTCCTGTTTTGTTGTGCAATAAAGTGTTTTCATTCATTCATTCATTCATTTTGAACTTTCCATACAAAAGAGGTTAATCCGACTATTGTATAGTGAGTCCAAAATTTTATAATTGTTTTTTTTTTTAAATTGTAAGTAGAGTTAAAACAAAAGTTCTCACATTTGACCCAAAACTAGGCTAAATATGTTATACGATTGAAAAAAACTATGAAATTTTCGAAATATTGTTTTGTTATTATTATTTCCCGACTGTGGTTACACTTAAAGAAGGGTTATGTATTTAGTTCTTATGCTACGAGCTACGGCGTAGCAGTCGTAGCTCGTAGCAACCTAGTACACTACGACACTAGCAAATAATATAGGGTGACTTTAAATTAGTTCTTGATGCGAAAGGCTATGCATGTGCTCATGATAACAAACAACTTTCCCTAAGGAACCCATAGTCAAATCTAAAAAAAGTTTTGGACCTTCCATACAAATCGACGGACCGGCCAAATAAGGCCGTAGGAGTGCCGCGCGGGCTGCCGTAGCGAGAACAAGTGGCTCACTAACGCTAGTGTTTTTTTGTACGTTTGAATAAATTAATAAACACTCTTTTCACTCAATATATATACCATTCGAAAGCTATTTACTCAATGATTATGGATTTTCAAAAATATATTGTGATATCTGTGCCAGTATAGTACAATTTAAGAATCAATTCTACATAATTATAACTACTGTGCAACGAGTGACGAACGGTTGGCCTTGACAGTGAAGTGAGTGCATAGTCAGACTGAGAACGGACGGACAGCGCTGTGCCCGACTCACTCACAGGTAGTCGGTCATTACCGTGTAAATAATAAACAATAGACTGTGCGTGCGCCCGGCTTTGCTACCTACACCCTTCTGTTTGTGCTATTTAAGCAGAATGAAGTGCTTGGCTTGCGATGCATCTATCGATCATGCTAATGAGCTACTCTCTTGTGTTAAGTGCAAAGGTCCTTTTCATTATAATTGCTTAGGAATGACCTCAGCTTACTATGAAGATAATCATGATGCCCTAGTGCTCTCTTGGATCTGTCAGTCTTGCGCTTTACTCACTCAAAGAATACCAAGAAACAATGAGACACTCGATCAAACACTGAATGTCTACTCAGAGCGGGATCTAAATATGTCATGTGACGAGATCGCCCCGCCTACTCCTAGTGCGATGAACAATACCACATCTTACCCTTCGCTTAAACAAATTGCTGATCTCCTTGACTCTAAGCTGAGCAAAGCGATGCGTGAAATAAAATCTGATTTAAATTCTGTATGTGAAAATCTGAGGCAGGAATTTACCGTTACTGCAGAGCGGCTGACCAACCAACTTGCAAACCTGCGAACCGATATTTGTTCTGTTACCGAACGGGTTAGAACTCTTGAACATGAAAATGCACAGCTTAAATCTAAACTGACGTTGATAATGGTGCCTCAGTTGCTTCGCTGCAAAACACAGTTTCGGAGCTGCAGCTGGATTTAAACGACAGAGATCAAGTAGCCCTCTTAAACGACATTGAAATCTCCGGTATACCCGAGTTTGAAAACGAAGCTCCAGTTCATCTGGTCACTGCCGTCGCCTCAAAACTGGGTATGACTGTTGAAGATCGTGATATTGTGTATGCTGTACGTGTCGGCCAGAAGAGGGTTCACATCGAGGGCGGCCTACACCAGCGCCCGCGGCCGATAGTCGCCAGGTTCACCCGGCGCATCATCCGTGATGAGTTTATCAAGAATGCGCGGGTGCGGCGCGGTGCTACCACGGTAGACCTGGGCCTCCCAAATCATGAGCCTCGCCAGCTTCACGTGAACGAACGTCTCACCAAGGTTAACCGAGTCTTGTTTGCCAAGACTAGGGAACGGAGTCGCGAGTGCCGCTGGAAATTTGTTTGGACCAGGGAAGGACGCATTTTTGTCAGACAGAACGACTCCTCCAGTGTACATGTGGTGAGGGCAGAAAGCGACATACAACGGGTTTTTAGCTTTACGGAAAAACCTCAGACTCTGTAGTAATAGTTCTAATTTTAGCTCATTTTTTATTCTTATGGTTATACTATACTTTATTGAATACTGTTTTTTCCTTGAGTACACACCTTCAATAATTATAATTTATCTCTTGCTCAATAATATATCAGTGGTGGTTACTTATAAATGTTACTTGTATTATAAAAACCAAGAAATGTATACAAAATCTATAATTATAAAAATATATATTCTTGTAATTGTGAAATTATTGGCAAGGCCGCTTTTATTTACATCAATTTATATCTACTATTCTACTTTTTATCCCCGTAACACGCACTTTAATCTACTACCATTTTACAAATATTTGTTATTTATTAACACTCCAATAAAAAATACTCTTAAGATAAATAATTGTATACATGATTACAAACTAATAACAAACAAAAATTTAAATCGATTAATCCCAGCTTTACTAAATATAAATCTTTTCATAATTCACATTATCACTCTCTCTAATGATTAAAAGTAAGCTGTTAAAATTAGGCCTTTTCAATGCTGGGTCACTGAATTCCAGACAAAATGAATTTATAGTAGTTACAGAGCACCATGACCTTGATATTTTATCTGTTAATGAGACATGGCTTAGACAGGGAGAGGACGCCTGTGCCCCCGCGCTGTCAGGGTACAAGTTTCGACACACTCCGCGGACACCTGGGGCTCGGAGGAGAGGTGGGGGTGTTGGCTTTTACATAAGAAAAGGGATTAATGTGCGCAGTTGTACACACATCCCCTCCCCCAACGTAGAGCAAATGTGGCTAAGGTTTACAACTAATTCAAAAAAAATTATCATTGGTACTGCTTATAGACCGCAGTGGGTTAGCTGTGACGTTTTCTTCGACGCTCTAGGGGATAGCATGGCGACCTTCTCAGATTATGACTATCTCATTCTGACTGGAGATTTTAATATAAATCTGCTCGATGTACACGACACTAAAAATAAACGTCTCACCGATTTCTTATATTGTATGAACCTTAATAATTACGTCACTGAGCCCACTCACTTTACTAGCCATAGCAGTTCGCTTATAGATCTACTATGTTCTAATGTACCCCTTATAAATGTAACTGTGGACTACATCCCTGAGCTCGGAGGACATGCTATGATAACGTGTGAACTGAAAATTAAAAAAGAGAAACCTCAACCTAGAACTATCTTGTACAGACAACTTAAAAACATTGATTTAAATAGTTTCAATAGTGATCTTTTATCCTTTAATTGGGAAGCTCTAAAATCTATGTCAACCGTAGATGAAAAGGTTTTTTTATTTAATTTATACCTGTTAACGCTTTTTGATGCTCACGCTCCTGAACGTACAGTAGTTCTTAAAAACAAGTCAAAGCCATGGTTGACGGATAACGTACGACTTATGATGAAGCTCCGTAATGAAGCACATCTCAAGTACCGGGTATCTGGGTCCGATAGAGACAAATCTATATATAAAAACTTGAAACATCTAGTAAATTCCAGCATTTTTTATGAGCAAAAGGCTTATTTTGAAAATAAAATTAATAAAAATATCTCCAACTCTAAAAAACTCTGGAAAAATTTAAAAAGTGAAATTTTATCAAATCTTTATTCTAAACCAGATATTCCTGATTACTTAAGAGACCCAGAACAAATAAATCAACAGTTCTTGACTATTCCTGGTAACAACACAGTTGAAATCTCTACTTTAACCTTTTTTGAATTCCACTCTTTTTCTAATTCTAACTTTGATCTGTTGCCTGTGAGTGAGAATGACATTGCAAAAATTATACTGGAAATTAAATCTAACGCAAAGGGTAATGATGACATCAATATGGATATGGTTGTTCTTACTCTTCCATACACTCTCAATATAGTAACCGATATTATTAATACCTCAATTCTGTCATCCACTTTTCCACTAGCCTGGAAAACAGCTGTAGTGAGGGCTATCCCCAAAAATAATAAGCCATCGAATATAAAGGACTTGAGGCCTATAAGCATTTTACCGTATATTTCTAAAATTATGGAGAAAGTGGTCTATAATCAATTGGTGAAATATCTAGAGGCCAACCACTGTCTTCCTGAATTGCAATCAGGTTTCAGAAAGAGACGGAGCACTAACACTGCACTTCACGATGTGATCGACGAAATCCTTACCGGACAGGATGATGGATTAGGAACTATCCTTGTTCTTCTCGATTACTCTCGTGCTTTTGACTCGATTAGTGTTCCACTCTTACTCTCTAAGCTCAACTATTACGGATTTAGCAAATCTGCTATACAATGGTTTAATAGTTATCTTTCTGACAGATCACAACTTGTTGCTATGTCAGAACCTAACGGTAGCACAATCAAGTCTACTCTACTACCTGTTGATAGAGGCGTCCCGCAGGGATCCATTTTGGGCCCTCTCCTCTTCATCCTGTACACTTCCGACTTGTCTCGCAAAATAAGACATTGTAAATACCATCTGTACGCAGATGACCTACAGCTTTATCTATCCTTCCCACCTGAGGAGACCGTTTGCGCTGTACAGAAAATTAATGATGATTTGGACGCTGTGTCTTCTTGGTCTACAAGCAACTCTCTCATACTCAACCCTTTAAAATCTAAGTGTATGATCCTGGGCTCGAGAAAGAAAATAGTTGATATCGCTGCCAGGAACCCTGATGTTCGTATATGTGGTGTCCCTGTAGAATTGGTGTCTGAGGCTCGAAATTTGGGCATTATCATGGATAGTAATTTAAAATTCGAAACCCAAGTTGCATCAGTAGTGCGCGGTTGCTTTTATAGGTTAAAGATTCTTTACTCTATTAGACATTTTTTGAGCACTGATGTGCGCGTGAGGTTATGTGAAGCATTAATACTATCTAAAATAAACTATTGTATAACAGCTTATGGTTTTTGTCTCTTCTCTAAAACTATGAAACTCTTACAACGAGTTCAAAATGCGTGTGCGAGATTTTGTTTTACGATACCTCCACGCTCACATGTTACGCCCTTCTTGAATGACGCTGATATCTTAAAAATCTCTGCACGTCAGGAACTTTTGCTTGCTGGACTACTGTTCGATGTAATTAAAACTAACCAACCCGAGTATCTTTACCAAAAACTTACCTGGTCTTCCCAGTCTAATCCGCACTACAAGGATCGAGCGTCGAAAGCATGTGTTCTCGTCCCTCTGCGTCACAAAAGTGCTGCCTTTAGGGGAAGCTTTAAATACTTAGCTACAAAGTGTTGGAATAACATTCCACCACCTGTCCGCGATATTCAGAGTAAGCACAGTTTTAAAGCAAAATACAAATCGCACTTACTATCAGGACAAAAGTCCAACGCTGTCCCCAAGTAAACGTATTTTGCTGAGTGAGTTCAACTTATTTTCTTAGTTCTGAACCATCACTTTGTAGTTATTTTTATATAATACCATATCATCTCAAAATTTTAGCAATCTTTTATACTTTTCATATATATATATATATATTTGCTTTACTCTGCAAGGTCAATGAGATTAATTTAAAAAAAAAAAAAAAAAATTGTATACATTTCACATAGTTTATAGTTTTATGAAGTTCTGTTATTAATATTAATATTTTGTTACAATGGTCTGAATATTGTGTTTTAGAATTTTTCATGAGAAATCTTTACATAAGTACATGTTACTTTCTTAATACAGGCATTTAAATTTTTTAACGTTTATTTATTTATTGTTACTTTAGTGTTAGTACATACTTTACGTTTACTGTTATAGTAGTATCTACACGTTTTATTAAATGCTGTTTTTGCCCAAATATGATTCATTTTACACGTTTATAGATATATTTTTTAGTTTTTAATATTTTCCTATTTTATGTACTTTTTACTAAGTTTTAAAATACTGTTCTTGTGTAATATTTTGCTTATATTCTTGTGTAACATTTTGCAACTATTTTAATTACTTTGAAATGAGTCACTATGTTCTCACTTCGTGCTGGCTCGACCGGCATTTCATTAAGGTGCCGACAGAATATCAGCGCTGTGGTTTGCCACAGCATATGCTGAGTCGGAGCCCTTTCTTTGCCACGCACTACAACGCTGGTTGCTATTGTTATTTTTATTATATATGTTATGCTTGCATGTTAGTTTTTTAGTTCTTTGTCCAATGTTTCTTTACTTTATGCATTGTGTTTCTTTTTATGATATGTATTTGTGTTGTGGCATCGAATAAATGATTTTCTATCTATCTATCTATAAGTATAAAGAGTCCACATTTTTTTTTGCGATTTGACTATTGGTTCTCTAGGGAAAGTTGTTTGTTATCATGAACACATGCATATCCTTTGGTATCAAGAACTAATTTAAAGTCATCCTGTATTTTTTTGTTTATTTTTGTTAGTTTGTCAAAAAATTCGTTTCGAAATTATTCTAAATAATCATATATGACATGACAATATGTTACAAGTTTATTTATTTAGGGTCATTAGTTTAAGGTTGCTAGTTTTACAGGTTTTCTGCCTATATTCTTCATTTTATAAATTATTATTAAATTTTTTATTCTTCTTCTTGCGGCACATTTAACCGTTCTGTCCACATGGAAAATTTAATTGATGATTCCAAACATGCAAATAGTACTGTAAATAGCTTTTGACCCGTCTATATAGCTCCTCTCATAGGCTGTTACGAGTGAGCGGTCATACCGAGAATAGGGTTTCTCACCATTTTCTGAAAAGTATCTCAAATTGATCATTAGGTGGGAAAAAGTCAAAAATATTAAAAAAAAAATTGAAACCTACAAGTACCCCAAAAACACATTTTAAATTAACATTCCCAATAAGCGCGCGAAAACGCTAGCCGCCATGATGTTTAGGTCGTGACGTCATTTCAGGAGTAAACAAAACAGCTCTGTACTGAAATTTTGACACGTATTGCGAACAAAATGTCATTGTTTACCACTATTGTGACGTCACATGACAACCAGCAAGGCGGCTGCCGTTTCAGATATTTGAATAACATATTAAAAAACTAGATTTTTGTAAATCAAAAATAAAATGTTTTTTCTCATTTTATTATATAGAAATCATATTAATTCGATTACTTATTACAAATACCACAGTAAATAAGCAGTTTTAGATTTTTTCTTGTATAGAGTAAAATACCCTATTGCACTTGCAACTTCATATGCAAAGTCAAACGTACCGCCATTGTGTGTTCAGAGCTGCATCCAGAGTTGTGTGGTTATAGAAAGGGGGCGTTATTAACTGCCAGTGGTTACAGGGTTGGTGAAGGGGGTTGATATAGAGAATAAAGTTGAACGCTGGGTATAAGAGTTCCAAATGGTAGGAAATTCGTATTAAGTTGAATAAAAAAATAACATGTATAATGCTACCTACTTCATTTTTTTACGTAGTTTCTTTTAGTTATTGTAAAAATAACTGGAGTTTAATTTTTCAACAAATTAAAAGAAATTTATTGATAAAAGTGTAATTTGTATAGCATTTTTTATCTAAACTATATGATTACTGATCCCACACTAAGCTAGGCCTAACTCGTGGTTGCAGTAAGGCTGAAAATAAAATTAATTAATTATTGGTAGCAAAATCAAAAGTTTGCGAAATTAACACATTTAACAATAAAACATACCCTGCATCAATTCAAGAAATAGTGCATCGATTTTTGACAAATTAGAATTAATATAATATTTCTTTTTAAATCAAAAAATGAAACCTAAGTCTAATTTTACATACATATATACAAACTAAATTACAATACAAATAAAAATCCACCACAAGGCTTCGTTAGTAAAAGAGTCCACCCTTAGACGTTCCAGACGCAAAGGTGCCCATCACGCTTGCAGCGTTGCCACGCTGAATAGCGATGGACAACCTTTGCATCAGGAAGGTCCCAGAGCGGAGGTCACCCCCTCTTTGCCTGATTCGACACCCTATTTCACGGACAACATCTCTTGCCTCCGAACTCCAGCAATTCGTGTAATTAACATAAGTTACCGATTTTTGTTCCAATTACTGGACTCTTGTATAAAGCTGAATAACAGTTGATAATAAATCGAACACTGCGAAAATGTTGCGCTATTCTAAAACAACAAGTTCCAACAAGTCCTCTCGCTCAGCTGCGTCCCCAAAACTGTAGAAAAACCTTTAGCAAGCTCTCCGAACTTAACGAATTAACTGTGATAGATAGAGGTCCCTAAGTCGAGCAAAGTCCATGTCATTTGAGAGCGAAGTCCGATCTAAAGATAAATATCGCTTACCATCAGGTGATCCGTCTGCTCGTTTGCCACCTCTGCCATAAAAAAAAAAAAAAAAACTTGTGTTTACCACTCTCTTAAGGAGAGCTGGCTTAACTGACAGCATTTCTTTTAATAATTAACCTCAACTTTATGTAGAAAAAGCAATAATTAAACGCCCATGTCTTTGCTTGTTTTAAATCATAGGGCATTATAGGTTGTATGCATATGTAGGTGTAGGTTGCTCGATGCCACTGGATGCAGGCAGCGCAGGACAGGTCAGTGTGGAAATCCTTGAGGGAGGCCAAGGTCCATCGGTCCACCGAGTGGGAGGCCTGCCCACGCTACGTCTTCCGGTGCGCGGTCACCGCTCGACAACTTTCATGCCAACGGCCATCTGTTCTATGAGCTATGTGCTCAACAGTTTGTTACTGTAACTTGAAAATTAAAAATTCTAAAACTACAGTAAACTCCATATCGCTTCCCAAATAAAGACCCTAAAACACAAAAAATAAAATAACAACACACTTACAAACATTATGCAAATAGAGCATTCCGGTTTGGGAACACAAAAATACGTTGTTTGTTCCACACAGCGAGCGGCGGTATTATCATAAATTCCGGGTTTGAGGACAAAGCTAGCGTCCGACCGAAACAGGATTTGCGGTCGAAACCGAACCTTCGGCCATCGTCGTAGTTTCAGCCGAAACCAAAACCGAACCTAAGATAGACCTTATTTAAAGACGTTATATTTTTTTTTATGTAACTGGAGGTGGTAGGCTATGAACTAATCTGGTGACCGCGAGCCACGAAATCACCCAAACGAAGCGCGACAAATCAAGAACACTGATTTACGGCGCAGCCGAAGTTTCGCCTCATTTTTGCCCGAAACCGAAACTATGGCCGAAACTAGATATAAGCCGAAACTGGCCGAAAACGAAACGAAGAACGAAACTTCGGTCGGTCACTAGACAAAGCACGAGAAGCGCTGAAATTTTGAGTTATTTAAATTGAAACAGCTGAGCGAGTGTGCAGGTCCCTTGATATGTCTTAATTGCCGGATAAACGGTGCTAGGTTTATTTTTCCCAACTACAGGAAATCTTATGGGAATTTACAGGTTATGGATCTCACATGCTATGTAGGTACGAAACGTTGAGTGTACAGGTTCCATTTGGTAAGGATTTTGTACTGGTTAGAAAAAAAGACGATTTAAAAGAATGTGTAAACCATCTCATTTTAGGAGTTTTATATATTTGGATGTCGGCTTATTCAGCCGATTTAAATAAATGAGGTATAAATGAGGTATATATACATAATATAAATTTACACTGAGTTAAATAGATGTCCCAGAATGCGCACTGCTGTGGGCGGGTAATGATGGCGGTAATTAGGACATGTCAGAAGGCATAATATACAGGGTGACTTTAAATTAGTTCTTGATACGAAAGGCTATGCATGTGCTCATGATAACAAACAACTTTCCCTAAGGAATCCATAGTCAAATTGCAAAAAAAATGTTGGACTCTTCATACTAATTTGGCCGGTCAATTCATTGATTTGTATGGAGAGTCAAAATTTTTTTTTGCGGGGTCGAATTAGATTTGTGCCCCCACAGAAACGGTTGTTAACGATGCGCCCAGCTGTAAGTTACAACTTGACTGATTCGGTGGCTTAGTAGCTTCGGAATACTGAACTAAGGGTTGTGGGTTCAATTCCTACCCAGCCACAAAAAATAGATCATATATACCTTTTTTAATACAAAATGAAAGCGATGTAACTCATCAGCAGAAACACAGAAAGACGTCGTTTTCTCAGAAACTGAGTAAGTTAAGAAATAATAATAATAAACCATCAAACCTTTAATTTTGAAATTTTTAAGGGTGTCTATAAGCAAACTTAAAACATATCTATAACTGAAGTAAAACCTATTTCGTAAGACCGACTTCTTTATTACCTAAACCCATCAAAAATTACCGCTCCTCGAATCGTAAAAAATTGACTTAAAGTACTTCCACCTGAAGCGACGAAATTCTTTGAATAATTAACTTAGCACTTTCTTGTAATGCCACCCCGAAAATTTGACGTTTTATTTTATTAGTTTGTTAATTTTCTATTCCATAATTTCGTATTTTTTGCTGAGTAAATAAAACGTTTAAAGTTTTTCCGAAATTATAGCGAATGCGCTAACGGTCGACTAATATGGCGATTACATTTTAAGTAAACAAATATCCGGGACAAATCTCACACGGTCATCTGGCCCCAAATTAGGATTCCCTGTATTACGGGAACCAGAGACTGTTCATTGGCCGCAACATCTATTGCAGTGCAGACGATCGTTGCAACACTTGTTCATTTGCTCGAGGATTGAATGAATAAATAAATGAAAACACTTTATTGCATAACATAAACAGGAAAATTTTAACAATGTACATGAAAAGAAAGTCATACATGTAGGCGGTCTTATCGCTAAAGAGCAATCTCTTCCAGACAACCTTTTTGTCCACAACGCCGCCGGTGACTGCACAGCCAGATGGCACGGTATTTCTTGCCACACCTATCGCAAACCTGAGTCTTGAGGTGAGCCTGCAGCATTTCGAAGTCTTTTAACCGACTTTAAAAAAAGGAGGAGGTTCTCAATTCGTCGGAATCTTTTTTTATATATTTTTTATGTATGTTCACCGATTACTCGAAGACGCCTGACCTGATTTATAAAATTATTTTTTAGTTTAAAAGGGTATACTTCACAGGTGGTCCCATATAAATTTTATCGAAATCGATTCAGGGGTTTTTGAGAAAATCAACAAAAACATAGCAAAATTGGAGTTGTTGCGATTGAAGTCGATTGTTTTTAACGTATTCAGCGTGGTCCATTATCTGCGTAAGGTTCTCTAGCCAGAATTCGTCATGTTTTGACTTTCCGACACGTAGATGCGACGCCATTGAGGGTCTTTATCCAAGGGTCGAATCCACGAACCTCAGATTAGTAGTCAGGAGAGCTAGGAGTCCTTATAATGTTAAAAACAAAATTTCTCAAAGAACGCTGGATAATTCTGGTCCTGTAGTAAAGAATTTTCTTCCCTTTCTTTTTAACTTACTCCCTAAGAAACCTAAACTAAATTCTTGAAGTATTTTTTGGACTTATCCTAAAGACAGGTCGGCCATTTTTATTTGGAAATTCAATGAAGTATTTTGTTTTTGAGAATTCAACTCTGGTTTTTAGGGTTCCGTAGCCAAATGGCAAAAAACGGAACCCTTATGGATTCGTCATGTCTGTCTGTCTGTCTGTCTGTCCGTATGTCACAGCCACTTTTTGCGTTGGTTTATGGTCGCGTTGCACACGTCCGTAGGTGTAAATCTAAAATGCCCTACACGTGACCGCGGGTGATGCTAAGTGCAACACCAGGCAACCGCCGCCTATACCTTATGTGATAGGACGGTTAAATTGTGCCACACGATAAGAAGAAGAAGAAGCCACTTTTTTTCCGAAACTATAAGAACTATACTGTTGAAACTTGTTAAGTAGATGTATTTTGTGAACCGCATTAAGATTTTCACACAAAAATAGAAAAAAAACAATAAATTTTGGGGGCTCCCCATACTTAGAACTGAAACTCTAAAAATTTTTTTCATCAAACCCATACGTGTGGGGTATCTATGGATAGGTCTTCAAAAATGATATTGAGGTTTCAAATATCATTTTCTTCTAAACTGAATAGTTTGCGCGAGAGACACTTCCAAAGTTGTAAAATGTGTGTCCCCCCCCCGTAACTTCTAAAATAAGAGAATGATAAAACTAAAAAAAATATATGATGTACATTACCATGCAAACTTCCACCGAAAATTGGTTTGAACGATATCTAGTAAGTAGTTTTTTTTTAATACGTCATAAATCGTAAACCGCAATTTACCTTTCATTCAAGTTACAACGAACTACAAAAACTTTTATATTATGTTACTTGCTGCTACGGAACCCTTCATGGGCGAGTCCGACTCGCACTTGGCCGCTTTTTTGAAAATAAGTTGTTCGGTATTAAGAGTAAAATCATCCATTTAATTTGTACACACAGATATTTTTACAGCCTACATACTTAATTTATCACCGAAAAACAAATCAGATTACGTCTACGAAAACATATTTCTCATCAAACCTTAGAATATAATCGTAAAAAGAATCTAATAACACTGCCTCAAATAAATAGGTCACCTATTCTCCCTCGTATTGGGACATTGTTCTATCGCGTTGTCATCCCGTGGGGACCCGGTGACGTCACTGTCACAGATTAGCGAAATAGCAGACACGTGACTGACGTAACTCTAGGGACAAAAGACGACGTGGAAGTTTTACGGACGGTGATATTTTTTTACGGTTTATTTATGAACTAGCTTCCGCCCGCGACTTCGTCTGCGTAAACTTCAAAATTGGGTCCAGAGAGATAAAATGTTAAGGCAGCGCCAGCTAGTGAAAAGTAAAAATTTAAATTTTTAACCATTCCTCCGGAAACTTTCGAATTTTCCGGGATAAAATGTATCCTATTTGTTAGCCGAGTCACCGAGTGTTTTATCTATCACCTACCTTTCATCCAAATCCGTTCAGTAGTTTCAGCGTGAAAGTGGAAAAAACAAACAAACATCCATACTTTCGCATTTATAATATTATTGAGATTTGAGATACTTTATTGCTTTCTCTCAGGTCTTTAAATCGACTTAAAAAAAAAGAGGAGGTTCTCAATTCGATTGTTTTTTTTTTGTGTATATTACATGATGTGTGTATGTTTGTCGATTGTGAAACTATTTAAATGTTTCTTTAAATGGTTATATATTCAAAAAGGTCTCATTTAAATTTAGAGGAAACATTACCCTCTAAGGGTGGAGAATAACAGTGTGTGTCGCCCATTTTTCGTAAATCGATTTTAATAAACGTAAAACGTAACGTACGTAACGTAACGTAACGTAACGTAACGTAACGTAACGTTCGTTTACGTTTTTTTTTTGTTAAAGAACTTACTATTTCGCCTTACTCTCGTAGATTCAATTCTCAAAATAAGTTCTTATCGCTTTGAATCTATATGATTTCCATTTCAGAAGCAAAGTGAACATCGGCAGCCAGAACGAAATTCTTTGTTGTCGTCCATTTCAGCGATTTCTCTTCTAGATTTCACTAAGATTTAACTCGATTCAATATTCCTTCTTCTGCCTTTCCGTCAAATGACGTCACGTAACGACAATAACTCGGATAGCACGTGACTGTCGGACAGTAAGTGTCGCTTCTGTCCGACTCTCTCTCAAATAGATCGCTTTGGACTGGCGCGCGAGAGACCAGAAAATATTTTGAACGATGCTCACAAATCCCCTTTGGCGTTTTGATCTGTCCATTCTAATCACTACTTAATCTTTACAAAGATCTTCTTAAGTACAATACAATTTATAAGTATTTGGGGAAATACTTCTATTAAAGTAAGTATCACTGAACACTTATTGAATATTCATTTTTTAAATCCACCTTTTACGAAATTACTACCACATGAACTCATCTAATACCTGCCGTTTGCTTAACAGATTAATACTGAAAATGAAAATGAAAATATTTTATTCGAAGTAGGTAGCAGTGTACACTTTTCGAACGTTATTCTTTTATCTACCTAATACGAGGTTCCTACCACTCGGAACTCGTATACCCGCCGTTTTGGGAAGTGTTTGCGGAATGAGAAGAAACGACGGGCCCTAAACTCCCTCCAACACATTTTTTGAAAAACTCTTAAATTCTATTACATCTTAATGCTAGATCAAGAGATGATTTATATAATGTCATGTGTGTAAAAAAAAATAATGAGAATAAAAAAAAGAAAGGATTCAAAAGAGATAAAAGTGATTTGTAGCTAATGACTAACAATTCAAAAACCAATGACAAGAGCAGGCCAGTTCACGCGGACAGCACCTAATCACGAGTATAACTTGAGAGTCAGCCATCGCTCCCCTCAACCATATTTGAGGGAAGGGAACGACCCGGCTCTACTGCAGAGTAGACAGTAGGTATAAACATTATAGCTCTCAATACGATCATGCCAAACAGACCATTCAGACGCCAATACCCATTCCAACACGACTCGAAGCTCAAGACACAATGAAGCCACAGAGTTGAGAATGGACACAGTTGCCGATTGAATGATCTGCGGCGATTGGTAGTGGGAGTGACTGTCTGGATGTGGATAACTCTATGGTAGATACAAAGCTTGTTCGAATAAAGGAACTGCTAGTGAAAAGAATTGAAAATGATTATGCGTAGGTTCTGTTATGTTGAGTTCGTTTTGTTGGCTTCGATACTATTGAATCACTGTTATGTTTGTAGAAATAGTAACAAAAGAGGTTTAGGACCCGTTAAATAAAGATTTCAATAATGAGATTATTCAGTTTGATGAGAAAGAAATCCATTGGGGTGAATAAATACCTATGTAGGGGTGAATAAGTAAAATTACTGTAAAAATAGCAGAAGCTTCTGAGAAGCGAAAAATTCTGATAATAAATAACGAATTTATATATTTTTTTCAAATATACAGGGTGTTAAATGGTGTGTTTGAAATTTTAAGGGGTTGCTCAAAATCAGGTATAGATAGAACACAGGGAAAATGTAGAAAAATCCGCTCTTCAAATTTTTTTTACAGTTTTCCATACATAATCTGAAGAGTGAATCAAGAGTTTGTATATAAAACTGAAAAAAATTGAAGAGCGGATTTTTTCAATATTTTTCCTGTATCTTGACTGTTTCTTGATTCTGAATGGTTTTTTAAAATTTCAAGCGCTCTTTTTTAACATCCTGTATATACGTGGTGTGATGTTTTGTTATCTGTTACGGAGGTTGCGTTAAAAAACTCTTCATGATTTTTAATATTTTTTCTTCTGTTTTCTCTTAAAATAAACATACTTATTCATTTGAATAGTTCAATAGTTCATCCACAATTTATATTTGGTATTATATTAAAATAGTATTTAAGCTTAAAATTGAAGTTTTCCATTTGTTAAACTAAACTTATAAAAACTAAAACGAAACATAAACTTCTAAATCCAGACGAGAGATACTCGTATGAAAAAGTCTAGACCAAATAAAAAACAATAAAAAAACAAATAAACCAATTTAAGTCGAAGTAAACTCTATTTTGAGATTGAATGGAGCGTAATTTATTTGAAGAATTTCCAGTCTGACCTTCCAGAGTAAATCCAAAGGCTGACATCGGCTAGTAACCTTTCACTGCCCCGGCTGATAATTTAATGAACATTCAGAGATGCGAAACGGGAGATTGTATTCTCTATTGTCTACGCTTTCGACTGCCTGGAATCTAAGATAATCGTTTCATAGTTTCACAATAGAAATCAAAGAATAAAACTGACAAATTAGAGGGGCCAAGCTTTAGAGTGACAAAAGTATACAGAATGTAACAAAATATACAGGCTAATACTCATTATACTGAACAACTTTTGTTCTAAGACTTTACGAAATCTTAAAAAATGGGCCCTTCATACAAAATTGGCCAAACAGCTAGCTGATGAGTTTGTATGAAGAGATCAGAAATGGTTTTTGATTTCGACATGTGTTAGATTCGTCTTAACTTTATCATCATCATCTTCAGTCGAAGGACGTCCACTGCTGGACAAAGGCCTCTCCCAAGGCTTTCCACATCGACTGGTCCTGCGCTGCCCGCATCCAGCGGCTTCCCGCAACCTTTACCAGGTCATCGGTCCACCGAGTGGGAGGCCTGCCTACACTGCGTCTTCCGGTGCGCGGTCGCCACTCGAGAAGTTTACTGCCCCAACGGCCATCTGTTCTACGAGCCATGTGCCCTGCCCACTGCCACTTCAGTTTAGCGATTCTGTGAGCTATATCGGTGACTTTGGTTCTCCTACTTATCTCCTCATTTCTGATTCGATCACGTAGGGAAACTCCAAGCATAGCACGTTCCATCGCCATTTTACAGTCGGCTTAATTTTTTTTTGTCCATGGGTTTTGTTAGCTTAGCTTACACTAATATTTTTCTTTTCATCTATTGCCACAAAATAAGAACACAGCTTCTACCAAAGACATCAATTATTTATTTTTTACCCTTAATTGGTAAACCCTTGGCATCATCTCACCTGATGGTAAGTGATGATGATGCCGAGGAGGGTAGCGGGCTTACCAAAATTCTGCAACGCAATGGGGAACTGGCTACCTTATCTTCATGCCGGAACACATCAATGCTGTTAACATTGATGTTTGGCGGCAAGACTTTAGACTAGCCACTAGACCACGGAGGCGGCGAATAATAGAAGTCTTTGAATTCAACTGTGGGCTCCGTTTATTAGAACGCTACGAGATGAACGTCTAGACCATGATTTTTTTTCAAACCACCCACGTGGAATTCCATACAACTCAGCTAAATATTTTGTCTGTACCTATGTCTGTCATACTTATTTCGACTTGTTACTTGATACAATGTAGAGGTATCAAGTTCTGACAGCTCTCCAGGTGTATCAGCAAATTAGATTTGTTGTTTCCCTGTTCATCTCTACGGAGAATAACAAAATTAGTAAGGACCTCTATGCTTATTTTAGGAAATGGGGCTTATGTTTAGTAAGCATAAGGAATAGATTTCCTCAAAGAATGCAAAGTCAACTTAAAAAAAAACAAATTCACACCACTTATGGCTAAATATTACTTACAAAAAAACCTAGATCTCCCATGCACTTGGAAAATCAAAGCATTCCAACAATATTGTAGTCCAAAATAAAAATAAAAACTGTTTTTAACTCTTCTACTATTTTGTTTAAAAAGACCCACTTTAGCTAGTGAAAAGTTTAAATCAGCTCTTTGATCAATTAAAAATTTAACCGTGGGAGAGCCATGCTTTGGCACGAATGGGCCAGCTCGACCGGAGTGATACCACGGCCTCACAGGAAACTGGCGTGAAGCAACGCTTGCGTTGTTTTTCGCCGAGTGAGTGAGGGTACTGGAGGCCCAACCTCCCCCCTCAATTCCCCCATCCACCCATCCCATTTCAAAGGTTGGCAACGCACTTGTGACTCCTCTGGTGTTGCGGGTGTCTATGGGCGGCGGTAATCGCTTACCATCAGGTCATCCGTCTGCTCGTTTGCCGCCTATCACATAAAAAAATCTTTTTTTGAGAATCGAAATATGAAGATTAAGGTATCCCTCAAATTATTTGTTCCTACGTGGGTAAGAAAAAGTGCCGAGACATTAACAATATCAACTTTGGCTTTACATAGTTTTTTTTAGTTCATTGCTCTAATTTTGCTCTAAATCTAAGCACAAGAACCAGTCTTGTATTCGTATGAGTTTCAAAGCTATACAGCTTTTTCACATTGGAAAAAAGTGCTTGCTGGTGTCAGGGACACGTCAAATTAATGGAATCGAAAAAAAATTTGGTAATAACCTTAGAAAGTTAGCCCTTTCAGCTAAGTCATAGAACAAAAGTTGTTCTTACGATGGTTAAGGTTAGAGTATACTTCAAACTTTTTGCTACACCCTTTATACAGATAAATTGTCCTCCACTCATATTACATACATACTGTACCAAGTTCCCGCATGAAATGACGGCTTGTTATGAGCTGCTCGTACGTATATTGAAATCTTTGAGTAGCGCAAAGATATTGTTGAGTTTCTATTACTTTTATGATATGAAAAAATGTGTATTGTAGTCTCATTTATTGGTTTAATCCTCAACTTACACAGGTTACTCTTTATTGGCTGATAAGTGACACATGGTAGATGCTGGAGATGTTTTTTTTTATGGCATAGCTGGCAAACGAGCAGACGGATCACCTGATGGTAAGCGATTACCGCCGCCCATAGACACCCGCAACACCAGAGGAGTCACAAGTGCGTTGCCGGCCTTTGAAATGGGAGTACGCTTTTCTTGAAGGCTTGAATGTCGTGTCGATTCAGAAGGTGTTCGTGAAACGGAAAAAGAATTACAGAAACATTCGATTCTCCGACTCTATTATTAAGTAAAGTTAGTTAATTTGTTAAGTTTCATTAGAAATATTTGCTGCCTAACAGTGAATAAAAATTGCGCAAGTATACAAGGTGCATAATTTATATTTTTATGTGAATGTGTAATAGATGTATTTTGCACATGTATTTGTATTTTCAACCGACTTCAAAAAAAGGAGGAGGTTCTCAATTCACCGGAATCTTTTTTTTTTATGTATGTTCACCGATTACTCGAAGACGCCCGAACCGATTTCGAAAATTCTTTTTTTGTTTGAAAGGGTATACCTACTTCACAGGTGGTCCCATATAAATTTTATCGAAATCGATTCACCGGTTTTTGAGAAAATCAACAAAAACATAGCAAAATTGGAGTTGTTGCGATTGAAGTCGGTTGTTTTTAACGTATTCAGCGTGTCAGTTATGTTGCACATGTATTTTAGTGCTCGTTACTGTGACGTCTAAGTGTTTTCCTTAGTTGTAACCTAAGTTTGGTCCAGAGTAAATCTAACCACCGCGGATACCAGTATACTGGAGGTTGTTCACCGGATACCAGTTTATTGGAGGTTGTTCACTTATTATTTTATTTTCACGATTTGTCACATTGAAAATAAGTCTTATGTTGTTATCTTTTTATGACCTATATAGCTTAGCTTCACCATTTTTTTAACATCACTGGATTTTCCCCCAGGAATTGATCGAATTAGTATCTATTTCCAACTTTGCTTCAGCGGTATGCAAACTCCCGTCCGATAGGGATAGGACGCTCGAACCCGGGACTCGGTCCCGCGATGCGAATCCCGCGGGATCTTCGCCGGAGTTGAGTTTGAACTAACTTCGCTTAGTTCAAGTTTCCTATAGAGAGCACTTTAGTTAGAATACCAGGATCTTACGTGCAAATTGGTTCAGCTAAATAACTGTTGTTTAACTCGGCAAATTTTATGGAACATAATTCTAGGCAGTACTAATGTAAAGGCTTGGAGGGTTATATTTTTCTGCAGTATCATATTATAAGGTAAAGTAATATTTTTTTGGTTTATTAAATTAATTGTAAAAGAAAATGCAAAAAGCTGGCCTGATTGCCTTATAAAATAAAATATCTTAGGTACCACTTCAAAACGGTTCAAGTCATATAAACCTAAATAATAATGGTTCAAGTCCAGAATGGTCAAAATTTAACATTTAGTGAATTACCTTTGTTTTAATCCCTTATTAAAACAAAGATTATTAGAGAATATGTCATTTATTATGTAATGATTAAGGTAGATTCAGCAACAAAACCGTTACAGTGTCGACAAACCTTCCTCAATTTAAAGGAAGGCTTGAAATAGCCAAACAAAAAAAAACTTTGCATAAAACAAACCCGAAATCAGCAGCGCCCCTCGTTAACCCTGCCTCAAAGGAAACAAAACAAATTAAAACAAATAACTTGTAAATCTGTTTGTTCAATTGTGAACAACAAAAATCCTCAGACAGTACCTAGCTGTGTCAACAAAACTGGCCTTTACAGCCTCCAGTTCGCGCTGAGTGAGTAAATACTGCCCTCGTAAGAGAGAAGGCCGCAAAATATATGGAATTTTTGTATACTTTGCGCCCTTTTTTCTTATAAGAGCAGCATAGTAGTCCAGCCCGCCTGTACAAGCAAACTTTGTTGGTAGAACAGCATTTATCTTTGCGATTTTTAACCGACTTCAAAAAAGGAGGAGGTTCTCAATTCGTCGGAATCTTTATTTTTTTAAATTTTTTATGTATGTTCACCGATTACTCGAAGACGCCTGAACCGATTTGGAAAATTCTTTTTTTGTTTAACAGGTGGTCCCATATAATTTTTATCGAAATTGATTTAGCGGTTTTGGAGAAAATCAACAAAAAACATAGCAAAATTGGAGTTGTTGCGATTGAAGTCGGTTGTTTATAACGTATTCAGCGTGGTCAATTATAGCAGTCGTAGAACGAAACGGTCGTGGCTCAGTGCGGCTTACGTTGGTCGCATCGATCACGCAGGTTAACTGACTGTTAGTGGCATTTATCTCGATCGTTCTCGTCCTTCGCATGGCATGTTAAGCCGTTGCGTTAGTGCCTTTGCTATCGCTAGATATAAATCATTACCAAAACTATCTCAAAGGCCTCATAAGTAACTAGAAAACATCTGACACTGGGGTTAGGGGTTAGCTACTAGCACCACAACCCCCATCAGTCCGGACTTGGCCCCCGTGTGTGGAGTAAAATTAAAGTTTGCATTAAAAATTGTTATGGTATCTACCTATTTAAGTAAATATAATACTGTTTTTTAGATTTAGAAAGTTTTACTACTAAGTCTTTTAGTACTATAATTGACCACGCTGAATACGTTAAAAACAACCGACTTCAATCGCAACAACTCCAATTTTGCTATGTTTTTGTTGAATTTCTCAAAAACCGCTGAATCGATTTCGATAAAATTTATATGGGACTACCTGTGAAGTATACCCTTTTAAACAAAAAAATAAATTTCTAAATCGGTGAACATACAGAAAAAAAAAGCTTCCGACGAATTGAGAACCTCCTCCTTTTTTGAAGTCGGTTAAAAAGAAAACGTGCCCCTGCAGTGGGGACGCTATGGGAAGTTAATGAGGTTAGACAACAGACAGTTTGGCGGCACTTTGTTTACATAAAGTGTTAAAAGTGTTGTTACCAGGTTTTACCAATTTTATTTGACATCGAAAAATTACCAATTTTTCTGTAGGTAACTATTCGCTTTTTAATTTTTTTATCTAAAAACAGTATTATATTTCCTTAAATAGGTAGATACCATAAGAATTTTTAATACTACTACTTATCGTGTGGCACATTTAACCATTCTATCCACAAGGTATAGACGGCGGCGGTTGCCTAGTGTTGCACTTAGCATCACCCGCGGTCACGTGTAGGGCATTTAGATTTACACCTACGGCCGTGTGCAACGCGACCATCATACACATCTAGAAATCAGATGTGCAGGTTTCCTCACGATGTTTTCCTTCACCGTTAAAGCAGTCGGTATGAAAATGCACGTAAGTTTCGAAAAACTCATTGGTGCATTGGCCAGGATTTGAACCCACGACCTCTGGTTAGGAGGACGGAGTCACTACCTGCTGCGCCACCGACGCTTTTTAGAGAAGAATTTTAATGCACACTTTAATTTACTCTTGATTTCTTTAGCATAACTAAAACCTGTTAATCTCAGATAACTATTCCAAATTCTTGCTACCTTCGCAGTTCCATTCAGACAAGTCTCCACACGCCCAAGTCTATTCAAATATGAATGTCATCGCTGATCCAATTCACAGATACGCTCAGTGAAAGTCTGTTCTGAACAAGTTACTAGTAGCAGACACTATCGCGCCATCCTCGATCCACACAGAGGCGTTCGAGTTTCCCCGTGACAGCCGCTGTCTCTATTTCCGACTTGTCAGAAACATGGAATGGGGATTTTCAGAGCAAACTGTTCTAGGTGGGGCTTTGAGCGCTTAAGAACGGACGTGTTCGATTGAATTGTATTTCAGGATTAAAGGATTTAAAGTATCTCCTACTGAGGTGACATACTTTTTTAGGGTTCCGTAGCCAAATGGCAAAAAACGGAACCCTTATGGATTCGTCATGTCTGTCTGTCTGTCTGTCCGTCCGTATGTCACAGCCACTTTTTTCCGAAACTATAAGAACTATACTGTTGAAACTTGGTAAGAAGATGTATTCTGTGAACCGCATTAAGATTTTCACACGAAAAAAAAAAAAAACAATAAATTTTGGGGGTTCCCCATACTTAGAACTGAAACTCAAAAAAAATTTTTTCATCAAATCCATACGTGTGGGGTATCTATGGATAGGTCTTCAAAAATGATATTGAGGTTTCTAATATCATTTTTTTCTAAACTGAATAGTTTGCGCGAGAGACACTTCCAAATTGGTAAAATGTGTGTCCCCTGTAACTTCTAAAATAAGAGAGTGATAAAATTAAAAAAATATATGATGTATATTACCATGCAAACTTCCACCGAAAATTGGTTTGAACGAGATCTAGTAAGTAGTTTTTTTTAATAGGTCATAAATCGTAAACCGCAATTTACCTACAACAAACTTATGAACGAACAACGAATTATGTTACTTGCTGCTACGGAACCCTTCATGGGCGAGTCCGACTCGCACTTGGCCGCTTTTTTTATTTATTGTAGTACCTATTCAGTTTTAAAAAACTCTTGATTCGTAATATATCGAGGGTTCACGGGCGACTTGTATTCAGCGACATTTTTAGAAATGTTCAGGAGACTGATTTAAAAAAATATTTCTTAGAAAAATAATCATTAAAACTTAACTTCTTAGTATTATATAGATTCTCGATATTCTTAATATTTTAAATATTATTCAGAAGTTATTTTTTGTGAGGTATTTTGTAAGAAATAATTTTTTAAAGTAGAGGTTACCTGTGTTTCCAAAAATGTCGCTTAATACAAGTCGCCCGTGAACCCTCGATATGTAAATGAGTATATCCGAACGTGATCAATATTTGCGAAGCGCTTTTTTACTTACAACCGCGTTTTTGTGATATTAACATAAAGTTACAATTTGCATTGTTTAAGACCACTAACCTCCTAATACACAGTTACCTTTGTTTCGTGCAATGGTGCGTATAGATATTCGTGATATTGCGGTTTGCGCTATGTTACTTCTCACTAATATTATAAATGCGAAAGTATGGATGTTTGTTTGTTTATTTGTTTGTTTATTCCGCTTTCACGCTGAAACTACTGAACGGATTGGGATGAAATTTGGTAGATAGATAGATAATACGCTTGGTTAACACATAGGATAGTTTTTATCCCGGAAAACTTGAAGGTTCCCGGAGGAATGGCTAAAAAGTGAAATTTTTACTTCATCATGTTTGTTCCGCTTTTACGCTAAAATTACTAAACAGATTGGGATGAAATTTGGTAGGTAGATAGATGAAGCACTCGGTTAACACATATAATACTTTTAAGTAAAGGCTGAAAAACAACATAATAGACATAGTTTAAGGGGGATCTGGATATAACATTTCCATGCCATCCTCAAGAACCGTGACAAAACAATATCCACGCGGGCGCGGGGTCAATATCCAGTTGACATATAAATGTAGAAGAGCCACCTTATCTGATTTACCGTCCGTTAGAGAAGCTAGTTTTTCCATTCACGAGGAACATCGGTTTCTTTGATTTCAGCGCTAAGTGAATGATTTAATTATACAATGACATGAGGTATTATATTATTATTATTATTTTAAATTGACATAAAATGGTAATTACTTTGAAAATTGTGTAAAGTGTTGAAATTGTTTTTAAGAACATGTTTGCATGCTAAACTTAATATTAGCTAAACAGATGATACTTGCCTATTTTTTTGTGACCATTATATACCTGTTTATATGCAAATAAAGAAATTGAAATTGAATTAGTTCTAATGAAAGAGCCATCCCTTTGAACCTATTTACTTATCGTTAACAACCCATATCGTCCCCATTACAGGGGCACGGGTCTCTTCCCATACCTTGGGAAGGGTAGGCCATACTCTACACATGGGGATCAAGTTCGGATTGGTGGGATTTGGGGGTAGTGGCCAACCCCAGTATCAGTAGCTTTCAAGCCGCCTAATAAGACCTCTGACGTAGCTTAACGACTACCATCTAGCAACAGCAGCCATCACCAATGGCTTAACGTGCCTTGCAAAGCACGAAAACTTTCGAGTTAACCGCCACTAAGGCGTATATTTTTACTATGGACAGCGTCAAGTAAAACCACACACCGGAGCGGATTTCGGAGCAGTGGTTATCCGCGTAAGTGTCAAAACCATCCAGGTTACCACAGTGTCTGTAGACAGTGAACCTACGTGGTTAACACAACCACGCAAGCTGCGCTAAATCACAACCGTTTCTATCTAATATGCCCATATAAGCCCTTCCAGGGATAAGTCCGCCGTTGTACAAACTGTTACTTTTAAAAGCAATATTGTTCTGTTTTACGTTTTTGTACAATAAAGAGATTACAAACAAACAAACAATCAAGCCCACTGCTGGGTATAGTAGGCCTCTTCCTATACACGCCATTTACCTCGGTCCCTCTCAAATTTTGCCCCAAGAACGTCGAATGAGGCTATTTCGTCCTGCATAAGCACTGAATGCTGAAATACAGGTCTTTGTACCTAGTCGGCAGCAGTTGTTCCACATGACATGTGAGTTAACTGGCCAATCTCATGTAACTTATAACAGAAGCACCAAACTGGTTTATGAATATATAAGGTGCTACTTTATTAGTGCCCGATATTTTAATCAGTGTTTCTACTCCTGATTCTGATCAACTTTCCCCAAGAAACCCATAGTAAAATCGAAAAAAAATTTTTGGACTCTTCATACAAATAGATCAGTCTTCATACAAATTAGTATGAAGAGCCCAAAAAATTTTTTGCGATTTGACTATGGGTTCCTTGGGGAAAGTTGATCAGAATCAGGAGTAGGAGCACTGACTAAAATATCGGGCACTAATAAAGTAGCACCTTATATATTTTTTATTTTATTTTATTTATTTATATGGCAGCTTGTCTATCTACTGTATCGAGGACCTACTGATCTTCACCCTGGTCTTGGTTGCCGCTCTGTTGAAGCCCTAGACCTCATCCCATCTTTCTTTCCTTCTGACCAAAGTCCTGTTTGAACCTGTAATGAATCAAAAGAAAATTCTCGGTTGGATCCTTTAAGCTACGCTTAAAGAAGTATTATTTAACTATGCAAATAAACATCGATTAGATAAAAATCAAAATTCTATTGTGCCAATCTACACAAGTTAGTTACAGTTGCAACTATTCCTGATTTAGGTTCCTTGACATTTATAAAATGTATAAAGTACGTATTACACTTTCTCCTCATACAATACATTTTTTATACTTATTACAATATTTAGTTTTATCACTTATTAGTCCACACATATTTATACTTATTACAATATTTAGTTTTATCTCGTATTACTCCATACTGAAGGATGTTTCACTTTATTCAGACTATAATCATCTGTACCGTGCGCTGTTACGTTTTCTTCGGGCTCCACAGAAAATCAGCGTCGTTTTATTGTCATTAATAAAGCGGCACTATGCTGAGTGGAGACCCTTTCTTGGTAAGAGGTGCTTGACGCAGCACCGGTTAACAGCATAAAGATTAAAATAGTGTATGTTTATTATATACAATGTGTCTCTTATTACGAATAAAGTTTTTCTATTCTATTCTATTCTATTCTAAATATCAATAACAGAGTTTCAAAGTAATTCTATTTTGAGGCCATTCCTGGCGTTACGTGAATTATTGAAATGGAGGCTTTCAGGAAAAGGTTTATTTTTCATTTACGTTCACGTCGTCGCGGGTAAGACGTGTGACGGGATGTGAACGGGAACAATTTATTTTATTTTCCCGCGCAAACTGAAAGTTTTGCTCGAATGGAAAGGAAAAAAGACGCGTAAAAAGAGTTTTTATATTCGTTCTTCGTGCGGTCGTTTGGCTGCACTGAAGATTTTAGGGTTGAAATCATTTTTGCAAGTTTCACTAAAAACTTTCTGCCTGGAATGAATTGTCGCCTGCGGTATTTCCGGGCCGATACGACATTCAAACTTTCAAGAAAAGAGCGTAATCCCATATCAAAGGCCGGCAACGCACTTGTGACTCCTCTGGTGTTGCGGATGTCTATGGGCAGCGGTGATCGCTTACCATCAGGTGATCCGTCTGCTCGTTTGCCACCTCTGCCATAAAAAAAAAACAAAACGGATTTCTGTCAAGATGGTTCGTTTTGGTACCAGAGGTTTTTCAAGATTGACAATCCCATATGTGTCATTAAATATTACTATAAAATTTATGATGTTATGACAACAAATTGACAAAAGTCGTATTTATCATATTTTCGTCGTAATTTAATTTGGTACTTAACATATTTTATTTACAATATTGATATTGAAAAATGTTTGCAAAAATTCTCGAATACACGCGTAATTTTAAAAAGAAAATTGAGTTATGTAAAGTTTACGCCTCCAAATCTCTTAAGTACCCCTACTCAAGAGCTAAGCAATTTTGTTTTACAACTTTCTTGAAATCGTAAACATGTTTTTGGACTTTTTATACAAACTTGGCTCACGAGCTGATTGATTTGTATGAAAAGTTCAATTAGCGTGCATTTTCAGCGTTTTTAGTCCCTATTACTAGGTTTTAAACTACAAGTATACCTATTATTTGCTATACACATTTACCAGGTTCTATACCTGTATTTGTACAAAGATTTTTTAAAACATCTACTTAAACAAAATAATATTTTTAGTTTGAGTATATGTTACACCCCGTATAATATGGCTATTATTCATTCCATTCCACTCCAAAAACATCAACAATAAATTCATGCCAAAGAAACAAGATCGTATTGAAACCGAATACCTTTGTCGTAGGAAAATACCAGAGGCGGCAGACCGAAAAATAACGTAGCCTTTCTGGAAAAAAATATGGCATTTTATCATAATCCTGTCCAATGGTACAAGAAGGTATGATATTCTGGCTTGAGCGACGTGACGCGACGTCGTCGCTCAAAGACGTCACATATGTCTTATGTCCGAACACAATCAGTGTCAATATTTTAAGAGAGTTGATAGAAACATTTATTTATTTTTACATAAAGAATGTAAAATTGTCAGATAATAACAATAACAATGCGAATACTACACTGGTGGACCAAAAAGTCGACTCAAGATTTGTTGCTCGACTTTTGAAAAAATTACTCAGTCTACAAAACTTAGAACAAAAAACTAGAAAACCACTAAACTAAAATCATAAACAGTAAACAGACAGTTTTTAAACTTTTGGTTTAGTTTTTTTTGCTAGATTGAGTTAATTTTCCAAAAGTCGTGCAACAAACCTTGAGTCGATTTTTTTGTCTATGAGTATAGATACTTGTAGAAACGTAAAACGTGTTCAAATACTAATTTCTGCCAAAAATGGCCTTCGACTCAGCACAAAATGCATCTGCGGTGTGTCACTGTGTCTGCAGATTTATGCAGTTGGGTAACTGTTTCTTAATAAATCTTTAATACTATGCATTAATGTATTATAAAAACGACAATGTACTTAATTTTTAATAAGAAAGCTAATGCGTTATTAACCTTAAAAGCCCAAATATGTAATATGTATTAAAATTTATAAAATACTCTTTCATATTACTTTAGTAAATGTTCTGTTTACAGTTTATTGACACTATCAGAATTTTTGAGAATTTGCCAAATTGATAGTCTTATTTTACATTATTTCAGTATCCTCCGACTCGAATGCGGCTTGAATACGGGCCGAAACCTACAGTTTCTGCTCGCGTTAGGACCTTTAACTGATAACAAAACTCCCACGTTGAGAGTTCTAAAGAACCATCTTTCTTGTACCTTGATCCTGTCTGTGCATTATGGCCGCTTTGTAAACGGAAGGAAGCCTGTATGGGGGGATGAAAGGATGCCCGCGATGATACCGTAATCTTCCGCGGCTGTGGAAGTCCGGAGTTACGATCGAGTTCCGAAAGAGCCGAGTTTAGGTCTGGCTTATCAGTGGGTGTGATCGGACTGTGAAAAGTGTATCGTTTAGGTTATTTTATGGTGCTATTTTAGATTAAAAGTAGCTTACTTGTCGTGGGACGTGAAGACTACAATTGTCTTGGGCCAGAAACATTTAGTTCAGGACCTAAATAAGAAGAAGAATAGTTTTAAAGATTAATTTTATTCCTCGCCGCAAAAGAGGGGGGTTATGCCTGTGTGTAGTATCGCAGACTTTATACGGCTATAGGTCAATTTGAATGTGATTCTTTTTTTCACTAGAGAGCAGGTTTTATGGCGGTCGGCTTTAGCAGTTTTTGATGACGTAATAAAACTCTTTAAAATGACCATACAAGCCTCACATTAACGTACGTACTTATACGGAATTACATATTTACCTCATAAAAAAACTTTAAAATTTAAGCAGAGAGTGGGAAAATTTCAGCAAACCACAGTTAAAATTTCTTAAAGTCGTAAAACGCGTCTTCTTTAATACCAACACTAAACTGTGTCGTGAAAAAAATATTTACGATACGAACTGAACCAAACACTCAACGACACAGCTTGGAACTACAGCGATACTTCTTGCGTTTTGGCGGCAAAATTTATGCAGTTACTCGTACGGTTTGGAGCGGGAATCGTAAAATATTACAGCTTTGCTTGGAGTGTTCAGTAAAGCGAGCTTATTACAGTTTGTAAAGTGCAGCTGTGGTCGTGATCAGGAGTCAAATTTTTTTTTAGATAGGTAACGCAAATTGCGTAGTTTTTTATTATGTATGTATGTATGTGTCGTGGCGAGATCATAGAATTGATCACTTCATGATGTGGCCGACCATTTCATTAAACGATATGGTCCATGTTTGGCCAATCATTAATGTAGGTTTTCCATGATATCAAAGGTTTAATAAAAATTTAAAATACTTTTAAAAGTTACTGGCATTCGTTTAAAAGAGTAATCTTGGTCAATAGACAAATTATACATTTTTCTGGGGAATGTTGTTTTGTAATAGTTTCAGCTGATTTTGAGCCTACAATGCAATAATCCTCGCCTTAACATAACGTAATTTATTTTCAGACTGTATACCACTCAGAACTTGCACACTAACCATTTCAACTACAAGCAAACAACAGTTTCATAACATTATATGTAGTACAAACGAAACATTTAAAACAATACTCTATAATTGACCACGCTGAATACGTTAAAAACAACCGACTTCAATCGCAACAACTCCAATTTTGATATGTTTTGTTGATTTTCTCAAAAACCGCTGAATCGATTTCGATAAAATTTATATGGGACCACCTGTGAAGTATACCCTTTCAAACATAAAAAGAATTTTCGAAATCGGTTCAGGCGTCTTCGAGTAATCGGTGAACATATATACCCATGAATTGAGAACCTCCTCCTTTTTTTGAAGTCGGTTGAAAAGTGAAATATAGGAACAGTTACAACCTCTGTCTCTCCAGCTACATAAACAATGAACTTGTGCAATATTTCTTGAACAGATCGCAATCCGCTTACTTGTAGCTCTATTGATTCATGTGAACATCTACTGTAGTAACACGGAAATGCGCCTTAAGCTCAGCGCACAGAGTATAAATTCTAATGCAGTGGTAAAACACTATAATAAAATGCTACCGAAAGGCACGTTCAGTGAATATCCATATTTTCTAGGGCTGCGCTTTTCTATATGTTCCTTTTTATTGGAACACGGTGCAGGAAAAATGTTATGAATCATTACATTATTAATAATTGACCACGCTGAATACGTTAAAAACAACGTATTTTAATCGCAACAACTCCAATTTTGATATGTTTTTGTTGATTTTCTCGAAAACCGCTGAATCGATTTCGATAAAATTTATATGGGACCACCTGTGAAGTATACCCTCTTAAACAAAAAAAGAATTTTTCAAATCGGTTCGGGCGTCTTCAAGTAATCGGTGAACATACATAAAAAAAAAGATTCCGACGAATTGAGAACCTCCTCCGTTTTTTGAAGCCGGTTAAAAAATAAGTAAAGCTTCTTCACTAAATCCCTCCACAGATACATATTTTTTCAATATTGCTCGTTCTGAATGATGCAGCTTGCATGGTCACGTCGCTTGCATATAATACCTATTATATGTAATCGACGTGACCATGCACCAAACTGAACACAGACATAGTTTTAACCTGGATTGGTTCGACTGTTAGTGACATTTATCTTGATCGTTTCCGTAATTTGCAAGGCACTTTAAGCCTTTGTTGCCTGCTGCTATCACCAGATGGTAGGTTTTATGCTATGTCGGAAGCTTTATGAGCAGCTTCAAAATCTATGACGCTAGGTTTGGAGGGTTGGCACCTAGCCTCACAATGTACTAGATTGAGTATGGCCTAAGCTTCCCAAAATATGAAAAGAGACCCGTGCTCCAGCAGTGAGGACGATATGGGTTTTTAACGAAGCAGAAGCTCAAAAGAGCGGGACTAGTAGTTGATGTCAATAGTTCCATTTGCTTTTAGCAATATCCTGTTTTATCAACCCTATGCTTGCGGTCCTTTTGCTGAACAAATGCGAACCACAATACGAATGAAATAGACTCGGAATTTGAATGTGGAGCTTCACCGTCTGTTATTGGATTCTGAGACTCTGTGCAAATAGAGCCGTTATTTTTTTCTCTCTTTTCAAATGTTTCCGTCCCTTTTACTCGTATTGTGTTTTCTGTGGTTTCGGAAATGCATTCTGAACGTCGTCGCTCGATGGTTTGACTTCATTTGATGTTGAATGTTGGATTTATTTTACTTTTTTTTTGCCTCTCAGTTTAATTCACTTCGCCCCTAGTACTGTTTACTCATACAAGCAAGTCATATCTAGATTGATATCATATAATTTTTTTTCATCTAGTTACCATAATCATTTGTTAAAAGTAAGTTCATAATATTCATTTTAAGATTGATTTTCTTTCCTACCCGCATTTTCAAGATAAAATGATTATTTACATCTCCTTCTTTCTTATACTTTTTTGTTTTTTCGTCTGTAGAGATGTAAATATAAAAATATACTTGTCATGTGATCGCGGATGATACTAAGCGCACCAGACAAACGCAGGCTGTCATCTAATAACACGGTTATTTGTGCCACACGATGTTGTTAACAACCCATTACGTCCCCACTGCAGGGGCACGGGTCTCTTCCCATAACTCGGGAATGTTTAGGCCATACTCCATGCACGGGGGCCAAGTCCGGATTGGCGGAGGTTGTGGGGCTAGTGGCCAACCCCAGTGTCAGAAGTTTTCAAGCCTTTATAAATAAGGCCTCTGACATGGCTTAACGACTGCCATCTAGCGATAGCAGCCGGCATCAACGGCTTAACGTGCCTTGTGAAGCACGGAAACGGTCGAGATAAATGCCACTAACAGTCAAACCCATCCAGGTTACGACAGTGTCTGTAGTAAGTTAACCTGCGTGATCGATGCGACCACGCAAGCCGCACTGAGCCACGACTGCTTCACGCTTCACGTGCCACACGATAAGAATAACAAAAATATTTAGCAATAGTTTAATTTACATGTAACACAAAATAGTACCTATTATAACTCAAAATAAAATTCAAATTAACATAGAATCATGCATAGATCAGGGTTGCCACCCTTACCTGCCTAAAACTTTCCTAATTAAGTCACCCGCCTTGCATAATTAACTCGAAACTCTTTACGACTGCGAACTTATTCGAATTTCGAATTTCGAACAAAGCACCTCTGACCCAGAAATTCTCAGTCATAGACAATCTCTAAGGAGTGGACTATTTGGAGATTCTATTACTCGAAAATTTTACCGTTTCATTTTTCTCGTTTCCGCGGCACATTAGTCATATCGAAGCGCATTTTCAGATATGCACGTTTGCGACTTGCTAGTGCAAGAAAGTAACAAATAATAAAACCATTTCTCAATGTGTTAGCGTGATCCATGCAATATTTACAATAGATAATTGACCACGCTGAATACGTTAAAAATAACCGACTTTAATCGCAACAACTTCAATTTTGCTATGTTTTTGTTGATTTTCTCAAAAATCGCTGAATCGATTTCGATAAAATTTATATGGGACCACCTGTGAAGTATACCCTTTTAAACAAAAAAAGAATTTTCCATATCGGTTCAGGCGTCTTCGAGTAATCGGTGAACATACATAAAAAATAAAAATAAAAAAAAGATTCCGAAGAATTGAGAACCTCCTCCTTTTTTTTGAAGTCGGTTAAATAAAATGACAATATAATGTCTCAATACAAGGTAAATTTAGTTTTATAGCCGAATGAGCGAGTGTTAGTTTTATCCCTAGATGTTTAGTCATTGTAAGCAGTTATTTACTTGTCTTTGAATAAACTTATTCGAGTAGCTGACTCTCAAAACTTGGTCCCTTAATATTATAATTCGGATTTAGAATGTACCTAACTCCGGGTTTCGCAGATATTCAGACTCTCCCGAGAACTGACCCAGTAACCCGGTATAATTCGTCTAATTACAGTCGCACTCCCCGTTGAAGTTCGCCAATACGCACGCGGGGACAACTCTAATCAGCCGGATAAACGCTTTATTTTAGTTTTATAATATCTAGATTAGGTAGCTGGTTCTCTGGGAGTGAAGTTATGAGGTACAAACTAAATTGAATTGTACATTTCCATAAGTTATTTATGAAAGTGAAGGATCAAAGAAAATTGGAGAACAAAAAAAAGTTTTTAATACTTTGTAAAAAAATGTTTGAAAATTAATGTTGTTTGCTACAACTATATAGGTTCCTTAAAGAATGTTGTTATTACTGGCGCATAAAATATTAACCTGTATTGTGTTCCATGCTTAAAGATGGTGGTCTTCGAAAAACCTTATTATTTTCCTTTAAAACCTTTAAATATTTTAATTTTCAGTGATGATAACAGAAGGAGCTAAAATTTAGCTTAGTCCAGATGCCCACTACAACAGAGCCACAGAAGACATTTACGCTCTGTTTATTTGAGCCCTCTGGAGACGTATAAACAAACATCTTGAGTACTCGAGAGCCAACATTATAATGTCGAGTTAAATGATCTACAACGCGTGGAGAGTTTACTGCATTAAACAACGAACTGTTTATTTCTTTGGTGGCAATTATTTTTATCGACTTGCTCATTCGAAAGATGGGGTTTTGTGTGATGAAGACTAGCAAAATAAACAAAGATATATTTTCAAAAAGGTTTGTAAGTAGTAACTAAGTTTCGATAAAATCATTGGTGCACTGACCAGGGTTTGAACCCGAGACCTGTGTATACATACAGGGTGTTAAAAAAAGTGCGTTTGAAATTTTAAGGGGTTACTCAGAATCAAGTACAGAACCCAGGAAAAATATTGAAAAAATTCGCTCTTCAATTATTTTTTTCAGATTCTCATACTAAATCTAAATAGTGAATCGAGAATTTGTGTGTTAAACTGCAAAAAAAAATTGAAGAGCGAATTTTTTCAATATTTTTCCTGGATTCTATACTTGATTCTGAGTAACCCCTTAAAATTTCAAACGCACTTTTTTTAACACCCTGTATATGTATAGGTCACAAAGCCTCTCCAATGAAAATAGTGCGTGAGTGTATGTAAGACCGTTTCAAACAGATAATTATAAAATAAAATAATAATTAAAATAAATTATACAGGTTTTTTCAGTTTGCCATACAAATTCTTGATTCACTATTCAGATTTAGTATTGGAAACTAAAAAAAAATTTTTATCAGAATTCTTCAATATTTTTCCTGTAAGTATTCTTTTCTTGGTTCTGAGTAACCCCTCAAAATTTGAAACGCAGTTTTTGAACACCATTTCACACCATTCCTTAAAATAGTAAAATAACTTGTTTACTAACATTTATAAAAAAAATATATACAGGCTGTAAGGGACAGGTTTCCGAAAACTTTAAGGGCTTACTCATTAGACAAAACTAAACAACTTTCCACAAATTTTTTTTTCAGGAAACGAAAAAAAAAAACAGCTTCTCCATACAAACATTTTTACTTTATTGGACAGTTCGTATGGAGAAGCCGATTATTTTTTTCGTTTCTGAAAAAAATTCTTGTGGAAAGTTGTTCAGTTCCGTCTACTGAGTAAGCCCTAAAGTTTTCGAAAACCTGTCCCTTACACCCTAACCCTATATATAAGTCGCAACTCCATAAAAACTTGTAAAAGCGTTACTTTCGCGGAAGCTTTCACACTAAAAAGGTTCAAGTCAATATTTCCTCTTGAGGCATCGGACAAAACAAGGCTTTCCCATTCTCGAGTCGGTAACCTGATTTGTGTCATAACTGAAGGCGGCTAGGTGGAAATTTGAATGAGGACGCCGATTCAATAAGGATGATAGCCGCAGCTGGAAATACGGTTGGTTTGTGAACAGGATTTTATTTGTGTCGTGTGATTTTTATACGTTTTCCTCGTAAATTCTTTGAGCTATTTTTAACCGACTTCAAAAAAAGGAGGAGGTTCTCAATTCGTCGGAATCTTTTTTTTTATGTATGTTCACCGATTACTCGAAGACGCCTGAACCGATTTGGAAAATTCTTTTTTTGTTAAAAAGGGTATACTTCACATGTGGTCCCATATAAATTATATCGAAATCGATTCAGCGGTTTTTGAGAAAATCAACAAAAACATAGCAAAATTGGAGTTGTTGCGATTGAAGTCGGTTGTTTTTAACGTATTCAGCGTGGTCAATTATATTTAATAATTTTTATTGATTTTTCGCAACGGTGCTCACCTAAGCTTTACGTGTAAGAGGTTGGAATAACTTTAAAAAAATACATCAGTATTTCCAATGTATTTGTTAATGCACCCACACAGAATAGAATAGAAAAAAAATGTTTATTCAGTAAAACACACACAGAAACATGGAATAAAAAACAATAAAAGAACATACAAAGCACACTACGCAAGTTGAAGAGAAAACGTAACTTAGGATAACAATAATTGACCACGCTGAATACGTTAAAAACAACCGACTTCAATCGCAACAACTCCAATTTTGCTATGTTTTTGTTGATTTTCTCAAAAACCGCTGGATCGATTTCGATAAAATTTATATGGGACCACCTGTGAAGTTTTTAAACAAAAAAGGAATTTTCTAAATCGGTTCAGGCGACTTCGAGTAATCGATGAACATACATAAAAAAAAAGATTCCGACGAATTGAGAACCTCCTCCTTTTTTGAAGTCGGTTAAAATGGTAGAGAGGGCTAAGGTAATTACCCACCACCTACTACAAACTTCCCAACCAGGAATCGAACCCGCGACTCTCGACCACACCCCGGACACTTCATACAAATATCGCGTATTGTTAACTACAAAGGAATGTGACCCTCTTCATGTCTGTACATAGTTAATGTGTGTATAAGTATCTAGGGCTGCTTAGGCTAAGGCCTCTTGGTCATACCGCCTTGTCGTAGGTCACACTTCTTTTTGTTATGTTGACGTTTTTAGTAATTGATATTTTAACGACAGATATGAACATAAACGACAAAACTTTTACAATAGACATGTTTAATGAAGTGAATACTGTATACAGGGTTACAGGAAAAGTCGTACTGAATATTAAAGGACGTTATTATTCAGGTCATTTCTGATAGATTTGATTCTATGATATGGTGTCCGAAACTTAACCGTTATGGAGATATTGAACTTTAAAGATTTTTTTAAAAATCCTCAATTTTTTGTTTTTTTTGTCGATTTTTTTGGGATTAGTGCTTCTGGGGTACGTTTTTTTGATGTAACTAGTTAGAAAGCATGTCAATTAATAAAAATGTTAACCAAAACTGAATCTACTACTAACAGCTTAAAAATACTGCTTGACAACGGTTAGAATTAAATAATTTTCAATAAGAGTTTTAAAATTTGAAGCTCTCTGTTTAAAAAAAATGTATGGAACTTATTCTGCAAATAGTTTTAAAAATTTAGCTATTCAAAAAGGTATAACACTTACTATTAAATAGGCAAAATATTGACCAAATAACAGTTAAGTTAGCAGAGGGTACATTTTTTTGACAACACTTTAGTCCTTTTCAGCTCTAAACGAAGAGCAGTTTTCTTCTCAAATCTTTGTTTAAGGCCTTAATTCTTGTTAATCGATTCTTTAATTTACTTATTTATTTAATTAGTTAAGTAGGGCAGAGTGGAGTGAAGTAGGGCGGAGCGGAGCGGGGTGGAGCTGAGCGAAGCGGCGCGGACCTGAGCGGGACGGAGCGAAGCGAAGCGAAGTTGAGTGGTCTGGAGCTGCATGTGACCATTTTCTAGGTCTACTCTGCTCCGCTCCACTCCATTCCGCCCTAATTCGCTCCACTCTGCTCTACTCTGATCCGCCCTGCTTCGCTCCACTCTGCTCTACTCTGCTCCGCCCCGCTTCAGTAGAAACACTTGCTACTATTCTCTGATCTTCTCCGCCTTGCTCATCCCCGCTCCGCATCAGTGGAAATACACCCTAAGGCCTTTAGTCTTATTAATCGATGAGAATCTGTACATTAAATAATCGATTAACAAGAATTAAGGCCTTAAAAAAAGTTTTGAGAAGAAAACTGCTCTTCGTTTGGAGCTGAAAAGGACTAAAGAGTTGTCAAAAAAATTTACCCTCTGCTAACTTAACTGTTATTTGGTCAATATTTTGCCTATTTAATAGTAAGTTTTATACCTTTTTGAATAGCTAAAGAGACGTAGAAGTTTTTTAAAACTATTTGCAGAATAAGTTCCATACATTTTTTTAAAAACAGAGAGCTTCAAATTTAAAAACTCTTATTGAAAATTATTTAATCCTAACCGTTGTCAAGCAGTATTTTTAAGCTGTTAGTAGTAGGTTCAGTTTTGGTTAATCATTTTTATTAATTGACATGCTTTCTAACTAGTTACATCAAAAAAACGTACCCCAGAAGCACTAATTCCAAAAAAATCGACAAAAAAACCAAAAAATTAAGGATTTAAAAAAAAATCTTTTAAGTTCAATATCTCCATAACGGTTAAGTTTCGGACACCATATCATAGAATTAAATCTATCAAAAAGCGGCCAAGTGCGAGTCGGACTCGCCCATGAAGGGTTCCGTAGCAGCAAGTAACATAATATTAAAGTTTTTTAGTTCGTTGTAACTTGAATGAAAGGTAAATTGCGGTTTACGATTTATGACGTATTAAAAAAAACTACTTACTAGATATCGTTCAAACCAATTTTCGGTGGAAGTTTGCATGGTAATGTACATCATATATTTTTTTTAGTTTTATCATTTTCTTATTTTAGAAGTTACGGGGGGGGGGGGGGACGACACATATTTTACAACTTTGGAAGTGTCTCTCGCGCAAACTATTCAGTTTAGAAGAAAATAATATTAGAAACCTCAATATCATTTTTGAAGACCTATCCATAAATACCCCACACGTATGGGTTTGATGAAAAAAAAATTTTTGAGTTTCAGTTCTAAGTATGGGGAGCCCCCAAAATTTATTGTTTTTTTTCTATTTTTGTGTGAAAATCTTAATGCGGTTCACAAAATACATCTATTTACCAAGTTTCAACAGTATAGTTCTTATAGTTTCGGAAAAAAAGTGGCTGTGACATACGGACAGACAGACAGACAGACAGACATGACGAATCCATAAGGGTTCCGTTTTTTGCCATTTGGCTACGGAACCCTAAAAATGACCTGAATAATAACGTCCTTTAATATTCAGTACGACTTTTCCTGTAACCCTGTATACGAGACAAGGCTGTATAGTATAGCCCTAGAAGCCATTACATCTCTCCTTATGAAAATAAAATTGTGTTTGGTTTGGGGCTTTTTGGCGGGAACTCGTAGCAAGAGTTTGTCAGTTCTCTTTTATTATCCGGAAAAATAGATATTGTGGTTTTTAATGCATAATATTGATAGTGCATTGTTCAATAAAGTGCTATTTAAGTGTCTATTATGTAGGATATTGTGTACACTGTGTTTCGAGTGCTCTCAAGAAGTCCATGAAATCTTCATCAAAAGTGCTATAATTTTGCTGAAGAATAAAGCTGAAGATTTTCAACAGACTTAGCTGTATGGCTCTGATCCTTTGCCTTCCCCATCTCGGAGTAAAATAAAACAAAAAAAATGTCTTTGGTTCGCCAATCTTTTGACAACTGATCACTTCGAAGTCACACGAGGGGGGGGGGGGTGAGGTAGCATTCAGAGAGCGGCAGGGAGTGTCCATACTGTATAATGTCCCTATATAAACTGTGCTCTCGGCGTGATGTAAGTGGATGATTTATGCCACAGATGCGGTCAGAACATTAAACAATTTCCTCGCAAAGCAACATCGCAATCTCGTTGTTCGGAAATCACCGATGCATATTATTTAGTTAGCTCAACTAATCGAAACTCATTACCCAGTGACATATTGGCCAATAGGTGCTCATTGATCGCGGTCCAATGACAGCTCAGTTAGGTTTGTTCATTGATTAATTGCTGCGACAACGCAATGGATGGGTAACATTGAGTGGGATTTGAGCGCAGCTGATGTTTTCAGTATTGATTGAGCATTGGAGCCTAACAGATATGATTTGTTGGTTTTCCTTTCAAGCTTGTTAAGAAGATTGTTATAAAATATACGCGCCTGTTCACGAACCGAAAATGGCGTAGTACATATTGTACTTTTTTTTTTACTAAAAGTTTAAAATAGATACAGTCCACAACAAGATGTTGTTGTGGACTGTATCTATTTTAAACTATGGAGGTCAGTCGTAAGTTGTTTGCTGCTGCTCATTCATTAAGGCGTTGGAAAAATTTTCTTCCTCTTAAAACTAAGATTGAGTTAGCGCAATCCCTCCTCTTACCTATATTGGACTACGCTGATGCGAGCTACCCAGACCTTAACGAGGATCTTAAATCAAAACTGGAAAGGTTACAAAATATGTGCATTCGATTCATATTTGGTCTTAGAAAATTTGATCACGTATCTGAATATCGTACTCAGCTCAAGTGGCTGCCAATACGTGAACGCCGGAACTGTCATATTCTCTCCCTTCTTTTCAATATCTTATACAACCCTAACGCTCCAACTTACCTAAAGAGTAACTTCTCCTACCTTGGGTCAGACCACGACCGTGCACTCAGGTCTAAGGAAGATAACCTACTGAGACCCACATACTGTCAATCTCGTTACTACAGTCAGTCTTTTACTGTAACCTCTGCCTTACTCTGGAACACCTTACCTTCTCATATTCGTCACGCTGAGTCACCAGCAGCTTTTAAGCTGCGCCTAAGGAAATTACTCCTTTCTCAATAGTTTGTGCGTTATCTATTTATTAATATATATGTATATTTGTATTTATCAGGTATATAAATGCATTATTTATTTATTTATTTAACTCATATCTATAAATGTAAGTATATATGTTTTGGTTATCTTAGGTATATTTTTAGCTATTACGTTATAATTTTTTGGTTCTATTCCCATGAATGCACTATCGTTGATATTGTCCTGTATTTTCATTTCTTTACCCAGGGTTGTCTGGAAGAGATCGCTCTTAGCGATAAGACCGCCTTTGTACACATAGTCTTAGTCATTTTTATTTTGTAATGTTCTCCTTGTGTGCAATAAAGTGTTCATACATACATACATACTATTTTAAACGTATAGTTCATTCCAATCAAAAAAAAAAAACAAAAGGTAAACAAACGTAGTATGCAGATGACATTGACATGTGTCAATTTTTGATAGTAAGTTTGTTTACGTTTTGCTTTTTTTGATTGGAATGAACCATAGAGAGTTGTAACTCTCTTAAACTAATGTATTACCTACTCTTAAAACTAAACAGGTTTTGTTCAACGATTCTGTACCAAAAAATATTTCAGTTCTTTAAACAATTATAAGCGGAAAGTTCAAATTAATTTTACGCTATTTCAGAAAAATCGTATTACAGACCGACCTAAGTATAGAACATTCAGCTTTAAAGCTATTGTATCGTAGTTTAGACCACACCCAGACACTTCATACAAATTTCGCGCCATTGTTTACTACATAGACATTCATGTTTGTACACATGTAAATGTGTGCGTGATGTACTCGGATTGAATCGAGATTCAATAATAAGCCCGCATTTTCTTTATTGTAGCTAGACTTTTACAAATAAAGTGAAGACTGTATACACCAGACAAGGCTGTATAGCCTTAGAAGCCTTTAACTCTTTCCTTAAAAAAATAAAATTGTATTTGGTTATTATAGTGTGTTTTGGTATGCTAACCCCTTGACAAATGGTCACACTTCGGTCACAAAGGGGGGTGAAGTAGCCTTCAGAGAGCGGCAGGGAGTGTCCATACTGTATAATGTCCTTAAACTGTGGTTTAGTTTAGACAATGCCTTATGTTATTTTAATTACCACGCCTCCAAACTCCACACACGCCCCCTACACCACTCGAGCACTCCTGCTACATACGACGAGCGTATAATTACCAACCCAGAGGAAACGTGTTTATTGTAACGTCACCAGTCGGCAGACATTAGCGCCCACTTTGTCTCTCCCTCAAGGAAAATAAAGGAACGTAAATAAAATATACACACGAACCCTATTTCTCATCTGTGGGTAATTTAATAGTTCATTAACAAACCATATCATATATTACTGCAGGGGCACGGGTCTCTTCCCATAGATTAAATTAGATAAGATTCATTTATTTCACATTATCAATTTCAAATTACAATAATAGCTTATTAAAAATGTCAAAGTATAATGTGACCGTCAAAATAATTAAAATTAAAAATTGAATAATACAAATAGTCATTAATATAAAATTCAATGTCAATGTTAAAAAATAATAAACATAATCACACAATGGATAAATACAAAATAAAAAATAAAAATGTCACTATTACACAATGGTAAAGATCAGGAATGAGTATAAGAAATTAAAATATTTTATTAATATATTCATTTACTGAATAAAATTCATTATCCAACAAAAGGTTTCTCAGTCGGCGACTTAACGTACTCATTCTTTGAAATAATAAATAAATAATAATAAATAATATCCGGGACAAATCACACACGGTCATATGGCCCCAAACTAGGATTCCCTGTATCTTGGGAACCAGAGACTGATATACATACACATATAATTTAAATACATACATATATAGATATAATACACCCAGACTCAGAGCAAACAATTCTGCTCATCACAGAAAAGTTTGCCCAGTGTGGGGATCGAACCCACGACTCTCGGATCAGAGGTCAGGATCGCTAACCACTTAGCCACCGAGTCAGTGAAAACGTTAGTCCAAACTCCACACAAGGAGGCCAAGTCGGGATTGTGGTGGAATTTAAGTGTTAGGGAAAAATAAAACAATAACTTTTGGTAGTTGACTGACTAATAGTCTTCCGAGTGATTTTATTGTCAAATGGTAAAAACTACCAATTCAGTTCCAATCCAATTCAAATCATATACTTTGCGGCTTCCTTTCCTATGAGGCCAGAACAGTTTACAAAAAACACTTGCGAACTCTTTAGCCAATTTTGTATGGACAGTTTAATTTTTTGCTTTACGGTTTCTGCTAAGTCGTAGAACAAAAATGTTTTGTATGGTGAGTAGAATAAAAGCTTTAGTTAACAGATACACTTCATATGACAATATGAAGATGTGCAAACTCTTCAAAATTAAATTAAAATAAACAAATAATCAACACCAATAACACAGCTTCGCCCGGCTCCGAAATAGGATCCTAATATATTATTCTAATGAATGATAATCAAAACCTTATTTATTCTAATGAATGATGTTCAAAATGCTGAACGGTATACCTACTTATTGGACAAGACAAAGATAAGATAAATACTCTTTATTGCACACAAAATACAATTTCATTATAAAAACTAATAAAAAGATATGTGGTGGTGCAACCTGGGCGGTCTTATCGCGAAAGCGATTTCTTCCAGACAACCCGGGGACACGGAGACAAAACATAAAATACAGGTAGGTAGCGCACGAGTATCTTAAAAATAAACCAGTTATATAAAACAAAAACTTAAAATATAGTTTTACAAATTAAAATACTTTATAGAAACTAGCATACAAAGCGAAAACCTAATAATACTAAGATAAACATAAGTTGTTAATCAATAAAATATTTAAATGGACTTACTAAGATACTTGTAAAATAATATAAATAGGTATGTACGGAAGTACACTAGCCTACAGAGATATCTGAACCCCTACTAAAGCTATTCGTGATACATGGTGTATTGCGGAGAGATACAGATATCTTTGTGGCTGTCTGTACATAATTGTAAACTCATTTCCACTAGACAGAACTAAACTAATCAAAATCTAGATATTACATAAACTCACCGGCTCTTTTGTATAATAATCACTTGTTTGGATCCACTCGGGCCCCGCCCAGTCACGCGAGACTAAAAATACGATCCATTTTTGATAAATAAGGAGAACATAAATGGTTACTTTATAATTTTAAGTTCTTGGGAATGCTTGGGAAGTGTACAAACAATAAAATAAAATCAAAGCGTTGGAACTAAAAATGTTTGTAATAGTGATATGTGGCGACATGATTTTGTATAAAAATTTTAAAAATTAAAAAATCACATACAATAAAAATAAGCTATTAAGTCAAGCTCGTATTTTTTTACTGTTTCATTTTAACAGCAATTTCTTTAAAAAATATTTTATAATTCATTTTTGATGCATTCAAGTATCCGATTAATTACGAAAAATTAAATGCCAATGACAAGAGCAGGCCAGTCCGCACGGACAGCTCCCGTCCACGAGTCTCCCGCGAGAGTTAGCCATCGCACCCGAAACAACACGTTATGCTTTAGGGCCACACTAGCTTCCGCCTGCGACTTCGTCCGCGTGGACTTCAGAATTGAAAGAAAATGTTAAGATAGCGCCATCTAGTGACGAAGTGGAAATTTTGAGTTTTTAAGCATTCCTACGGGAACCCTTAAGTTTTCCAGGATAAAAAGTATCCTGAGTGTTAGCCGACTGCTTCATCTATCTACCTACCAAACTTCATACAAATCCGTTCAGTAGTTTCGGCGTGAAAGCGGAACAAACAAACAAACTGACAAACAAACAAACATCCATACTTTCGCATTTATAATATTAGTGAGATGAGATGAGATGAGATTAATCTGTCGGAAAATGACTACCGATACCTACAAACATCTGTAACCTCAAAATGGTTAACACTGTCTTGTCAAAAATGCCTCTTCTTATGCCGGGTCCATTGCATAACTCGCCTCAAACCGCCAGAATACAACGCACTGCAAGGTGGCTGGTCTAGAGCGAGCAGTGGTTCCCATTCGTTATGCAGTGGTAACAACCCATTTCGACAACACAGTGTCCCTACTGCACTGAACTGAACTGAAAGAAAATGAACTGAAATGAAATGAACTGAAATGAAATGAACTGAAATGAAATGAAATGGAATATAATGAAATGAAATGAAATGTTTTTGTTTTTACTGCTGGGGTCTCTTGCGATAGCTCAGGATGGTCAGATTAAACCTATAAGGGGGCCAAGTTCATAGGTCTTAACACTAGCAAATCCTACCTACTATAATAACCATCAAACATTTAAGTAATTAATTTCATAATTCCATTTTTTTATGTGATAGGTGGCAAACGACCAGACGGATCACCTGATGGTAACCTATAACCGCCGCCCATAGACTTGGTAAGCCCTTGGCATCATCTCACCTGATGGTAAGTGATGATGACGCCGAAGATGGAAGCGGGCTTACCAAGATTCCCCAACACAATGGGGAACTGGCTATCTTATCTTCATGCCGGAACACATCAATGCTGGTAACATTGATGTTTGGCGGCAAGACTTAGATAAGATGGTGGTAGCTAGCCAGGCGGGCTCACCACCAACCAAACCGATCTATCTACTATCATTATATTCACATTTTTTTGAATTTTAATTATTTAATTTTACATTGTTTTAGGGAAGGAGACTTTTAAAAAGAAGTTTTTTTAAGATTTCATTCAATAGCAACTCACTGCATGAAATTGCTGGGCCCAAGTACACGCGCCACATTGATGGCTAGACCATTATACCCAGCATACCCCGAGCGTTCGGTCCGCAATATCGAGTCATAATAAAAATTCCTAACATTTGCCAGTCCGTGTTCCTTTTCATGGATACCAATGAAATGGGCGACGCTTTATACAGCACTTGATTTCTCTCGCGAATTCACTGGATAATTTTTTTTTGGGATACCCGAGGATACTCGAGGAATCGAAATAATAATTTTGCAATCACACCCAAATTATCGGACTGTCAAATGGTTTTTTATTGGTCTTCAGTTATATAGGATCCTTCTAAAATACTAAAAGACACTGTTAAGAGTGGTTTTTGAACAACTTTGCCCAAAGAACCTATACCTACTCGATTCGCAAAAAAAAATTTTTGAGTCCTCATACTAAATCAACTGAAACGCCAATTTTGTATGAGAAGTCCAAAACTTTTTTGCGATATGAGTAAAGGTTCCTAGCGGAAAGCGGAAGCAGTTTTTTAATAAAAAAAAATCTGGTATTTTAGAACGAATATTTTTAAGTGAAGCGAAAGGAACTTTGTCTTGCTAGGGTGACGATGCGTGAGAAAAGTTGAGAGTACAAGTTCCGAGAAGTACTTAAGAACTTTGTATATAATAGGTAGAAAAAAGACCTTGATTTAGAAGAATGTGTAACAACATTCACTCAAGCAGCCTGCACATCTGATTTATTTATTGAAGCCTATATAATAAACATAATTTGATTCTTCAGTTTTTTATTATTTTATCCCACTACTGGGCAAAGTCCTCCCCGTTCTTTTTCCATGTTTCTTTATATCTTGCATCTCGCCATGTTTTACCAGCATATGGAACTATACTCAAGGACAAAAATATCGACTCAAGGTTTGTTGCACGACTTTTGAAAAAATAACTCTATCTATCAAAAAAAAACTAAATTAAACCTCCAAAATCTGCGTGTTACTCTTCATGATTTTAGTTTGATGATTTTCTCGTTTTTTGTTTTTTCTATTTAGTAGTTTTGTAGACTTTCTTTTTTCAAAAGTTGGTCAACAAATTTTGAGTCGATTTTTTTGTCCACCAGTATATTTCGTCCCTCCATCTTATTGTGTCCCCCATCTAATTACTAGATATGTAATCATGTTCGCGTCGCACACGTCCGTAGGTGTAAATCTAAATGCCCTACACGTGACCGCGGGTGATGCTAAGTGCAACATCAGGCAACAGCCGTTGTGATAGTATGGGTGAACTGTGCCACGCGATAAGAAGACTAAAATTTGTGTTATTACAGCAAATAATTAGAGGAATTAAAGTCTTAGCTACCCTGGCCATTAACGGATCTAATCGACTCCACAAAGTCTTCATCAGTTTTGCGTCTGTTTTTAAATGAAACAATTACGTAAAATGTTAATACAAATGCTTTTTCCGCTAAGAAATATCTGTTCAGTGGATTAAAAAGCGTAATACAAAAGCGGATTTGTTCTGTTGTTTGCAATTTGTAAAATTATTTTTTTAAGCTTTAATTCGACCTGCCAAACAAATTTCAGTAAGTTTTTCTTTAAAAGGAACCCTAACTTTGATATTGTTTCAAAGGAAATATTTTTGTTACACTAAGAATGTTTTCTGCTGCGCTACATTTGTTTGGTGCTCTTTTTCTTTTACTCTTACTGATGTACATCTTTTGTCTTTGTTGCTCTTATTGCTGCTGTGCCAAACATCTGTTGGGATATTTTGCTTGTGAATTTCGCCAAAGTTTATGGGTTCTCGTGTACCGCTTTGTGTTGGCACGAACTCAGTACGAAATAGGCAACGCGAGGATTCTTTGGAGTTTCAAGTTGGAAATGCTTAAAATATTGTATTTTTGGAATGCAAGAATCCCTTCTTCATTCTACTTAAGTTTTGTTTGAAGGCTGGCGATTCAGAATACGACCAAAAAGATTAAAAACCAACTTTAAAAGAAAGATTTGAAACGGTACTTTAAAAGGGAAGAAGAGTATTGAGAGACTGACTCGGTGGCTCAGTGGTTAGCGCTCTTGACTACTGATCCGAGAGTCGTGGGTTCGATCCCCACCCAGGGCAAACATTTCTGTGATGAGCAGATTTGTTTGCTCTGTGTCTGGGTGTATTATATCTATATGTGTATGTATTTAAATCTATCTGTGTATGTATATCAGTCTCTGGTTCCCATAGTACAGGGAATCCTAGTTTGGGGCCAGATGACCGTGTGTGATTTGTCCCAGATATTTATTTATTTCTTTATTATTATTTATTGGCATGAAAGTGGAAGCATGTTATCGGACCTCAAATGAAGCCAATAATTTTAGGAGTACTGTCATTCTACTACAATACAGGGTTATTTGCCCTTCAAAAAAAAAACTTCACAGTGGCTTCCAGTCATGAAACTGAGCAACGTTCCCCAAGTAACCAATGGTCAATGCGCAAAAAAATTTTTGGACCTTTCATACTAATTTGGTCATGTGATCGGCCTATCTTGTATGGAGATGCCACTGTGAAGTTTTGGTAGGGGGTCCAAAAATAACCCTGTATAGTATTAATAGACAGATAATAACTTTCCATGACAATCATGGCTTATTTTTTATTCATGTATACCTGGAAAGCCTTACTGAATAAGTAAAAATATTACAAATCACTACAGTTTGGTTTTAACTTATGGCCTCATATTAGATAGAACCATGAAGGTCGTATAACGATTTAAAAATAATAGCTGGTTTAATCATTTATTCAAATACACGTAGGTAATATTTGCAAATAAAAGTAATAACAAAGGAAAAGTATTTCTATTCAATCACTCTTGCCTCCGAGGTCATAGTAAAGAAAAGAAAGAATAAACGTTTATTATTCACTAGCTTCCGCCTGCGACTTCGTCTGCGTCGACTTGAGAATTGGGTCCACAGAGAAGGAAAATGTTAAGGTGGCGCCATCTAGTGACGAGGTAGAAATTTTGAGTTTTTAAGCATTCCTCCGGGAACCCATGTGTTAGCTGAGTGCTTTATCTATCTACCTACCAAATTTCATCCAATCAAATAGATTACGAAGTTCATAGAAAATAATATTAACATTTATACGATTAATATAACAATAGAGAACTTATAAAAACAAATAACACAGCATTTTTACGGTCCGTTAACAAATTAACTTTGTGTTTGCTATTCAATATGAAATTCCTCGTTTGTGGCAAAAGGGTTTTCCTCAATTTATCTCTTTGTCCATTTCGGTCGCCGTTTCGCTAGCTAGTTTGGGCTTAATGAGGCACAATACCCAATGTTGTGTGTGACAGTGCCTGAAGACGTGACCTCGAACTGTGTAGATATTATAGGTAACGTATAATTGACCACGCTGAATACGTTAAAAACAACCGACTTCAATGGCAACAACTCTAATTTTGCTATGTTTTTGTTGATTTTCTCAAAAACCGCTGAATCTATTTCGATAAAATTTATATGGGACCACCCTTTTAAACAAAAAAAGAATTTTCCAAATCGGTTCACGCGTCTTCGAGTAATCGGTGAACATACATAAAAAAAAAGATTCCGACGAATTGAGAACCTCCTCCTTTTTTTGAAGTCGGTTAAAAAGCGTAGGATGTTTGTTTTTGGAACTTAAAAAAAAAATTAAAACTGTCAATATATTAAGCTACGGTTCTCATGAACAGTACATAATATAACTATAATTAGTCTTATCCGAATTATGTATGTAATAACATGTATGACATTTATTTTTTTAAATGTGTAGGAGGAAGTTTCTTTCCGTCTTTTCTTCTCAGTCAGCTAACACTTTATATGGATCTTAGACATTTGAAATAAACATTTTTTTTACTTTCCAAAACGGCGTGTTTACAAGCTCCAAGAAACTTCGTATATTAAGGTATACTAAAAATAAATCTTCGAGAAATGTAAAGTGGTAGCACTGTACGCAGTAATAGATACTTCAAATAAAAATATGTTTGATTTGAATTTAATATTGCTAGCTCAACATTTAATTTTAACGAACCTAACAACGCGGTCTCCAATTGATAGGTCTGTCCTTGCGAAGAAGTTTATGAATGAAGTCCTTGGTTTTATGCTGAAATACTGGACCGTCTTAAAAGTAATCAACTGAAATATCAAATTTAATTGCCCGTAACTCAATGGAAATTTTAAGGAATTATTATTTAAATTGTTACAATGTTGTAGGTAAAAAGCTGATTGGAAAATTCAAGGTCTTTTAAGGCAATTTGCTTATCTCATTTATTTTTATTATCTTAATGATCTATCTAAATTGGCTGGCGGAAAAAACGAAGACAGGGTACGCCGGCATTAAATTTTCGACTGGAATTATAATGGCTCAAATACAACGTAAAGAAGAGCGAGTTACTGTTATTTAAGGCTGGCACCAAAACTTACAACTCTATACCACCGGTTACACTAAATGGGTCTCCTTTGAACCGTGTTGAGCGTTTTAAGTATTTGGGCCACTGGGTCAACGAGGATCTACATGATAATATGGATATTGAAAGGGAACGCAGGTCGTTGGCTGTCCGATGCAATATGTTGGCTCGCAGGTTTGCACGGTGTACTAAACAAGTGAAGGTTACGCTTTTTAAAGCATTTTGCCAATCTTTTTACACGTGCAGCCTGTGGTGTCGATTTACGCAAAGGGCATACAACGACCTGCGAATCCAGTACAATAATGCGTTCAGGGTGCTGATGGGGCTGCCACGGTTCTGCAGTGCGTCCGGCATGTTCGCAGAGGCTCATACCGACGGCTTTCAAGCCATTATAAGGAAGCGCTGCGCGTCACTGCTGGGCCGCGTTCGAGCTAGCACCAACAGCATCCTGAGCGTATTTTCTGACAGGTGGGATTCGCAACTGCTGAGTCGCTGGGTCCAATTGCATGGAGCCAGCGCGCAAACTCTGTTTTAAAATGATTTGTATATTTATGCGTGTTGTTTTGTACAATTTATTACTAACATTAGTTTTAAGATTATTGTTACTAACAAAGATATGGACTATGTCTGCAATAAAGTTTTTTGATTTTTATTTATTTTTATTTGATAATATACTATTTACTGACATTGTGAAATTTCCATTTTTTTTGTAACATGTAATTATTTTAATACATTGTGACATAACTAAATATTTTTCTTATATTTTGAATGACTTGACATACTCGTACCTATAATATTTCTGACCATATTTTTTAATAATTATTTGTGATTATTATTATTTTTTCTCCTATTTTATTTTAAATTATTTTAGTTGTAATTAAATTAAAAGTGACATATTTGAAATGTAATTATATTGTTAATATTTTGCATGCCATAATATGGTTGACTGTATTGTAAAACGTACTTTCAGCAAATAAAGAATTGAAATTGAAACTATATATTTTTCTAAGGTTTGTGAAAACGCAGTGATTACAAATATATTCCTTTAAGAGTTGAAAATGTCATACTTTTAAGCGTCTCATCGCATTATGTCCTTTTCTCGAAATATCCTTTCTCAAAATGTCCTTTTCTAGATATGTCCTTTTCTCAAAATGTCCTTTTCTCGAAATGTCCTTTTCTCAAAATGTCCTTTTTGCTTTTAAGGCCGGCAACGCACTTGTGACTCCTCTGCTGTTGCGAGTGTCTATGGGCGGCGGTAATCGCTTACCATCAGGTGATCCGTCTGCTCGTTTGCCACCTATGCCAAAAAAAAAACGTTGGAAAATATTTTTCTGAATGTATAAAATGTAAGCAGCAATGTTAAGTACCGCCTTCATACAGTTTTATAAACTTAGTTTGGTTTGTGTTTGATTAGTTCGTGAATATTATGAGAACCTTTTTAGAGAATTAACGAAAAAAAAAACAAAATTAAGATCAGAAGAGATTACTTTTATCGGGCCGTATTTAATAATAATAATAATAAGTTCTTTATTTCAGCCAAAAAGCCATAGTTAAAAAATACAAAACACTGTATAGTCTTAAAAAGTAGTAGGCACAGACACAAATGTACACATATAAAATAAAAATACAAAAAAAAAAAATTATAAGTATTTGTCCACTGTTGGACATAGCCCTATCCAGGGCGAGCAACTTAGCGATCTTTGGATATTCAGCCAGCTATTTCAACTCGGGAGCGTAAAGTTAGCGTTCCTGCAAGAATCGTGGGATCAAAATCAAAATCAAAATCAATCAAATCAAAAATCTTAATCTTTTTTATTTAAGTAGATGCTTTACACATACTTTTAAATCGTTTTTTTTTCTCGGGAAGTGTTAGCGGGGCGAGAAGAAACGTCGAGCCCAAAAGAAACTCGATTGATTTCTACTTAGGGCAAATATAAGATACTCTCAAAATACCCCTGTTTTCTCGTGATCCCACTAATTTGTCCCACTGACGGGATCTCGAGGGAAACTATACATGCCCGGGCTCTTTGGATTTCTACTCATGGCCGATATTTTGAGAGCATCCTATATTCGTGAGAAAATTAAATTGACAATGTGACAATGTCTTTCCGCTTGTTATGGTGAAATTGAAATCGCGAACCAAATTTTAACTGTGGCTTCTAGGCATGACACTGAACAACCTTCTCTAAGGAAAAATCCTCCAAATACAAATCAAATTTGTATTTGTATTTGTTTGTATTTTTTTATTTGTTTTTTTATTCTCTAAGGAATTATTCAATCGGAGCAAAATTTGGACTTTCTATACAAAGTTGGCTACTCAGCTCCACGATTCGTATGAAGGGTCCATTTTTTTCAGAATCATAAGCAGAAACCGTAGCTATAATTTGGTCGGCGATTTCAAGTTCACCTGTATAATTAAATACCTATGTTAACCCTAACGCTAACACTTCTAGTATATGTTATTTGTTATCGTGTTAAAAAGTAATTTACTTTTTAACCGACTTCAAAAAAAGGAGGAGGTTCTCAATTCGTCGGAATCTTTTTTTTTATGTATGTTCACCGATTACTCGAAGACGCCTGAACTGATTTGGAAAATTCTTTTTTTGTTTAAAAGGGTATATTTCACAAGTAGTCTCATGTAAATTTTATCGAAATCGATTCAGCGGTTTTTGAGAAAATCAACAAAAACATAGCAAAATTGGAGTTGTTGCGATTGAAGTCGGTTGTTTTTAACGTATTCAGCGTGGTCAATTATAGATGTTACTCATTTAGGAAAGCTGAAACCGCCGCCGGCGCCGCGCCACTTCGCGCCAACCAAGAAAAAGCGTTACTCCCTCCTGCTTCTGCAAAGGCAATTTAATTTAAAAAGTATTAAGGAACTGGGCCATTCATTCCGAAGTTCGCAAAAATTCACAGGAAAACGGCAGTTAATTAAAATTTATGTAACCGAATAACTTACTGCAGCGTTTTAGGGTTCCCCGGTAAATTTTGGGACAAAATCTTGATATTTACCGAGTAGGTTTAAAAATTCTTATTCTGTAAGTGCGTACTTCTAAAAAGTAAGAATTTCAACAAACAAAAAAAACATGTCCAGTTAAACTTTTGATACTTAGTTTAAAATTTTGCCACCAGCGAATATAAATTTAATTGACTCGAAAAACTGCTGCACCAATATTTCATCAAACACAGCTAACAACTATCGCGTTATAACTTGGTTGCGAGTAAAAAAAATTGACAGAACACTATAAGCTGTTTTGTGGTAAAATGAATATAAAAAAAAAGAGTTTATGTTTGCCAAGTCTATCGCGTGTGGCCTGAATATATAAGGTGCTACTTTATTAGTGCCCGATATTTTAGTCAGTGCTTCTACTCCTGATTCTAATCAACTTTCCCCAAGGAACCCATAGTCAAATCGCAAAAAAAAATCTGGACTTTTCATACTAATTTGGCCGCTCGGCTGATCGATATGTATGAAGAATCCAATTTTTTTTTTGTGATTTGACTATGGGTTCCTTGGGGAAAGTTGATCAGAATCAGGAGTAGAAGCACTGACTAAAATATCGGGCACTAATAAAGTAGCACCTTATATATTGTATTATTTATTTTTATTTGATAGATAGATAGATAGATAAAATCTTTACTAGAATTGGACAATTATTTTCTTACGTTTAATCAGAGAAAATTGTCTCTGGTTTAATGCAATCACGATAACAAAATAATACTGACATAGCAGTTGTTTTTATTTTTGGCCCGGAATGAAAAACATTATTATAAAAATCTTTCGAAGGTCTTAACGTGAATCGTTATCAGAAAATAACAAATGTATTTTAATTAACCATTAAAAAAAAGAATAAAAATACCTACAGAACCCATAATAATAAGAGAAAAACTAAACTACTGCCACCGACTGCCAGCAAAACGAGAGCAAATAACCAGTTCTGAGAAATAATATTTACAATACAAATTTTTTTGTGAAATAAAGGCGTTATTTATAGCGAGAGACGTAACTGACAAAGTAGACGCTTTGTGACTTCATAAAAAGGTTAACAAACGTTAAAATAAATAGGTTTTAGTATTCAATAAGGAATGTTAATTTGTTTGAATTAAGTATTTATTTCAAAAAATGTGTTGGGGCGAGTTTCTTTTGGGCTCGACGTTTCTTCTCGCTCCGCTAACACTTCCCGAAACGTTGAGTGTACAAGTTCCGCGTGGTAGGAACTTTGTACTAGGTAAAAAAAAAGAAGATTTAAAAGTATGCGTACAGCATCTACTTAAATAAAAAATATTTTGACTTTGACTTTGACTTTGATTAATTTTCAGGGAAATGGAATGTTTATTTGCTTTGTATTTGAATTCGTTGCTTAAGAAAAACTACTCGTAGCAGTATAGTCATTAGGCGGTAGGCCATTTTAAATCCGTCTAGCTTTCTTCATTAATAACTCATATCATCCCCACTGCAGGGGCACGGGTCTCTTTCCATAACTCGGGAAGGTTAGGCCTTACTCCCCATATGGGCCAAGTCCGGCTTGGTGGTGGACGTATGGGCAGTAGTCAGTCCCAGTTTCAGAAGTTTCAAACCGTCTGTAAGGCCTCTGACATGGCGTACGATTGCAATCTACTGATGACAATCGGCACCAACAACTTATCGTGTTTTTCGAAGCTTTGAAACGATCGAGATTAAATGCCACAATCAAATCCGTCCATGTTATGACCGTGTCGGTAGTCAGTTAACATACGTGATCGACATGACAATGCAAGCCGCACTTTGCCACGACGACGGCTTCTGGCGGTTCTACCATTGCCATACCATCCACCAAATATTCTTATTCGACGGACCGTTTAGCGATTCTGTGAGCTATGTCGGTTACTTTAGTTCTCCTACGTTTCACATCATTTTATTGTAAATTTGCAAATACATGGTATAATAATTTGATGAAACCGGATATTACAAGAGATATTACAGATGCCTAGGCAGCTGGCGTTGAGCCCTCAGCGAACGTTTACAATTTTACATTACATTTTTAAGCTCGGTACTCTAAATTCCACCTACATTACTCTTACGCAATTGATTTATAATCATAAATTGCTCTGAACGGGACTCGAACAGCCGAGCAACTGAGCACGTATCATGTAATCAATCGCTAACTCACACGCTGAGCCGTCTCCGCCAGCTGACAAATGACGCTGCAAATAAGTCCGTCTGAGTAATGAACTCACGTAATGAAGCTAGCGATCTATCTGCTCGCTTCATATGTTTTAGTTAATGTCGTATAAATATTTGTTTTATATATTAGTCGTCAGATATATCTTTATATTAACTTATTACCAATGGTCCAGCCATTTTTATTTTCACAATTTATTGTAAGTCATGATTAGAGACAATCGTTTGATAATTCGACTTCTCTCATCGTAACGTCGCGTAGATCCCCACAAAATGGCTGAACAGACTTTCGGAGCACATTCTCCGATGTGAACTAGAAGAGTTAAATTGTAAATGCTGTGTGTCAAGCTGTATTTCTTGAGCAAAGGAAATAAATACAAATTATTTGAAGCTGGAAGTCGTGATTTCACTACAAGAGTTACGGCATTACAGTAATACACATTTAATAAGGCTTGCCGATGTACGTGCGCAGTAGACAATATTTTAATTACGCGGGAAACTGATGGACCAATCAAGTAGCTTCATTGTCACCCGTCATTACACGTTCCGAAAATCTCTGCCGCTATTGGTTGATGGATTTCGCGCCTGATTCAATGAAATTGACAGCTGTCAGAAAGCTGTCACCGTGCGTTGATTGTTTCGGGTGTTTCCGTCGATAGTTTGTTCTTGTCTGCGCGAACGAAGATAACCGACGCGCCTTATTTTTTGTGTATTACTGTAAATCGGTGCAAAAATTTTTTTGACTCCTCAGTCCTAATACAAATCGATGAGCTGAGTAACCAACATAGTTGATTCTCGCGTTATACTCGTGTGACTTTTTTTTTAATGTGTTGGAGGGACTTTCTTTAGGGCCCGCCGTTTCATCTCACTCCGCAAACACTTCCCGGAACGGGGGGTATACGAGTTCCGAGTGGTAGGAACCTCGTATTAGGTAGATAAAAGAATGACGTTCGAAAACTGTACACTGCTACCTATTTCGAATAAAAATATTTTCATTTTCTTAGTATGAAAAGTGAAAGCTTTTGCTCCGATTGAATTGGTCCTTTAGAGAAAGTTGTTCAAAGTTGTAACTAGAAGACACAGTTTAAATTTTGTCCGCAATTTCCATTTCACCCTGTATCTATCTGACAATTTGAGAAATCAGCATAATTTAAAGCCCTCTTAAAATTTAGGTACTGTTTTCGCTTTGATATAACTACTTCATTTCACTTTATAATTGGAAACTTATAACATTTTATTCATTTCATTTGTTCCAGTTCTTCAGTGTAATTTGTAACGTTTAATTCTCATTTCTTGATATTTGAAATAATAATAATTAAACATTAACCTAAATTGTTTCAGGTACTTAACTCTTGGGGGAATTAAACCGAAGCAGTTATTCTTTCAGTTAAGGTACATATTTTTGACATATATTTTTTAAGTCAAATGTCTCACATGGAACTTGTGCTTCGTGATATTGGTAAATAAATAATAATAATCCGCAATCGACGCAATTTCTCCGCTGCCTAGATTGATTACAAGAAGGCTTTTGACTCGGTTCCCCATTCATGGTTAATGAGAGTTTTCGAGCTGTACAAGATTGATAGTACAGTTAGAGACTTCCTCGGTACATGTATGGGGCAATGGAGTACGATCCTTAGTGTCCATGGTCAGCGGCTGTCGAACGCGGAAGACCGGATTTGGATAAAGAGGGGTATATTCCAGGGCGACTGTCTGAGTCCACTTTGGTTTTGCCTGTCTCTGAATCCACTCAGCTTTTTGCTCGAGAAGTCAGGGACGGGATTTCAGTTTCAGAGAGGGGGCTTACGCATGACCCACCTTTTGTACATGGATGATCTCAAGCTGTTCGCCCCAAATGCAACACGGTTGGAGGAGCTGCTGAGAATTACTTGCAATTTCAGCAGCTCCATCAACATGGAGCTAGGAGTGGATAAGTGTGCGATCCTTCATGTAGAGAGAGGTAGGGTGGTGCATTCGAATGGAGTCAATAGTGACTCCATGAACATTCGTACCCTCTCTGAGACTGAGACACACCGGTATCTGGGTATGTTGTAGAGCATTGGTGTGAACGAGATGGAGGTGAAACAGGCAGTATGTGACGTGTTTTGGGAGCGCCTGACAAAAGTTTTTAATAGCTATTTGTCGGGCGTTAACAAGATACGTGCAATCAATGCTTGGATCATCCCCGTTCTTCTGTACACCTTCGGCATACTCAGATTGACACAGACTGAATTGGATGCCCTGGATCGGAAGGTCCGCACTACTTTGACACTCCATAGGATGCATCGTCAGTGATGAGGCTGTATATTCCGCGGAAGAATGGCGGTCGTGGCCTTCTATGTGCAAAACAAATGCACAACCGTGAAATATGCAGCATCCGAAGCTATTTCCTGGCGAAAATCGTCAGTGATTTGCATAGAATTGTCATAGTATGTGATAAAGGACTAACCCCTTTATTCATGGCCCATGAGAACTGGCAAGCGCTGGCTGTACTTAGCACTGCTGAGCGGGAAGCCATTTGGAAAGAGAAAGAGCTGCACGGAAGGTTCTTTAAGGCTCTTTGCAGATCCTTCGTAGATCAGAAGGCTTCCGTGCATTGGCTGCGTTTCGGAGACCTCTTTGCAGAAACCGAGGGTTTTGTCTGTGCAATACAAGATCAGGTTATAAAGACGAACAACTACAGGAGATTCATAATGAAAGACGGTACCTTGGACGTATGTCGGTTGTGCCGTGAGCCAGGTGAAACCCTGCGCCATATAACCTCCGGTTGTTGGATTCTTTGTAACACTGAGTATCTGCACAGACATAACCAAGCAGCCAGGATCCTGCATCAAGAGATCGCTCTAAAATATGGCTTCATAGCTCGCCGGTTGCCGTATTACAAGTACACGCCGGAGTCGGTTCTCGAAAACGACCGCGCCAAGCTCTACTGGGACCGAGACATCATTACGGATAGGTCTATTGATCATAATAGACCTGATATCGTGTTGATGGATCGGGCGCAGTCAAGGGTGTTTTTGGTGGATATCACTATTCCACACGACGAAAACCTCGTGCAAGCCGATGCCAACAAGAGTTTACGGTACCTTAACCTGGCACACGAGGTTACGGATGTGTGGCAAGTGCAATCCACTGAAATCATTCCTGTAGTCCTGTCCGTTAATGGTTTGATCCCTGCTGACCTGGATCGTAACCTTAGACGGCTGGGACTTCGAGGCAGACCGATAATAGCGGCTATGCAAAAGGCAGTCCTCCTCGACAATGCCCGGATTGTCCGACGCTTTCTCTCCTCGTCGCACTGACCTCCAGCCGACTGTGCTTCTGCTGGAGTAGAGAGAGTAGCCCAAATTTATATTTCTGCATAATAATAATAATCTTTCCAAAATATATAAAACTTTAATGGATAAATAATTACAGAGGTTGAAATTTTATTCGTTTCTTTACTACGAAACTTAACAATTTTTCCTAACAAAACCCATACAATAAAATTGAACCATCCCTACGTTTTTTATAAGTGAGGTTAAACGAGATGCAAGTGGTAGACTTCGTATTAGATAGACAAAAAAAAGTCCCTTCAAAAAGCACTACCTGCAATGCACTTTACTCCGCCGGCTGTACTATGTAGGCTTCAAAGAGAATACTGGTTGCAGACCGCGTATACCTCAGAGACTTATCGCGTGCCAGGCGTCGCCACGACGGGCATGCCTGTAACGTAGGGTGCAGCATCCTTGATCACCTTCTTTATCCGCTGACATCAATGCCCTTGCAGAAGAATTTTTGATTAGTGTGCTACAGGAACGGAACGGAATCCAACATTTTTAAAACTCTGGTCGTATACCCATACGACATTTCCTGAAGAAAAATGTTCAATTCCATAATAAGTCACAAATAACGGTCAAGAAGATAACAACTTTCACAGCGTAGGCATGTTATGGTTATGGTAACACTCGAGCAAAGTTCGACGCATACCTTTACCCCTTCTACATAATTTGGGAACCTTTCAAGCCTTACACGAGTACAGTAGTACACAAAAAATAAGGCGCGTCGGTTATCTTCGTTCGCGCAGACAAGAACAAACTATCGACGGAAACACCCGAAACAATCAACGCACGGTGACAGCTTTCTGACAGCTGACAATTTCATTGAATCAGGCGCGAAATCAATCAACCAATAGCGGCAGAGATTTTCGGAACGTGTAATGACGGGTGACAATGAAGCTACTTGATTGGTTCATCAGTTTCCCGCGTAATTAAAATATTGTCTACTGCGCAGGTACATCGGCAAGCCTTATTAAATGTGTATTACTGTACAGAAACGTTAACTGAAATGGGCTTCCATTAGTATTTGAAAGTTCCCTCCGAAGAGTTCGGTAGACCTCATTACAGTATCTAGAGTGCTAAATTTACTGTTTGTTGAGCTGTTTTAAGGTGTTCATTTTTGAGAACTGATAACGAATTGCTGTTACTTTTAAAAATGACATTGGACAAAAGACTCATTTTTTAGCAACAACTGGAATAAGCTCTTGGCACCATCTCACCTGATGGTAATTAACGATGACGCCGACGATGTAAGTAAGCGGGCTTACCAAGATTTACCAACACAATGGGGAACTGGGTATCTCATCCCATCTCATCTCACTTCTCATCTCATCTCATTTCACAATATTATAAATGCGAAAGTATGGATGTTTGTTTGTTTGTCAGTTTGTTTGTTTGTTTCTTCCGCTTTTACGTCGAAACTACTGAACGGGTTTGGATGAAATTTGGTAAATGGATAGATAAAGCACTCGGCTAACACATAGGATACTTTTTATCCCAGAAAACTTAAGGGTTCCCGTAGGAATGCTTAAAAACTCAAAATTTCCACTTCGTCACTAGATGGCGCTACGTTAACATTTTCTTTCTGGTCACAATTCTTAAGTCCACGCGGACGAAGTCACGGGCGGAAGCTAGTCTTAAATAAGATGGAGATCCATGCCGAAACACAACAATGCAATATATCTTCAATTTGTGGTACAAAAAGTCCTAAATAAAATTATGAGCCAAAGAATCTACAAATATTGATGCATCTTTATCATTGTCATAGTCCATTGTTTCGTAACGCCCATTGTTATTATATTGGACCTCTTTGGATGGCTGGCATTCAGCCAAGTTCAGGCGATCAATACGAGTACCCAAAGATCAGACTAGGCTGCAGATGTACCGGAGTGGATGTAGCAGATGTTAGCCTTACTTTCTTACAATGCCTTTAGTACTTAAACAAGACTTAGGTATATAACCTTTTGTGGCAAAGCAATATACTGACTTCGCTTACATTTTTCAACCGACTTCAAAAAAAGGAGGAGGTTCTCAATTCGTAGGAATCTTTTTTTTTTTTTTTTTTCTATGTATGTTCACCGATTACTCGAAGACGCCTGAACCGATTTCAAAAATTCTTTTTTTGTTTGAAAGGGTATACTTCACAGATGGTCCCATATTAATTTTATCGAAATCGATTCAGCGGTTTTTGAGAAAATCAACAAAAACATAGCAAAATTGGAGTTGCTACGATTGAAGTCGGTTGTTTTTAACGTATTCAGCGTGGTCATCGAAACGGCGGCACACCGGATGTTATGGAAGAGTATATTTTATTTTTTATCTGACTGCCCAATTGGAGGATAATGGTTTTCGAGTATATGCGAGTATAGGTCCGTTTCTTTGTTACAACTGTACGTTGACGATAACGTATTCAGCGTGGTCATCGAAACGGCGGCACACCGGATGTTATGGAAGAGTATATTTTATTTTTTATCTGACTGCCCAATTGGAGGATAATGGTTTTCGAGTATATGCGAGTATAGGTCCGTTTCTTTGTTACAACTGTTTTAAAAAGCTATACTCAAAAAAAATATGTTATTAATGTGTCGCCATGAACATTTGTTCCGAATACTTTCCATCAAAGCATTATACTATAATATTTTTCATTCATTGGTGATCGCCCTAAGGCACCTTTGTCATTATGAAAGCAAATTAGATATAATATGACGATAAGTCTCATTGTTACCACAATTTGGAGTTACTGTAATATTCTGTGAGTATTTTTGCAAATACATCGATACTCCTCTCACTCTTGGTTTTGCACTGTGTTTTAGGCTAGAAATATTTTTAAGTATTTTATTCATCAGTAGTCCTCATATTTCAGCTCGACATGTAAGTCTAGATTTAGTAGTATATAGGTACCTAAGTAAAAAAACCGCACGAAAAAGCTTTAACTGATATAGGTTATATTTTTATCTACATTAATCTTACTTTCTTCCTCTCTACTCCACTTACCATCAATCTGTGTAGGGCAAACAATTTGTCATGTTTTTTTTTCTCCCTTACGTTACTCAAGGGACACGCCACACACTGCCCGGCTGAGATCGTCACGCGAGATGACGTCTGACCCCCTGACTCCGACCCTGAGATCAATTGCTGACGACAGGGGCGGACTCACACGCGATCGTCACTTGTTTTTCTTATCAGGCGCCATGTTGAATCTACCACCAACACGTGGTAATTTCTAGACGGAATAATATTAAAAGTTTTCATTTCACTAATGATAGAACCGTAATAAGTAGCATAAAATTGTTAATTAATTTAGTATTTGTTAGTTTATAATAATAATAATATCTATAATAATATCTGGGACAAATCACACACGGTCATCTGGCCCCAAACTAGGATTCCCTGTATCTTGGGATCCAGAGACTGATATACATACACATATACTTTTAAATACATACATATATAGATATAATACACCCAGACTCAAAGCAAACAATTCTGCTCATCACAGAAAAGTTTGCCCTGTGTGGGGATCGAACCCACGACTCTCGGATCAGAGGTCAGGATCGCTAACCACTTAGCCACCGAGTCAGTCCTAGTTTAATTACTAGTTTATAATGTATAGTTACCAAAAAAAAATTATGCTTGAAGAAATAGAATACTAATGAAAAGGCATTAAGTCCCCAGTCTTTTAAATACGCAATGAACCGACTAATTGAATTAAATCGTATTGATACCATATCTTTAAATGGTCGCGGTCGGTGTGAAAATCCTTGGGAGAGGCCTTTGTCCAACAGTGGACGTCAAAGTCAAAGCTTTTTTTTTAGTCTGTCGGCTGATGCTGATACCATATTCACGAATTATACAGAATTATTATGAAAAATTCGTATAGTGGTTAAAAATTCTTAATAGAGTTATTATACAGAGAGCACCTAGGTGCTAGCTATAAAATAAACCTAGCTGAGCTCTAGTTTTTTTACAAATTAAAATAAAAGCCATTCAATATCATCTTTTTAAGCACATCTCCTTTTCAGTTGTATCATCAACAAAAAAGAGTATTTTTGAATTCAGTATTCGAAAAGTTCTACTCGGAAAAAAATATAAATTTTCCCAAGAAACTATAGGTTTCTTCCCTTCCCATTGTTGTGTGTCCAAGTGTTTTAAGCGCAACACGCACAGAGGCGGCCGTGGGGCGGTATTTTTTGTAATCTTCGGATTACTATGAAACCCTTCATACCAAAACCGCCCATTATAAAAAATATCGCTCACAGAACGCTATCGCACCGCCCCGCATCCGCCTCCGCTGTGTGTTGCGCTTTAATTTCATTAATTTCAATGCGCACCTGTTTACCCTATGACTGTAAACTGGGTAAAAAATATAATTAATTAAATTAAAAATAATTAGGCAGCACTTTACACTTTTACCTAATACGAAGTTAATTTCACTCGGAACTCGTATACTCGCCATTTCGGGAAGTATCGTGGAATGAGAAGAACGACGGATTCAAAGAAACTCCCTCTAACACACTTTTATATTTTATATTTCTCTTTTTATTTTATAATTAAGTACATTATATTTGTTCGCCAGCCAGCAATCTAAGTCTGTCTTAAAATTATGACCACTTCGCCGCCTCTAACCGGTTCTATTCACAGCTGAAATTGGAAAACGGAACAAGAAAGACATCTCTATGCTCTTTTCTTCCTTTTGCGCGGCATGCGGCCAGCGCGACCGCTAGTCTATGGTCTATCTATATTAAAAATGTCGTCGTCTACGAGTTGGTGTAGTAGCTTTTGGTATCTAGTGGTCAATGGTTACATTTTTTAACGACCCATATCGTCGCCACTGCAGCGGCACGGATCTCCTCCCATACATCGGGACGGTTAGGCCATACTCCAAGTCTGGATTGGTGGAGGTTGTGGGGCTAGTGCTCAAGCCCAGTATCAGAAGTTTTTAAGCCGCCTATAAGACTTCTAACATGGCAGTAAGTAATAGCAGCCAGCACCAACGGCTTAACGTGCCTTGCGAAGCACGGAAACGGTCGAGATAAATGACACTAACAGTCAAACCCATCCAGGTTACCTATACATTATTCTGCTTATGCTAACGGTATCGTTGAAAGTCTGCAAGTAATCCACACATGGAGGCCATTTCAATACGAGTAAGTATATCAGGTGCAGCATTAGGTGCACCTGATGTATTAGGTGTAAAGTTCTTGCATTAAGTGTAGTTTTTATCCTAATTTTTAGGTTCATCTCAAATTAAGTAATTTAATAATATTTTCGCGCTACCTGTGTAGTCAAAAATAACGCTTGCTGAGAAATGAATATTAATGGTTGGTGTCTATCAAATAACACAAAAATACTGGAAATAAGTAATGGAACAAAAAGTTACTTGGGACCAAATTACACGAGCCCGACATCGGATCTGTTGGCGTGGAAAATTAGAATAAGCCGGCTTAAGCCATTAGCGACGTCTCGGCTAGTGCACAGCTGAAAGGCTCCGGCTATCGCTGTAAGCTGAGAAGTGATTAAAATGGGCCACTTATTTTTGAAAAAATTAGTCTGTTTCATTTATTTTGTCCTTTTACTTTAAGTAGAAGCATTCTTTATAACATAGTTAACTGTTTTGTTAGCAAGTTTCAGCCTGATAGCCTGGATAGGTCTTCAAAAATGATATTGAGGTTTCTAATATCATTTTTTTCTAGACTGAATAGTTTGCGCGAGAGACACTTCCAAAGTGGTAAAATGTGTCCCCCCCCCCCTGTAACTTCTAAAATAAGAAAATGATAAAACTAAAATAAATATATGATGTACATTACCATGCAAACTTCCACCGAAAATTGGTTTGAACGATATCTAGTAAGTAGTTTTTTTTAATACGTCATAAATCGTAAACCGCAATTTACCTACAACGAATTACAAGAACTTTTATATTATGTTACTTGCTGCTACGGAACCCTTCATGGGTAAGTCCGACTCGCACTTGGCCGCTTTTTTTAACCTTTGTTACTCGAACTGGACGACAATGGTGTCTCGGAACTTTGATCATAACTATCTAACTAAATCATAACTATCTAACTTCCGAAAATTCCTTCTTGAAAATTGAAAAATAATTTCATTGGAATCTTTAGATCATTGCCAATTTTTTTAGAATGAATGAATGGTAACATAAATAAGTTTTTTTAAGAATGTTATTTAAATAATATTTCATGTGTACAAGTTCCGAGTGGTAGAAACTTTGTAGTAGGTATAAAAAAAGATTATTTAAAATAATGTGTACACTGTACTGCATCTACTTAAACAAAAAACATTTTTATTTTCTCTCTTTATTTTCCCACTATGGCTGAGTTTTGCATTGTTTAAAGTGAATAATTTTAGTGACATTATCGTCGACTAAGAATATAATTTATGTTGTTAACACGGTTGACCTTTTCACTATAGGCTGTAGTTCTCTTCAACCGTGCTAATTAAATAAAGCAATCACGAATTCCGGACACGGCCTCTGTCTGTCACTTACACAAAAACACACACACACGCAAACTTTCCCTAGGTTGCTTACACAAAACTAGTGATCCCGCAGGTGAACTAGTTACTAGACACAAAACCGAAAGGTTGCTACCGCCACAAAATACACAGATACAGAAGGTCCGCTCAATACGCTCATTAAAATCCTAAGCATATAGATGCTTATAGACGTATGCGGTCGTTGTAGGTAAGGTCTCGATACTGTTGTGATACTTTGTCGCGTGAATTTGCCTCGAATGGCCGTATATTTTTATAAGCATGTATATGCTTACGATTTTAGTGGTCTGTATTGAGCGGACCTTCTGTGTCTATTTTGTGCTACTGCATTATGACGTTAAGAAAATGCATACCTCTACCAACTATTATCAGATCTGTGCTACTAAATACTACCTAAGAAATCACAGATATAAGAAAATGAAGATAAAATAAAGTTTTTTTTTTACTATTATAAAATGGAATGGGGGTTTCACATTTTGCCAATGACAATACAAATAGGGGTGAAGGATCGAGAAGATTGATTAAAATAGTAAACGAGATTGAAATTAAAGACTTCGTATAAATAAAGGGACGTGAAATAATTACAAGAAAAAAGAAAAAACTGATAGTTATTAGTCAGAATGAAATTGCTGATAATCTAGATGACGGAAGAGAACGCTAGTGACAAGAGAGAAGATAGATAAAGGTATACAGGTTGTTAAAAAAAGTGCGTTTGAAATTTTAACGGGTTACTCAGAATCAAGTACAGAACCCAGGAAAAATATTGAAAAAATCCGCTCTTCAATTATTTTTTTCAGATTCTCATACTAAATCTAAATAGTGAATCGAGAATTTGTATGAAAAACTGCAAAAAAAAATTGAAGAGCGAATTTTTTCAATATTTTTCCTGGTTTCTATACTTGATTGAGTAACCCCTTAAAATTTCAAACGCACTTTTTTTAACACCCTGTATTATGTTGAGAGTTTAGGGGATTACGGAAAAACGAACAAGGTTTAGAAGGGATGAGGTCCTGTATGACTGCATTGTGCCTTCTTGGTGCGGCACTAGAAATCCGCCAAGATTATTTCTAATGACCACGCTGAATACGTTAAAAACAATCGACTTCAATCGCAACAACTCCAATTTTGCTATGTTTTTGTTGATTTTCTCAAAAACCGCTGAATCGATTTCGATAAAACTTATATGGGACCACTTGTGAAGTATACCCTTTTAAACAAAAAAAGAATTTTCCAAATCGGTTCAGGCGTCTTCGAGTAATCAGTGAACATACATAAAAAAAAAGATTTCGACGAATTGAGAACCTCCTCCTTTTTTGAAGTCGGTTAAAAATGTGAAAGAGAGCCACATATGTACATCGTAAATCAACTCTTTGGTTTTTGCATCCAAATACACAACACTGATTGTATGCGAGTCATGTTTTCTTGTTAAAAGGTAGATAGCCTTCTTTTTAGCATTAAAAATGCTTTTTTTAACCGACTTCAAAAAAAGGAGGAGGTTCATCGGAATCTTTTTTTTATGATTATTATTATTTTAATGTATGTTCACCGATTACTCGAAGACGCCTGAACCGATTTAGAAAATTCTTTTTTGTTTAAAAGTGTATATTTCACAGGTGGTCCCATATAAATTTTATCGACATTGATTCAGCGGTCTTTGAGAAAATCAACAATAACATAGCAAAATTGGAGTTGTTGCGATTGAAGTCGGTTGTTTTTTCGCAAAAAGTTTGATTGCCTTATAAATTATACTTGTGGTTAGGTAAGGTTTAAGTAAGGTGTTCGGAACAGTCCGATAAACGTCGGGTAATCCCATGTGAGGGCCAACTTGTCCGTAATTAGGCAAGTTGGGTGAAGCCCTAATTTTGGGGCTCATGTTGAATGTGTGGGCTGTTTGTAACTTGTCTAAAAACTGTTGGAAATAATGTTTAATTACTGTTCAAATTAACGCTTTCATTTGCCGCGTTGGAGAATACCTAGTATGTTTTTTTATGTTTCTCTGTCTGTTTAATAGGGGTTAAATTTATGTATTTATTGAATATTAGATTACAGAGATTTACTTTACGTGCTTAATTTAGAGTTATGAGTTACCTGACTGACTAGGTGGCTAAGTGGTTAGCGATCCTGACCTCTGATCCGAGAGTCGTGGGTTCGATCCCCACACAGGGCCAACATTTCTGTGATGAACAGAATTCTTTGCTCTAAGTCTGGGTATATTATATCTATATATGTATGTATTTAAACAGTATGTGTGTATGTATATCAGTCTCTGGTTCCCAAGATACAGGGAATCCTACAGTTTGGGGCCAGATGACCGTGTGTGATTTGTCCCAGATATTATTATTATTATTACTTCTTGGGGTATTTTCGAGCTTGAATCAGAAGCAAGTAAAATCCGTAGAAGAACTAGAGTCACAGACACAAAGCTAATAAAGTCAGTAATGAGTGGTTACTGGTTATGGACAGAACGTATAGCTCGCATAATTGATTTCTACCACAAATTTTTATGTGATGTAACTAAAAATGTATGGTTTTTGGACTTTTTCGTTTACTTGAGCTATAAGCACTGCTCGTTGCTAAATTTCGTGATTCTAGATCAACGGGAAGTACTTTGGGTTTTGATTTTCATGCAAGTGTACAAATATGCGGCATAAACGGCCGTATCTCTTCATTGCGTTGGCATAGAAGTTTGATTTTTCCACAGCTTCAAGGGATTGCCGGTCTGAGAAATTGATATAGAGTTCAAGTCATGTGTGATTATGAATTTATATGGAACCCTCGGTGCACGAGTCTGACTTGGGTTTTATAAATTTTAACAATAAATCAAAGTTAATCCAATATCTCGGTACACGTTTTTACGCACAAAAAGCCGCCGATATTTTATTTTTGGCGTTAAAACTCAACCGCCGCCGCCGCGGCCGCTAAATCAGGCATAATCAGTATTGGTTATCAAAATCCCCGCCGTTCCACGGTAGCATAATTTCCTCTGCCACAAAGACTATACAAAAAATCGTAAAGACGAGGTATGCACTTTGAAAATATCAACAATTTGACAACTAGACCGCAATGCACCTTTTTGGTATTACTTTTTTATTGTGTAATTTTTGTCTTATAATTTGTTTGTAAGTATGCCAAATAAAGATTTATTCTATTCTATTCTATTCAATGACTGTCAAAGGGTGAAAGTAAATTGAAAATTGTGATTTTTAAACTTTTAAAATATTAATAATGTCGGTAGTTTAACAATGGAGCCCTGTGCTATGCATCGTCCAAAATGTACTTGTAGGTATATCCGAAATAAAAACACAATTTATTATGTGAAAATTTCAACCTTTTATCTATTACAGTTCAAAATATACAGACTTTTTGAACAGTCATTAATAGGAAGGAAAATCGGCGTAAGTTTACTAACAAAGCCAGTGACTTTTACCACGGCTATTACCAGAGACTACTTAAAATAACAGACATACTACACACATAATAACATAGTTTCCACGTAATGCTTCTGACTAACAACAGATGGCGCTATTTTTAAACTAAGAAACAAATTGTTGCATAATCTCGTCCACAGACAAAAGATTTTCGCCGCTAAGTATGAAACATTTTTTCTTCCTTTTTCGCAAAAAAGATATTCACAAAGGAGACTCTTCATTAAGCCCCTGTGATCGCGACATCTTTATCACAATGCCGTTGGAGAACTTTCCATGGGCCCTAAAGCCCTATTGTGTGAAGGAATGTGTTTTACGAGATCCAAGGCGTATTTCACGTTGGAATTTTAATATTTTTTTTCGTCTTTTAAGCAGATGTTATTAATCAGGGCTTGAAATTTTACTTTGAAGATTGAGAAAAGGTGGTTTTAATAGATTGTTAAATGTTGGCTACACGGAAAAAGAGTTAGATTTTTTGCGCCAAGATATTCTGATGTCTGGGATTTCTTTCTTACTGCAGATATATGATAGTGAAAATGAAAATATTTTATTCGAAGTAGGTAGCAGTGTACACTTTTCGAATGACATTCTTTTATCTACCTAATACGAGGTTCCTACCACTCGGAACTCGTATACCCGCCGTTTCGGGAAGTGTTTGCGGAGCATCGATATGAGAGACATTAGATGAGGTTAATAGTCCCCGACTGCGTAGTCGCTGATAGTGGTTTGCTCCCCTATGTTGAGTAGCGCCGCCTTTTCGCGCACCATTCGCAATCTGACAAGCGACGAGTAAACATCCCGTATTTAAATGAAAATATGTCTACAGTGCAGTGAAATGTGCTAAAACAATAAAAAAATAAAGAACAAAACTAACAGCAACATTTCTTATCACTTTTTTCTTGTTATTTTATGAATATTTTGTCATTTTATAGTGATGCTACGCTACTCGTCGCTAGATGTCGCCAGTAGATAACATTAATTAAATACATGCCTCTCTACTCGTCGCTAGATGTCGCTAGTAGATAACATTAAATACATAAACCTTAAGCTTATCACACAACGGCGATATTTGTTTAAATACATGCCTCCCTCTTCACCCCGCTTCAGCCCCCGCAAGACGAACACGCTGGTTCAGAAACAAACAGAGCGAGTAACCTTATCTAATGTTTCCCATATCGATGTTGCGGAGTGAGAAAAAACGACGTAGAAACTCCCTTCAACACATTTTTTGAAAATATCTTATAATATTTTTTATAACGTAAGTTTCGACGCTTACAACAAAAATATGACATTCTTGAGGGCGGATTCAAGAAACTCTTATTCTCTATTTAAAAAAATATCATGGTGCATATTTTATGAAACTATATTTTCTTTAATGAAAGACATGACTCGATTAGATGACTGCGAAAAGCACAAGAACGAAAAATGTTACTGCGAAAACGTTACTGCGAATTACGTTATTGCGGAAAATGTTACAGCGAAAACGTTACTGCGAAAAATGTTACTGCGAATTACGTTACTGCGAAAATTATACTACGAAGTACACTAGTGCGAAACATATTTAGAACCCACGACTCTTTGACACAGTAGTAGTAGTCAGGAGCACTAACCACTGAGCCACCGAGTCAGTCTAATAGAAAATGAATTCGTAAAAAATAAGTTATACTCGTAGTAGGTATATTAATAATAATTATTTTTTAGATTTGAGGCTAATTTACAGAGCATCGTCCTAATTAAACTGTTTCACATATCAATAACAATACATATAGATTAAGCTACACGTTTGGAATCATTAAAATTAATAGCTTTTATTTTCGCAGTGACGTACATTCGCAGTAAGGTAATTCGCTATCGTTTTTACCGTGTAGCTATTGTATAGTTCATTCCAATCAAAAAAAAGCAAAACGTAGACAAACTTACTATGGAACTGACACATGTCAATGTCATCTGCATGCTATGTTTGTTTACCTTTTGCTTTTTTTGATGGGAATGAACTATAGTTAATCAAATTCCGAAAGTATGGTATACCTATGGTATGTAGGAAGAAAACTCTTACAGTGTTATTCATACCAATTGTACATAAAATGTGTAATCATGTGTGTGCATCTTTTTTTAAGTGTGCAATAAATTTATAAATAAATAAATAAAGTTTTGTGTTCCGAGTTTAGGGATAAAGTTTCGTTTTGCGCTGGCGATTTTTGTTAAATCCGATTCCATCACCTTGCATCAAGTATAATGAGGCCAATACGACTGACCCGGTGGCTAAGTGGTTAGCGATCCTGACCTCTGATCCGAGAGTCGTGGGTTCGATCCCCACACAGGGCAAACTTTTCTATAATGAGCAGAATTGTTAGCTCTGAGTATGGGTGTATTATATCTATATACGTATGTATTTAAAAAAGTATGTGTATGTATATCAGTCTCTGGTTCCCAAGATACAGGGAATCCGAGTTTGGGGCCAGGTAACCGTGTGTGATTGGTCCCAGATATAATTATTATTATTATTCTTATTAAAAAAATATCATCTTTAAAAATTACAAGTACAAATACATATAATAGTTTCATTCTTTGTGTACTAAAAACATCAAGTCATATTATCATTACTTCTCTCTCAAAGTTCAGATAGCAAATAATTGGAAGAAAATTCATGAAAATGCGCTCGCACAGTTCTTAAAACCAATTAAAATTCTCCGAGCCCCGAACTGTCCCGAAGTGTCGCGAAGTTTTAATAAAACTGCGCTCGGGGCGATCCTAACGAGTGCACCGCAATATTCCAACTTTGAATTGATGGCGTTCGGTAATTCTAATTTTGAATCTTCAGTAAGTACCTAGATATGCAAATATTCTTGATACCAAAGAGATGTATGTGTCGCAGATGGATTGCAGAATCCGCTGTTTTACAAAACTGCTAGTGATTTTACAAAACAGCACCGTTCTGTTAAATAGCTGAACGACCTTTAGCGGTTTTCCATAATAACTGGGCTACAATACGCAGAATTGTATAAACATTTTGCGTTCGTCAATGCAGCGGGTCAATGATTAAAGATTTTGTAAAACAGCGTGAAATAAAACGTCAGATTATAGATTTTAGTTCTGAATTTTGTCACTCGTGACTCTGTGTGTCATAACAATAATAATGGCGCCCGAAACAGAAAGTCGTTTGCCGAAATTAATAACTAATGTAATATTATTAGGTTATATCAGTGAAAATAATCCTAACTCAAGTGGAAACAGTAAGTAATTTTGTAAAGATGATTTATATACCTTTAGACACCAAACTCATTAACTCATTATGGCTGCGGATAACGTGGTTAGCAGTTTTATGAAACGTAGCGCAATGGCAATCTATCTGAACGTCGTTCAACTGTTTTACAAAACGGCGCTGTTTTGTAAAATCGCTAGCGGTTTTGTAAAACAGCGGATTATACAATCCATCTGCGTCATATGTATCGCTTACCATCAGGTGATCCGTCTGTTCGTTTGTCACCTATCTCATAAATAAAAAATTACAGCTTTCTCATTCGGAGCGAGTATTGTTTCACAATCATTGAACCCATATTACAAATTTAGCTGAAATCCACCGAAATGTAACCTGCAACAAATAAAGAAATACACTTAAATCGGACCTTCTTTCGAAGGTAACCTGAGACATATTTTCTTATTTTTTTGTACGTACATCGTTAAGACGCTCTCAAGTAAAATATACGTATATTAGGAGTAAAAGTCTTAAAAACATCTACTCAGGTAAATAAAAAATAAAACTAATTTTGAATTTTACAAAACGAACATTAAAATCTATGAATTATTTAAATCAGGTCGAGTTTTACATTAACGAAGAAATTACTAGAGATTTACTGTCAAAAGTAAACACAAATATTTATTTAAATCAGGTCGAGTTTTACTTTAACGAAGAAATTACTAGAGATTTACTGTCAAAAGTAAACAAACATTTTTTATCCTCCATAAAAATGTAAGCAAAAATATGGAAAGGCGAAAAATCCACGTGAACAAATCGTAGATTATTTCGGGTCGGATTTGTACCGTTTCCGCGTTCCGCGTGTAAATTTGGAAAATTAAAAACTAAAATATTTTTTAAAAATCCACAAAATAGATGGGTGTCTGCTCGGGTATTTTGGGCGGATTGAATAAATGCTTGATAGTTAGTAATGCTAGTACATGACGAGGTTCCTAGAACTACGCGATATACAAAAAATGTTATTGGATGTGCAAGTTGATCTTTATTAAACTCCCAGTATACGAGTATATTAAAGACTTGCCGTTGTCTCAGTTAATATATAGCCTACGTAGATGGCTAACTCAGTACAACTTTTACTCGATAAAAGAGTTTTTTTGAACACAAATAGGTACTGAGATAATATAATGTAATACAAAGAAATGTTTTTAAGTAGATCTGATAATGAATAATAATTTTAATAGTTAATATTTTCATGCTTTATTTTATGCCTGAATTTGGCGATCTAGCTTTAAGTAATTGTACTTCAATTTTACCCAATTCAGAGCAAATAAATATTTATATTGTATTCTTGTAAATGTCCGTTTCTGCCTGGGTCGAAAGTCCAACATTAAAAAATCTATTACGACAAGCAAAGGTGAATAATTTTATTAAAATAACCGTGCCTACTTGTGGTTAAGTAGTTTCTAATTGAGTTAAAAAAATAACTAAAAATTTGTTTGTTTGGGTCTAAAACTAAACAAAAATGGGCATTTATTAGGCACTCATTTCAATCTGCCCAGAAATCTATCTATCATATAATTTACAAAGAAAATATTTACTTATAAAATCAGAAAAGGTTTTTTTCCTTTTTTAAATGGCAAATTTATTTGTCTTTGTGGTACCTATCACAGCCGGAAACTCCACAAAATGGCGCGTTCTTACTCTGTACTTTACACAAAAATGTAACGTTTGTGCACTAGTAATTAATGTGTGTGTTACGTGGCTTATTTTCGTTTCGTAACTAAGAACTCCTTGCTAAGCTAATGCCGTCTTTTTTAATAAATTTGGCGCGAAGTTAAACTTTTAAGAAACAAAAATTTACGAGTAAATTAATACTTTCAAAACACCCCCTTCCCCTCCCCATCCCCTACGCAACACACATTTACGCGTGTACAAACGTATTTTTTTTGTAGTAGTAGTACCTAGTTAGTTGGGTAATATAGGGCGACATTTCGTTGAGCATTCGGGTTATGCTAGTGCTGACCTAGATGCCCTATCGCCAGCCCTAAGAGAGCACTCTGTCACTCGCTAACGATGAGTCCTCGCCTATTAGCTGGTCCCTCGTCAGCTGACAGTTAGCGGCTGATGACGTAAGCTGTCATTTTATATTTTGAAGCTATGAAAAGTGGGCTGGAAATTCAATAAAATTGGACTGCGCTGTGGAGTTAACACGAATAAAAATGTGCTGGTCTTTATTTGTACGATAAGGAAGGTTATGTTTTTCGGGTGTATGTATGTACGTATATTTTTTTGGCACGCTCTGTAGTCTAAACGGCTTGATGGATTTTATCTGGAGATGTGTCGTTTGATTCGTCTTGATCCCGAGAGTGACACAGGATACATTTTAATGCAGTCGGGCATTTTTATAATACGGGTTATATAAGTCTGTTATTTTTAGAATAACATCTGTAATTATACGACATTTGTGGCAATAAATTAACTGAATTGAATTGAATAAAAAATGATTTCTACTCGACTACTTAAAAGCGAACGGGGACAATTATGTATCTCAAATTGAATGACGCATCCAAAACTTTGAAATTTCAGCTGTCAAATTGTCAAAAAGTCTTTTCGATTGATCAAGTTGTTCACTATTATGAATAAAAGCTTCATTTGAGGAGTCTTTTCAAAAGGGTTTATTTCCACATAGTATTTTTTTTTTTAAAGTGAAAAATTCATAACACAAAAATGAATCCAGTTTTTTAAATTAATTTGAGTCAACATTATTGTAAAATGTATAATCAATGACTTCTGTCTTTGTTTCGTTTTAAATCCATTCTATAAGATTGCATGGAGAATCAAATGGCATTTTCAGATTAAAAAAAAATATATGGGAATAAACCCTTTTGAAAAGACACTCCTCAGTTAATGGGACCTACTATCTATCTTGTTTTACCGTTTTCGTAAAATAAGATTTCCAGTTAACTGCAGTCGGATTTCAGTTTTTGAACTAATTTTTTGTCCCTAAATTCTAATGTATTCCTTGTAGAGTAATTAACCGACTTCAAAAAAAAGGAGGTTCTCAGTTTGACCTGTATGTATGTATGTTTGTCCACGATTATCTAGCGTTTGGCTGAACCGATTTTAATGCGGTTTTCAGAAAAGCATTTGTTACATTTAGGAGAAGGTTTTAGTATTTTAACCGACTTCAAAAAAAGAGATTCTCAGTTTGACCCGTATGTTACTTGATTGAAGTCGGTTTTTTGACGCTTTCAGCGTTGTCGATTATTCTAGTTACCTGATTGTCTTATAAGTGTATGTATGTTTAACTGTTTCTTTGGTATTTAATACATCGACTTTTAAAAATTAAATCCATCTAACCGCCATGTAGTGCGCCGAGAACCAGTGACCAGAAATACGGCAAAAACCGAAAAGTCCACGGAAATATCAATATAATTTCCTCGCAAAACCTCGTTTCAAAAACATCCAGAGATTAAAACGCTCAATGCTATCACAGGGACGTACTTACTGCCGGATTTTGCGCCCCGAACCCCCTTTTATTAAGTGATATGAGGGGACCAGCGTACTGATTGGCAATAAAGGCTAAAGTCAAATAAAATGTTTAGTAGTTACTGCACATATTTTCTCGAAATAACGTACAGACAACTCAACATTAAACTATACAATTCAACGCTGTTAGTGCCATGACTGACAATAAAGAAAATGGGGGGGGGGAATCTTTGTATGGGGGGGGTCTGCATTCAACTAATTTTGAAAGAAAAATGTCAATTACCTATTTATGTTGCAGTTCCATCAAAGTTGAAGCCGTTTCTAAAATTTTAAGATTAATTATTATTTTACTTAATGAATACTAATTACTAACTACTGGGTCAGGAAACTGAGGATTAATTACCTATCGTAGAGGGTTTTGTAGCCGTCGTAAAATTTGCTGTCATTTGCATAACACTGATTAACTACATGTACTTATAGAGTATTTTTGAGGTTTTTTAAACATAAGATTTTTCAGTTTCAAGAGAGGAAGCCGTATGGGTTTTTTCAGGTATTACAGAAGGACAAATTAAATGTATTTTTAACCCCCGACGCAAAAAGAGGGGTGTTATAAGTTTAACGTGTCTGTGTATCTGTGTATCTGTCTGTGGTATCGTAGCTCCCAAACGGATGAACCGATTTTCGTTTTGTTTTTTTTGTCTCATAGATAATTTTATCCCGAGTGTTCTTAGCCATGTTTCATGAAAATCTGTTCAGCCGTTTGAAGATCATCAGCTCTTTTCTAGTTGATGAGGGGATCTGACTAACTTCCTTATGTCCGGTCGATTCGAAATTTGGTACCGTGTTACTTCAACGATATTTAAAGATTCAGTCTTCGCGCGTCGTCGTCGCGAGTGGTCGTGCGTGTACAAGATAATGGCTCATGCGCTTAACCGCCAGTCATTACGCTCGGTTAACGTTTAAAAAGTGATCGAAGAAATCATAGTTAATCATGTCAAAAATAATAATCAACGAATTATTGTGCTTTATACAATGTAAAATTGATGTTATGGACGTGATTAGTTTGACACAGATCTGTGAATCTCATTTCAAAGAAATTGAAATAGAATCGGCCGCTAATGTGTTATCTGAAGTGACAGGAATTCGCTCCACGAGAAGAGGAGACGGAAAATCGAAAAAGTTCTTGCAGGATATAATAAAAACTCTAAAAGAAAGTGAGTCAGACAAACTGCCTACATTTGTAGCAAAAGATTTGAACCGCCTTCCTCCAATTACATTTGACCACATTGACGTCACTACGCTGTTAAAAGACCTATTAATTTTAAAGAAGGAAGTGCATCAAATCAAAAGTGACTACGTGACGACATCAAAATTCGAAGAAGTACTGGAAAACGTCTCGAAACTTCGATCGGTCGACTCAGATCCGTTACCGAATAAAAAGACTATTTCGCAACCGGCTAAGTCGAAAAACCAAGTAAAATCTACCCAAAACGAGGGTAGACAAAGTGGACGTTTGACGACGACAAGAACGAGCGGTGCGGGCGGCTGCGGAGAGGGGGGAGGTGCGCAGCGACAATCAACGCAAGCGCGGCCCGCGAGCGCGAGCGCCCCGCCAGCGCCGCCGCCGCCGGCCGCGACGGCCACTTCGCCTCTGCCCCCACCCTCCCGCGCCGAGAACCGTGCCCTCCCTCCGATTTCGTCAGCAAAGGCGGAAGCTGGAACGAGCGAAAAGGAAACGAAAAATACGACTACGCGACGACGAAGCAGTACCCCTGTAATCATCTGTGATAATTTTGACGATACAATTGTAGATACTGATAACGACAGCTTTAAGACAGTTGTAAGCAAGAAAACAAAATATAGAAATATAAGAGTTAAAAAGATAGAAAATAACCAACAGGGAAAAGCGACCTTGACCTCAAATAAAATAAAGGTAGCTCCTAGACTTTCCCACATATTCGTGACGCGTTTCGATACAGGCGTATCGGAGGAAAATATAAAAGAATATATTGAAGAAAACGGAAAAACTGTTGTAAAGGTAGAAAAACTAATACCTTACTACCCGACCAATTTTTCGTCATTTAAAATATCAATAGAACAGGCACAGGAGCCTTCTTTCCTTTGTGGCGATTTCTGGCCTAAGGGCATTGAGTACCGGCGGTTTACATTTAAACGCCAGTTCCCAAGAAATAGCAAATAGGTAAGGCACACTACACACATAGTTTAAATACGAAATACCTATATCGAAGATGGAAAATATTAGCATGGCATCATTTAACTGTAGGTCAATAAAAAGATCTGTACAACACGTACGAGACCTATGTAAAGAACACGACCTCATTGCACTGCAGGAACACTGGCTGTTACCGGATGACTTAGACTACCTAAACAGTATCGATGCCGAGTTCGGCTATCATGGAATATCGGCAGTGGACACGTCGAGTGGCACCTTGAAAGGACGACCGTACGGCGGAGTGGCTATTATGTGGAAAAAATCGAAAATCCCCAACGTGACGCCGATAGACACGGGATCGACGCGAGTCGCGGCGGTGCATGTGTCTGTCGCCGGCCGCGGCCTGCTGCTGATGTCTGTCTACATGCCTACCGAGTGCGCGGATAACCTGCCTTTATTCACGGAATGCCTCGGTGTAATGAGTGCAGTGATTGAAAATAGTGACTCGGAATGTGTTTTGTGTCTCGGTGATTTTAATGCTGATATCGCGAGTGCAAATAGTTCTTTTGGCCGCGAATTGATGGAATACTCACAAGAACAGGACTGGGTATGTGCTGATGTTTTTATGCTAGGTGCAGAGTCCAGAACATTTACCTATCTGAGTGAATCTCACGGTACGACAAGCTGGATTGATCACTGCATTGCAACTACATCTGCAATGAAAATCATCAGAGAGATAAATGTTTTGAATGATGTAAATTGGTCAGATCACTTTCCACTCATAATACAGTGTGATTTCAATACTATATTGCCTAAAATTAATTTGCCTTCAAAGGAAATAAATATTATATTATGGGGAAATCGAACCTTATCCGAGACAAATAAATATACCTACTTGTGTAATAAATACCTAAAATCAATTACCGAGCCCGTTCTGATGTGTACTAACGAGTGTAAAAATACAAAACATTGTGAAAAAATAGATAAATATTATAATGATGTCATTAAATGTCTGAGTCAAGCTTCCATGCACTCACACAGGGATAAGTCAATCAGACGTAAGCAACAGGTGGTAGGATGGAACTATCACGTGCGAGACAGTCATATTTCTGCAAGATTAGCATTCCAGACCTGGGTATTATACGGGCGTCCCTCGCAGGGTGATATCTTTGAAAATATGGCAAGCACACGTAAAGTTTTTAAAAACACATTAAAATGGTGCATAAATAATGAAAACAAGATAAAAATGGATATCATTGCTTCTCACAGAAATAGAAAGGATTTTTCAAAATTTTGGAAGGAGACAAACAAATTAAGTCATAAACCCAGTATTCCTGTGTCAGTGAATGGTAGTAGTGACTCTGAAGAGATAGCTAACATGTTTATCTCCCAATTCAAAGTTGAAAACAATTCGGGACCTGGTTGTGTGAATGGTCGGGGCTGCGCCCGCCCAGGGCCGGGGACGCGGGCGCCCGCGCCGACGCCGCCGCCGCCGCCGCCCTCGCCCGACGGCGGCGTCGGCGCTGGGGGGCCGCATGCGCGACTCTGCGAGTCACGTGACCTCCATGTCACGCCTATGGACGTTTTTAAGTGCGTGAAAAATATGAAACGCGGCAAGTCCCCGGGGCATGACGGGCTCAGCCTTGAACACATACTCCATGGGGGACCGTCACTTTTTGTAATTATAGCGAAATTTATAAATATGTGTATCGATCACGGTTATTTTCCTGTTAATTTCATGAAAACCACTGTTATTCCGATTGTAAAAAACAGAACGGGGGATTTATCCAGTTTGAACAATTACAGACCAATCTCACTAGCAACCATATTTTCTAAAATAACTGAAAGACTAATTAACAAACACTTATGTGAAACTAATTTACCGATACATAAAGCTCAGTTTGGGTTTCGAAGTAATTTGTCGACTGATTTGGCTATTTTCGCTCTCAAAAATACTGTAAAATACTACATAGATAGAAAAACACAAATTTATGCTTGTTTTCTTGATTTGAGCAAAGCATTTGATACTATAAATTATAATATACTTTGGCGGAAATTAAGAAGCACTGGTGTGCCATCAAGAATAATAAATCTGATGGAATACTGGTATGACAACCAATGTAATACAATCAGATGGGGTAACTCTTATTCCAAAGAATACACTCTTAACTGTGGAGTAAGGCAGGGTGGACTGACCTCACCGGTTTTATTTAATTTATATATGAATGATCTGATCGAGGAGCTCAGTAGCACCAATGTCGGATGTCATATAGCAGGTGAATGTGTAAATAACCTAAGTTACGCAGACGATATGGTGCTGCTGAGCCCCTCGGTAGCGGGGTTGCAAAGACTCATAGAAACATGTGAACAGTATGCATCCACTCACGGTCTCAGCTATAATGTCAAAAAGACAGAAGTCATGATATTTAAAGACAATCATGTAACAAGTCACATACCATGTATAAGTCTTTGCGGCTCCACGCTGAATGTTGTTTCTAAGTTCAGGTACTTGGGCCATATCCTTACTGATACTCTTAAAGATAATGAGGATTTGGAAAGACAGAGGCGTGTAATCGCAATGAAAAGTAATATGTTAGCCAGAAGGTTCGCCCAGTGCTCGGCACAGGTGAAGATTACACTGTTCCAGGCGTACTGCCAGGCGCTATACACCAGCCAGCTGTGGTGGCAGTACACGAAGAGTGCCATGAACACTCTTCGTGTGCAGTACAACAATGCCTTTAGAGCTATGCTGAGACTCCCCTGGCGGTGTAGCGCGTCTGCCATGTTTGCTGTATACAGAGTCGATGACTTCTATGCCCTAATTCGTAGACTTACAGTCTCTTTCCACAAAAGAGTAATTTCCTCTGCCAATCCTATAATAGCCGCTGTTTTTCACACAGTGTACTGTCATGAAAAAATGTTCTGTCTCGAAAAAACTAATAAGGAAATATGCTGATTGGTTTTTGTGTGCCTTACCTTTTATGTGTTATGTATTGTCCTAAACTGACATATAGATAAATAAATTGTGACTTGTCAAACTACAGATGTAACTGACATAATAATTAAATGTGATAATATTATATTATATTATTATTATTTTTTAGCTCTGACATAACTTTATTAAGTAAAGTTTGGTCTTGCATTAATTTTGGATTGTTGTAAATTGTTGTAAACCGACTATTATATTATTATTATTATTATTACTTGGATTGATTTAATGTAATGTAATGTAATGTTTGCTATGGGTCCTGTGCCTGAAAATAAAACAATTTTATTTATTTATTTATTTATTTATTTATTTATTTTATTTATTTATTTATTTATTTTATTTATTTAAAGAACATGGTAAGGCAAGCGTGAGCTGGTCAGCCGTTTGAAGATCATCAGTTCTTTATTAGTTGATGAGGGGATCTGACTACCTTCCATATGTCCTATCGATTCGAAATTTGGTACCGTGTTACTTCAATGATATTGAAAGTATATGGTAAAGTAACCATGACCTGATCAGCCGTTTGAAGATCATCAGCTCTTTAATAGTTGATGAGGGGATCTGACTACCTTCCATATGTCCTATCGATTCGAAATTTGGTACCATGTTACTTCAATGATATTGAAAGTATATGGTAAGGTAACCATAACCTGATCAGCCGTTTGAAGATCATCAGCTCTTTAATAGTTGGTGAGGGGATCTGACTACCTTCCATATGTCCTATCGATTCGAAATTTGGTACCGTATTACTTCAATGATATTGAAAGAACATGGTAAGGTAACCATGACTTTAACACTCTCACCGCCACGCATACATATCGATTTTCCAGAACAGCAGGCCGTGTGGGCGGCGCACTGTCCATCCGATTTCTTCCGCAGCTCGCCACGATTGATTTAACATAACTGCAATGTGGTATGCCGGCCGCCCACATGGCCTGCCTATACCTACTTTAAAAAGGACAAAATAAAAGTAAAATTAAAATTTTCAAAACCCCCCGACACAAAAAATAAACTCTAAAAACTAACAAATAATATTTTAAACCTATTATAATTATTATCGTCACATATATTATGTAAGTTCAAATATTTTTATTTTCCAAGCGTCGTCGCGTCGGGGGACCGCTAAGTGAGAAAAACAGGTGTAGTCGCAGATTGCAACAAAATAATTTACTCCGAAAAATTCGCTAAATCAACACAACCGTCAACGACGCCTCCCCCGCGCCGCATACCGCACACCGAGCTCGCCGCGCGCGGCATTACGTAGTGCGTAGACTATGCATGAAATTAAAGATCGCTCGTACCTAAATGTAATTCTTAATAATTAATTAGCTGTTGTTGAAAAAATACTTTATAAACTTTAGCGGTCCCCCGACGCGACGACGCTTGGAAAATAAAAATATTTGAACTTACATAATATATGTGACGATAATAATTATAATAGGTTTAAAATATTATTTGTTAGTTTTTAGAGTTTATTTTTTGTGTCGGGGGGTTTTGAAAATTTTAATTAACCCACTTGTAAAATAACATTATTTGTCCTGTCTGTACGACCCGGGGCTCTTTTTACCGCCCAATACGGCCCTGGCTATAATTTATATTTGTACCTTCAGAAGTTGTTTCAGCCGAACGCAGCTGAGGTTTGTATTTTTTTTTTTAGAAAAATAAACTTCTTCACTCTTCTTGATTAGGTAGAAATAAAAACGGAACATGACTTATTGAGCCAATGCTCTTTTGAACTTTAAAAGTTGAAATTTTGTTTTAAACTTATTAATTCTTGGAGATTTTACTGACTCGGTGGCTAAGTAGTTAGCGATCCTCACCTGTGATCCGAGAGTCGTGGGTTCGATCCCCACACAGGGCAAACTTTTCTGTGATGAGCAGAATTGTTTGCTCTGAGTCTGGGTGTATTATATCTATATATGTATGTATTTAAAAGTATATGTGTATGTATATCAGTCTCTGTTTCCCAAGATATAGGGAATCCTAGTTTGGGGCCAGATGACCGTGTGTGATTTGTCCCAGATATTATTATTATTTCTTGGGTAACTGAACTTGTAACTCAAACTCAAACCGAAAATAAAACGTGACGCTAACAACCCACATCGTTGCCCCACTGCTGGGACCACCCATATCTCGAAAAAGTTAAGTAAGCCATTCTCAGATCGCATTTTCACAGTAACTGACTAATATTAATGGAATATTGTTTTTGTTTCAGGTAATAAACTGGATAGACAGAAAATGAGTATGTAATCGGATTTACTTAATGGTTACTCTCATCCAGCTATGTCCAAGTTTAAAATGGTAACCTCACTGCGATAGTAAATCTTCAATATTTTCGGCGTCATTATACTAAGTGACATGTGGAACGATAACTATAGGTAGGTACAGGACGAAAATAGACAACTTTCGGAAACTTTAAAAGGTTGGTCAACTCATGTAAAAAATAAACAAAACCTGTGAAACCTTCAACGAATTGGAAATTTCTTACAAATCAATCCGGCCAGTCACCCAAATTATGGAGAGTCCAAAAGTCTTTTAAAAATTCAATATGACTCTTTCGGAAAATTTGTCTTTTATACTGTGTATAAGCTGAATAGTAGAAGTTTTTCCGTCACTTATTTATCAGGTGAGATGATGCCAAAGCACTATTATAGTTATAGTATAGCTACTTGCAAATTACTACTATAATAATAATGTCTGGGACAAATCACACACGGTCATCTGGCCCCAAACTAGGATTCCCTGTATCTTGGGAACCAGAGACTGATATACATACACATATACTTTTAAATACATACATATATAGATATAAAACTCCCAGACTCAGAGCAAACAATTCTGCTCATCACAGAGAAGTTTGCCCTGTGTGGGGATCGAACCCGACTCTCGGATCAGAGGTCAGGATCGCTAACCACTTAGCCACCGAGTCAGTCATATATGTAAATGTAAACTATGTAAATCAAAAGCGTCGGTGGCGCAACGGTTAGTGACTCCGTGCTCCTAACCCAAATCCTGGCCAGTGCACCAATGAGTTTTTCGAAACTTACGTGCATTTTCATACCAACTTGTTTAACGGTGAAGGAAAACATTGTGAGGAAACCTGCACACATGATTTCGAGATGTGTATGATGGTCGCGTTGCACATGTCCGTAGGTGTAAATATAAATGCCCTACACGTGACCGCGGGTGATGCTAAGTGCACACCAGGCAACCGCCGCCACCGTCTATAACTCGTGTATAAGACGGTTACATTGTGCCACACGATAAGAGCCAAGTGACGTTTTTTATAACTATCATCAATTAGTTTTCACGTAAAACTAAGTACACTTCAAGGAATAGTTAAACTGAGTTGATGATACGAAATAGTTAAACTGAGCTTATAAAAACTCCGTGTTCGAAAAATACGATTTAAACATAATGTGTATTTGTGAACAGTAACTGGTATTAACAACCCATATCGTCCCCACTGCAGGGGCACGGGTCTCTTCCATACATCGGGAAGGCTAGGCCATACTCCACACACAGGGGCTAAGTCCGGATTGATGGAGGTTGTGGGGCAGTGGGCAGGGCACATAGCTCGCAGAACAGATGGCCATTGGAGCAGTAAAGTTCTCGAATGGCGACCGCGCAATGGAAGACGCAGTGTGGGCAAGCCTCCGACTCGGTGGACCGACGACCTGGTAAAGGTTGCAGGAAGCCGCTGGATGCGAGCCACACGGACCGGTCGGTGTGGAAATCCTTGGGGGAGGCCTTTGTCCAGCAGTGGACGTCTTTCGGCTGATAGATAGATAGATAGATAGTGGGGCTTAGGGCCAAGCCCATGCAGTGTCAGAAGTTTATGAGGCCTCCGTCATTGCTTAAAGACTGCTATCTAGTGATAGCAGCCGGCACTAATGGCTTAACATGCCTTGCGAAGCACCGACACAGTCAAGACAAAGGCCAGTAACAGTCGAACCCATCCAGATTATGACCGTGTTTGTAGTTAACTAACCTGCATGATCGACGCACCACGCCAGCCGCACTGAGCCACGACTGCTTCGAACAGTATCTACTTAAAAATAAAATACGTTTTGAATTGACTGACTCGGTGGCTAAATGGTTAGCGATCCTGACTTCTGATCCGAGAGTCGTGGGTTCGATCCCCACACTGGGCAACATTTTCTGTGATGAGCAGAATTGTTTGCTCTGAGTCTGGGTGTATTATATCTATGTATGTATGTATTTAAAAGTATATGTGTATGTATATCAGTCTCTGGTTCCCAAGATACAGGGAATCCTAGTTTGGGGCCAGGTGACCGTGTGTGATTTGTCCCAGATATTATACAAAAAAAAAAGAATTAGACTCAAACAATCCAGTTTTAATCTGAGTTCATCCTCAACAAAATCTCTGTTGCATTCTGCATTTTACCGCAGAATGTGTTATTATACAAACAGTCCAAAGCAGATAACGCCAATGCTATGCAATAGTTGAATACTTGCAGTTTGCAGTAACTGCAACAATTTGCATGCATTGTGTTCCTGTTGTAATAGCTATGCATTGTATGCAGTTATGCTACTGCGAATTTTGAGCTCGAGATTGCACAGTAATTTGCATATGTATTTTAAAATTAACAGTATAATAATTATGTCTGGACTCATGAGCTTCATTTGCAGAATATACGTTTTTATAATGATGATCTTATGTAATGTTGGGTCCCCCTATGTTCTACCCAGACTACGCATGCAAATGTTTTAAATTCTACAAAGCTACCACCATCTTATCTAAGTCTTGCCGCCAAACATCAATGTTGACAGCATTGATGTGTTCCGGCATGAAGATAAGATAGCCAGTTCCCCATTGCGTTGGGGAATCTTGGTAAGCCCGCTTCCATCTTCGGCATCATCGTCACTTACCACCAGGTGAGATGATGCCAAAGGCTTACCAATTGTGGATAAAAAAAAAGCCATTAAATTGATAGATTTATAATTTTATTAAAAATAAAAGTGTAAGATAGATAGATAGTTAGATAGATAAGTCGTTTATTTATTACTACAAACACACATATCAAGTATTACATCAGTATACACAATAAAATAAAAATAAATTTAAACAATACTTAAGAATATGTGTGTGTTGCAGTAGCGTGATTTGCTCTTTCGAGCAATACACAGGTATTCTGCCACAACCTATAATTAATTGATTGAAGATAAAATTAAGTGACTATAGTATAGGTTTTAGATATTTACAGTAATCGTTATTTATGACTTATTCGTCAACTCGCTAGCCTTAAACTCGCTACAGCTAGCGAGTTGACACCTTCCAATTTTCAACCGACTTCAAAAAAAGGAGGAGGTTCTCAATTCGTCGGAATCTTCTTTTTTTTTATGTATGTTCACCGATTACTCGAAGACGCCTGAACCGATTTCGAAAATCCTTTTTTTGTTTAAAAGGGTATACTTCACAGGTGGTACTATATAAATTTTATCGAAATTGATTCAGCGGTTTTTGAGAAAATCAACAAAAACATAGCAAAATTGGAGTTGTTGCGATTGAATTCGGTTGTTTTTAACGTATTCAGCGTGGTCAATTATGCCTATTGTTTTCGTCGTCTACTCGCTAAAGGTTAAATATATGTACAGTCAGCTACAAAAAGTTTTATTAAATTGAATATACCCACATTAGAGATTTTCACAACTATCGTTACAGAAAAAATCAATGCTTCAAATCTTTCAGTGTGAGCTTAATAGTTTAGTCCCAAAATCTTTCTCCCTTGGTACCCAAGCTGTATTTTCATTTTTATTAAAACTTGCATTTCATTTTAAAACTTTTTCATTAGTACTTATTTTTTATTTGCCCAGAACCCTACCGACGTCGGTTGGAGTGGGCCAACTTTTTACCCGCTCCGTTTCACGTATTTTATCTTGCGTACCCCACTTTGCCGCATTTTTTGCGAAACATCCTCATTTTAAAGCTTTGTCTAATTCCAGCTGGGCCGCTAGGGATGGGGCATGGGATCGTTGTAATTGGAATATGTAACAGTTTAAAAACGAGAGTTCTTTTAAAGCAAGTCCTTCGCGAAATCAAGTATCTCGTCCCTCATAAGCATACACAGCATTGCTACCTCTGCTTTTTCGTGGTGTATTCTAATCTATGTATAAGTAAAAAACATTTTGAGTTTAAGTTGGTAGCCAGGCGAGTTCAGAATATGCCCAACCATCAACCAAACCGAGTAGTATAAAATTGGACCCCGCGCCAGAAATCGAACTTGCGACCTTTTTTTTATTACCTTATAGCGACCTATTATTTATTCAATATCAGCATTAAATACTTATAGAAATATAATTGACCACGCTGAATATGTTAAAAACAACCGACTTCAATCGCAACAACTCCAATTTTGCTATGTTTTTGTTGATTTTCTCAAAAACCGCTAAATCGATTTCAATAAAATTTATATGGGACCACCTGTGAAGTTATACCCTTTTAAATAAAAAAAGAATTTTCTAAATCGGTTAAGGCGTCTTCGAGTAATCGGTGAACATACATAAAAAAAAAAGATTCCGACGAATTGAGAACCTCCTCCTTTTTTGAAGTCGGTTAACAAAGAACATTACAATAAAACCTGTAATAGGTTTATTTGTGCAACAGAGCCGTTACAGTTAATTGTTTATTTTAAAAATTGATAAGTGCGGATTTGTAAGAAGTATTTTTTAAAAGCGTTTTTATATTTTGAAGATTCAAAGTACCTCCTGATGTAAAGCGAGCTATCTAGCTTCTAGACTATGGAGGCGGTTTATGCTACCTTACAGTTTCTTTATCTCTCTTAATAATAAATAATAATAATATCTGGGACAAATCACACACGGTCACCTGGCCCCAAACTAGGATTCCCTGTATCTTGGGAACCGAGACTGATATACATACACATATACATTTAAATACATACATATATGTATAGATATAATACACCCAGACACAGAGCCAACAAATCTACTCATCACAGAAATGTTTGCCCTGGGTGGGGATCGAATCCACGACTCTCGGATCAGTAGTCAGGATCGCTGACCACTGAGCCTCCGAGTCAGTCTTTTTTCTAATGTTACGAAATAATACGATTAAATCACGATGATGGTGATAAATTAGGCTGATGTACCCATCCCTACTGGCCAGCTTATCGCGCGCAGTAAATTTGGCGGGAGATATTGTGCGAGCGTGGCGCGGAGATAAGGAAGCGCAATTACATCCCCGCAGGTCCGGGACTGTGGACGGATCCCGCGGGATTTTTGCACGACTCCCGGGCCTTTCAAATGAGGGGTGTGCTGTTAATTGTTCATTAAGTTGTGTGAGCTCGCAACGGGATAAGGTTGATGTTAGTCACAAGCTGACAAGCAATGTGGTGACATCATTTCATTAGACACTCGATTTTTGTGAGGTTTGTGATATTTTTTTATTTATTTTAATTTTATTAGTACTGTCTTAAAATAAAAAAAAAAAAACTAAATTGTGTCATATTTGAACTCGACCTTGATGTAAAAAGTATCTATTACACAGTTGCAAATCAATGTAATAAACTTTTAAGCTAAACACTAATATTTCATAGCTTCATCTAGTTTTCATCCATCTGAAACTTTGCTTTAAGTATGTTTTAAAACAATATTTGAGTCACGATTCTCAGCATGAAGGTTAGCAATCTAATTTGACTATAGATTAACTTTGCTTTCATTAAAAACAACAAAACAAAATATTAATAAGAATACATATCGTATTCTTCACTCCTCTCCTTAACCGTCTCGTGACCCAAAAGGTAAATTGGCCTGAAAACCTCTCACAGTTTACATAACAGGTACAAGGTACAGGCGGATGTAAAAGTGTTCCATTTCCTAACTTTTATAATAACCGTTTGTAAGGTCAGCACAGCAGCGCTTTCTTTCGACATTAGGCAACTGTGTAGTAATGTAAATTACACTCTGTCCTAAGCTGAATTAACAAAAATACAGCATTTCTTTAATAATAATTGACCACGCTGAATACGTTAAAAACAACCGACTTCAATCGCAACAACTCCAATTTTGCTATGTTTTTGTTGATTTTCTCAAAAACCGCTAAATCGATTTCGATAAAATTTATATGGGACCACCTGTGAAGCATACCCTTTTAAACAAAAAAAGAATTTTCCAAATCGGTTCAGGAGTCTTCGAGTAATCGGTGAACATACATAAAAAAAGAGATACCGACGAAATGAGAACCTCCTCCTTTTTTTGAAGTCGGTTAAAAATATTTTATTGTAGTTGCCCCTCAGGCAACATTGTTAAATGTAATTGTATGTCTTGAAACACAAGATATTAATATGATTTTTCAGGATCATGCTTACTTAGATGTGCATTTAACCTTCATGTACTTCCCTCATTATCATAAGTTAAATATTTTAAGCTAAGCTGTAATTAGGCTTAAGTAAGTTTATAAACTTTTTATTATTATGTTATATTAAAGAAAACAATGAAGCGGTCGTGGCTCAGTGCGGCTTGCGTGTTCGCGTCGATCACGCAGGTTAACTGACTACAGACATGGTCGTAATCTGGATGGGTTTGACTGTAAGTGGCATTTATCTCGACCGCTTCCGTGCTTCGCAATTCACGTTAAGCCGTTGGTGCCGGCTGCTATCATTAGATGGAAGTCGTTAAGCCATGTCGGAGGCCTAACAGGCGGCTTGAAAACTTCTGACACTGGGGTTGGCCACTAGCCCCACAACCTCCACCAATCTGGACTTGGCCCCCGTGTGTGCAGTATGGCCTAACCTTCCCGAATTAAGGGAAGAGACCCGTGCCCCTGCAGTGGGGACGTTATGGGTTGTTAACGAAAGAAAACAATAACACATAACTTCCCTCTTCCCATGTCGGGTCATTCTACACACACGGGGGCCAAATCCAAATTCACACACGTGGGACCAATGACTGACCCCAGTGGTAGAAGTTTTGAAGCCATCTGACCTCTGACTAGGTTAAAAACTGCCACCTATTCATAGCATCAGGCACCATCGACCTAACAAAAAACTTTATAAAGTCAATTAGATAATAAATGCACAGCGAGGTAGTTAGCAGTTTTTGGTAGGTATGTGTGTAGGGCATTTTGTGAGCTATGGTGATGCCAGATGCTTACAAATTTTAGTAAATAAAATAGCTATGATTTTGAATGGTATTTTTTTATATGATAGGTGGCAAACGAGCAGACGGATCACCTGATGGTAAGCGATTACCGCCGCCCATAGACACCCGCAACACCAGAGGAGTCACAAGTGCGTAAAGATTTTAAGTAGTGTAACAAAATATTATGTGTTAGACCTGTAAACTGGCCCTACTTCTGAAGTTGTTCAGACGAATTCTACGATGAAATGCTAAATAAATTTTGAAATTCCTATAAAAAGTTGCTGAGTTATCTGATCGATTGCTCTAGTACAAGCTATCTGAATAAAATTAGAAATAAATAAATATAAGTTTTAAAATATTTTTGTACCCCACTGTACCAACAAGCACCGTACCACCCTTTACCTCTAGTTGGCGGGACGTTAACTCATAATGCATTTTTGATGTCACTTCACCGTGCAGTATGCAGTATGCACCCAAGATGCGCTGGCATGTGAAAATGAAAATAGTTGCATGCTGCGCTAAGAAAGTTTTTGCATTAAATTTTGGGTTGAATTATGGTCTGTAGGTATATTATGAGTTCGGGCCAAGTATCTCACTAATATTATAAATGCAAAAGTATGGGAGTTTGTTTGTTTGTTCCACTTTCACGTCGAAACTACTAAACGGATTTGGATGAAGTTTGTTAGGTAGAAAAATACTTTTTATCCTGAATAACTTGAGGGTTCCCGGAGGAATGGCTAAAAAACGGATTTTTACGTTGTCACTAGATGGCGCTGCGCTGCCTTAATATTTTATTTCTCTCTGGATCCAATTCTGAAGTACAAGCAGACGAAGTCACGAATGGAACCTATAATAATACAAAAAGCAGTCCTCGACAATGCCCGGATAGTCCGACGCTTTCCTCGTCGCACTGACCTCCAGCCGACTGTGCTTCTGCTGGAGCAGCTCCTGCCACTTCGCCCTGCGCCAAGTGGGCAGAATAACGAAGATTTATATTTAACAATAATCATATTCTGGGACAAATCACACACGATCACCTGGCCCCAAACTTAAACTAAATATACTGCTCAAAAGAAAATAAGGGCCAGCAATGTTAAATAAATTAAACGAAACTTAAAGAAACGAAATGGCTTATTTTCTTTTGAGCAGTATATATATCCCCATGCTGTGTGAACACGAGACTGTTATAAGGACATACACATTTATGTTCAAATACATTACATATACATGTAGATTTTTAACTGACATAATGACAGACACAGAACAAACATATTTTATCTGCTCATGACAGTTTTGCCCTGGATGAGGATCGAACCCACGGTCGTTGACATAGCAGTCGCGAGCGCTAACCACTATGCCATCGAGTCAGTGAAGTTTAAGGCGTTAGTCAGAATAAAGTATAGAATACAGGAAAAATATTGAAAAAATGCGATCTTCAATTATATTTTTCAGTTTCCCATACAAATTCTTGATTCACTATTCAGATTTAGATATAACTGGGTGACAGGCCGATATGTATGTACCAGTCGAGATTTAGTGTATTAATATCAGTTACTTTTTACTATGGAAAATTTTTTGGTGTTTTACAGGGTTTCGTTTTAACATTATATCTTTAAAGGCTTCGGCAAACCATGTTCGGGCCCGCGCATGTTGTAATACAAGAAATTATATGAAGGACGTCACACCCAATTTGAACGCGGGCCCGCGCTCAAACTGCGCTCTGCAACTGCCGGACGACAAACCAGGCAGCGCGAGCGCGGGTCAGAAGCAGCGCAGGCGCGGCGGGGCGCAGTTTGATCGCGGGCCCGCGCTGCTGTATAACTATGGCAACCATGTTAGCATGCCACACTGGAGGCGGGGCGGTCGCAGTGCAGCGCAGCGCGGCGACGCGGTTACACTTTTTTACAACCGTTTGATGGATTTAAACGAAAAAAATATCGAATTAATGCGTGGGAACAAAAATATATACGATTTTCGAGACAAATATTATAGAAATATAACATTCAAGTAAAATTTTCTTTTTCGACTAAGACACAAAGGAGGAAGAATCCGTTCCGACATCTTGCAGCCAACTAACTTCCACCCGTCAACGTCACACTGAACGCGGTTTTAAGTCTGCATTCAGTGTGCCGTCTCCCGCGCTGCTACTGACCTGCTCCGCGTCTGACCTGCTTTTGGTGTGGCGGAGCCTTTATTTTTCACATACTAATTACACCTTTAAAATAATATTTTTTTTAACCGACTTATAGTTTTTATTTCAAGGACGTTGTGAACCCGTCATAACCAAGTTGTCTGGAGAAAATCGCCTTTAGCTATATAAGACCGCCCCATTTGTACTCTTTATTTTTTTTTTTCGCACCACGCATCATTTATTTCGACTGTCTAAAACTGGACATAACGAGGTAATTTGATTCATTTGGTATTACAATGAATAAAGATTATTGCATTTGAATGTTTTGATATCATTGTAGCTGTCCTCATAAATATTGTGAGATTAACTTGGCCATAAATCGAGTGCAACTGACTTCAACAATATTGCGCCGCAGCTTACCACTGCACGTCACGTGAGTGACAGATTGACTTGTCTATGCCACAGTAGACCAAAGTAGGTATATTCAGAATTGGGTCCAGAGAGAAGTTCCTTCCTTCTTCGTTCCTTCTTCGTTTGAAGAAGGAATCTTTCCCGAAAGACTGAAATACTCTATTGTTAAGCCGTTATTTAAAAAAGGCGAAAAGACATGTATGAATAACTATCGCCCGATTACACTGATACCTATTCTTTCGAAAGTCTTAGAAAAAGCTATCCTAAACAGATTGACGACTTTTACGGCCACACACAACATTCTGAACCATTGCCAGTATGGATTTCGTAAAGGTAGCTCTACAACTTTGGCCTGTTTCAACTTTGTAAAATTTGTAACAGAATGTATAAGTAATAAGGCACCCATTGTGTCCCTTTTTTTAGACCTAACGAAGGCCTTCGACTTTGTTCATCATGAAACTTTATTAAACAAATTGTATCATTACGGAATTAGAGGAAACGCTCATAAATGGATAAAAAAATATCTATCGGACAGACAACAATGCATAGAAGTACAACGTGTTAGTAATAATGAACTTCTAAATTTTAGATCTGATTATAGATACAATCGCTGTGGAATCCCCCAGGGCAGTATTCTAGGGCCATTCTTATTCTTACTTTATATTAACGATTTGCCAAATCATATTAAACACAAATGTATAATGTTCGCTGATGACACAACACTATTAATTAAACCTGATATTTCAAATAATCTGAATAATGACATAATTGATGCTCTTCGATCTGTAACGGACTGGTTAGACAAAAATAACCTTAAGATTAATGTAAATAAAACAAAAATTATTCAATTTAGGACATTTAAAGGAAAGGGTAATAAATTGGACATTAAATTTAACAATGAACAGGTAGAAGAAGTAGAATATACAAAGTTTCTTGGTATTTATGTTGATAGGTTTTGCAGTTGGAAATGGCATATCAATGATATATGTACAAGATTAGACAAGTTTGTGTTCGCATTGCGTAGACTTAGCAGTACTGTTTCTAGGGAAGTAGCGCTGACCGCATATCATGGATATGTTTCATCTGTCCTCGCCTACGGTTTACTGATTTGGGGCAATGCAGTAGAAGCCGAAAGAGCATTCTTGGTCCAGAAGAAATGCATAAGAGCTGTATGCAATGCCCATTATCTAGAACCATGCACGCCATTATTCAAAATGTTGAAAGTATTACCGCTTCCGTGTATGTACATTAGACAGATCTCCATATTTGTTAAGGAGCACCCAGAATTTTTTGATAAACACAGTAATGCGTACCCTCGATCAACTCGCTATAGAGATAGATTACATTTTCCTCTCACTAAGCTAAATCTAAGTACAAGAAACGCATATCACATGGCAATTAAAATTTATAACAATTTACCACAAAACATCAAAGATTTACCAATGAGACAATTTAAAGCAAATGTATCTAAATGGCTATTACAAAAATGTTTTTATTCGACCAAGGAGTTTCTAAATAATAAATATTAATTAATAATAATCTATATGTAATGTAATTATTAATTTTGCATGCCTCATTATGTGGTAGAACATAAGGATATTGTAATTTTGTAACACCTGAATTCACACTATGTTCTGGCAAAATAAAATATTTCAATTTCAATTTCAATTTCAAGGAAAATGTTAAGGTAACGCCATCTAGTGACGAAGTGGAAATTGTTGGTTTTTAACATTCCTCCGGGGGCCCTTAAGTATTCTGGGATAAAAAGTATCCTATGTGTTAGCCGAGTGTTTGATCTATCTAATTCATCAAAATCAAAATCAAAATCAAAATCAAAATGTTTTTTATTTAAGTAGATGTTTTGCACATACTTTTAAATCGTCTTTTTTTTCTACCTAGTACAAAGTTCCTACCACGCGGAACTTGTACACTCAACGTTTCGGGAAGTGTTTCCGAAGCGAGAAGAAACGTCGAGCCCAAAAGAAACTCGCTTCAACACATTTTTTAAAATAATACTTAATTACTAATACAATGTTTGTTATCAATAATACAGTTATCAGGAAGAGCAATACATTTCCAAATGTCTTTGTCATTCACATAATCTATTATCTTATAATAACCTTTTGAGCACAGACATTTTTTTACATGCGTTTTGAATTTGTTTTCAGGCAGATTTGTTACATGTTCTGGTATTTTATTATAGAATCGTACAGATTGCCCCACAAACGACTTTTTAACTTTGCTCAGTCTCGAATAGGCAATATCAATGTTATTTATATTCCTTAAGTTTAAATCATGCCTGTCACTGTTTTTACGAAACAAATGTAGATTCTTGCGGACGTACATAATGCTCTCATATATGAATTGACTAGCAACCGTTAAAATATTAATTTCCTTAAACTTATCCCTCAACGACTCGCGGGATCGCATCTGATAGATTGCGCGGATTGCCCTTTTTTGTAAAACGAAAATAGTTTCAATATCAGCTGCATGTCCCCAAAGTAAAATTCCGTAAGACATAATACTGTGGAAATAACTAAAATATACTAGCCGTGCAGTGTCTACATCTGTTAACTGCCTAATTTTTTTGACGGCATAAGCAGCTGAACTAAGCTTTCCCGCTAAAGTTTCTATATGTGGACCCCATTGCAATGTAGCATCTAAAGTTATACCGAGGAAAACCGTACTATTGACAAATTCCAATTCATTACTATCTATGATTACACTAGCGTCAATATTTCTAACGTTTGGTAATGCGAATTTTATACATTTGGTTTTTTTAGCATTTAAAAGTAGATTGTTTACAGTGAACCAGTTGAGTATCTTTGAAAGAGTGTTGTTTACTTCATCAGTTTTGTTTGATTTTCTATCAACTTTAAAAATAAGAGAAGTATCATCTGCGAACAACACTATATTTGCGAAATTTTGAACCATAAACGGCAAATCATTAATATACGCAAGAAAAAGGAAAGGACCTAATATTGATCCCTGGGGTACCCCCATTATCACTTTAGAGCCGGAAGAATTGATGACATTTATTTGAACTTTTTGTGTTCGGTTGCTAAGGTATGAGTTTAGAAGACTGAGAGCCCCGTCTTCTACACCGTAATGCCTTAATTTCATTAGTAGTGTTTGATGTTCAACACAATCAAATGCTTTAGATAAATCACAAAATACTCCTATTGCATTCTGTGAATCCTCAAAAGCATCATAGATATTGCGAATAAGTGCTACTCCTGCATCAGTTGTACACCGACCTTTTGTGAAACCAAATTGTTGGTTATGCAGGAGGTTATTATCGTTAAAATGTTGTATCAATTGATTTAGCATTACTTTTTCAAAAATTTTACTAAGAACGGGTAACACAGAAACTGGTCTGTAGTTTCCCGGGTCAGTTTTGTTGCCAGACTTATAAAGGGGTATGACCTTACTAAATTTCATGAGGTCTGGAAAAACGCCATTATCAATGCTAATATTAAAAAGACAAGCTAAATATGGAGCTAAAGTACCAATAACATTTCCGATTAAACTTACTGAAAGTCCCCAAAGGTCCTCGGTTTTTTTCACTTTAAGAGATTTAAAGGTTTTGACAATAGTATCTGGTTCAATTTCTTTAAAAGAGAATTTTTGATCGCAAGTACTGACATTTTCTTCTAGCAATATTTTGGCATTTCTAGGTGATGATTTCAGGGCTTCAGTAGTCTTTAGTGGGATATTTGTAAAATAAGTTTCGAATTCTTTGGCTACTTCAACATTTGTTTTTATTTTACCGTGATCTGTTTGCAAGACAAATTCTTTATCGCGAGGCTTAACCTTCCCAGTTTCTTTGTTAATTATATTCCAAACAGTTTTTATTTTATTATCGGATAATTTGATTTTACTGGATAAATAATTAGATTTAGCTGCGCGGCATACCTGTTTGAAAATTTTTGAATATTTTTTTACGTACTCTTTAAAATTCTCATCAAATATATAAGTTTTCATGTCGTATAGGTCAAATAAAGTTTTTCGACTTTTTTGAATACCTGCAGTAGCCCATTCACAAAATTTTAGTTTGTTGTTTATTGCTATGGATTTAGTTTTAAATATAGATTGAAATTCCCTGTCCAGCACTGTAAAAAAATCTGTGTAAAAACTATTAGCTTCAACGTGATTGTCAAAATTTGGTATGGGCAGCTTTTCAGTTAAGACCTTTTGAAAATGTTCTATTCGGTTGACAGTGACAGGTCTTGTTTGAACTATTATTTGCTCTTTATTTAATTTCGTTGGAAAACTAGCCATTAATCCACTATGATCGGATTTCATGTAATTAATTACTTTTTTCTCTACAAAATTACAATTACAAAATATATTATCTATACAAGTGGCAGAAGTCTCCGTTTTTCTCGTTGGTTCTAAAAAAATGAAATCTAAATCAAATGATTTGAATAGACAAGTTATTCTAGTCGTCAGAGACTTCTTTTCAAGCAAATCAACATTAAAATCACCACATACTACAACCGATTTATTACTTTTACTTATTAAATCTAATGCATCCTCCATCACCGACTCGAAACCAGCAAAGTTGTCATCATATGGGGGTCTGTAAACGCAAATAATGATGTGGGTTTCCAACTCCACACAGGACATTTCGATAGTTTTTTCAATCGAAAGACTGACAACATCCTTTCGTTCTTTAATCTTTCTATTATTTTTGTAAAATATAACATCTAAATGCGTTCAATAGTTTCGGCGTGAAAGTGGAACAAACATATAAATAAAAAAACGAACAAACATCCATACTTTCGCATTTATAATATAATATTAGTGAGATGAGATGGTGTTACATACAGTATGGACACTCCTCGTCACACCCTGGACGCTCCACACACTTCAAATCGTCAGTGTTATTTAACTTTAATAATATGATTATTCGAAGTAGGTAGCATTGTAAACTTTTCGAAGATCATTTTTAATCTACCTAATACGAAGTTCCTACGGCCTCCATTTCTTACACATAAAAGCGAGTGAATAACTGACTGATGACCAGTGATCCTAATAGGTAGACTGTATTTACCTTAACTTCGCCAGAGAACAGAGACGTCTTTCGGAGACTTCCTTACAAATTTTTTTCGGGACAACTATCCCGGAATTTGACAAATTCTACTGTGCGAAATTGTATGCGCTTTTTACAGTATATTACTATATACTTAAAATCTGATGCATTTTTCATCTTGACACGTCGCGTAAAAACCGAGTTATTAATAATATTTTTATTTTATGAAAACGCAATATTAGCTAAATTCACGCAGACGAAGTCGCAGTCGGCAAGCTATTTTCAAATTACATTAATTCGTAATTTATATATGTGATGTCCGTAAACCTGGGACAATTGACGCGGTAAAAATGTTGTCGTAAGGAAGTCTCCGCTCAGCGACCGCGGAAGTTGGGGGCCGAGGGGGCCAAATACCCCCCTAAAATGAACCAGGGGGGCTGCGCCCCCTCCAAAAAAAAACGCTTCTTCGAGACTAGATGCTTGCATGTGTGAGTAAGGGAGGAAGGAAAGAAATAAAGATAGATTTTCTTCTTCGACTCGATGACTGTATGGACCATCACCAGACCGAACCCGCGGGGGTTTGATATGTCGCCTTCAGCACAGTATTATAATTTAAATTGGATTTTGATGTGCATGACCGTGTCTGTAGTCAATTAACCTGCATGATAGACGCACTGAGTATAACTAAAAGGAACAGAATGGTTGTTAACAACCCATTACGCCCCCACTGCAGGGGCACGGGTCTCTTCCCATAACTCGGGAAGGTTTAGGCCATACTCCACACACGGGGGCCAATCAAATGGAATTGAATATAATAGAATAAACGAATGAGAATTACGAAAACCTACTAGAGATTGCCTTATAAAACAAAAGTCCAAAAATATCCAAATCCCTCACAGATAAAGCAACCGCCGCCAAACACGTAAGCCAGGATAAACATATAAACCTAAAAGCAAAAAAAATGCAAACACAAAAACATATCTTATTCCAAAAGCATTAAAATCCAATTTAGTTACACGCGCAAAACAAATACTGATTGATCCTTAAGTGGAAATATCAACTGTATTCCCTTTAGAATAGGAGATGTTTTCGAAACAGACCAGCTTTTGTGAAAATGTATTCAACACGCATCCATCACTTACAGGTGCACAGCAATCAATCTCCGATTTTCCTGATGATATTATGTTGCTGTCTTTTTCTAGTTTATGTGGCAATAATGAAGAGGAAAAGAGATGGAGTGTCATGAAGAGTAATGAATCTTCGATATCGTGAAAACCACATTAAAAAATACTTTGTAAGTAGGTGCCTTTTATTTCAGAGATGTGGGTTTCTTAACAACTGTTGGCCCCAGGCGTTATTAATGGCACCAACATACATACATACAGTTGTTCTTATAACATACAAGCTGTAAAAAAAAATGCATTTGTTTTGAAGGGTTACTCCGAATCAAGTATAGAGTACAGGAAAAATATTGAAAAAAATCCGATGTACATTTTTTTTTCTAGTTTTCCATACAAATTATTGATTAACTTTTCAGATTTAGTATGGGAAACTCAAAATTGTAGATCGGATTTTTCCCGTATTCTATACTCGATTCTGAGTAACCCCTTATAATTTCAAACGCACTTTGTAACATTCTGTATACAGTCTAAATTCTGCACATAAATCTGAACAACTTTCACCAAGCACAATCATAGTCAATTACTAAACTGATTGGACTGAAAATCGATCGGCTTTGTACTTTCTTTTCTACACTATCGCTAAATTTGTTAACAACCCATATCGTCCCCACTGCAGGGGCACGGGTCTCTTCCCAAACCTCGGGAAGGTAAGGCCTTACTCCACATACGTGGAGGTTGTGGGGCTAGTGGCCAACCCCAGTGTCAGAAGTTTTCAAGTCGGTCGCCTATAAGGCCTCCGCCATGGCATAACGACTGCCATCTAGCGATAGCAGCCGGCAACAACGGCTTAACGTTAACGTACCTGCGAAGCACGGAAACAGTCGAGATAAATGGCAAAAACAGTCAAACCCATCCAGGTTATGACCGTGTCTGTAGTCAGTTAACCTGCGTGTTCGACGCGACCACGCAAGCCGCACTGAGACACGACCGCTACCGCAAAATGTATACCATCGCAGTTCCGAATTATACTGACCCAAAAATGGAACAGCAACCCAATTTTAGCAATTTATGATGATATCGCCGTCGAATCAAAGCCCAAAGCGTATATAAATACGACAGTTTATTTTATTACTAGTACGCATGACACTGGATTTGAACCCTTTCTAAGTTTGTCACGAATATCGAATGGATTCTAATAAATATACATATAGAGTGGAATTTTATTCGTCTCGACCCTGTCAACTATGGCTTATACCTATTATAGTATGAAAAAATATACAGGGTGTAACAGAAAGGTGTGATAGTACTTCAAGGTTGGCTTTTACCCATCAAACTGAACAACTTTTGTTCTACAACTTTGTTGAAATCGCAAAGAACTTTTCGGACTTTTCACACAAACTTGGTTCGCCAGCTGATCGATTTGTATGAAAAGTCCAAAAAAAATTTTGCGATTTGAACAAAGTTGTAGAACAACAGTTGTTCAGTTTGATGGGTAAAAGCCAACCTTGAAGTATTATCACACCATTCTGTTACACCCTGTATAACTTAACCTAGTACAATCGCAGCAAAAAAATGAACCTTTCATACAAATTAAACACATGTAAAATTTGATAAAATTCGTAAAATATAATTTGATCAAACATTGCATAAAACCTACTATTTAAATTTCAAAAAATCATTTTGAATTGAATTGATGAACCAACTCTGTATGGAGACTCCAAACTGATTTTGTTGCGATGGTAATGCGTCCTTGCAGAAAAATTGTACATTTTAATAAATATTAGTTTCTGTGGTAGAAGCCACGGTTAACGAGAATGAGTCGAATATATTTTCGTTATCAATTTCACAAATGGAAGATATAATTAAAGTGTTTGTACCAGTGGGTCATTTCGATGGGATCACGAGTCGGGAACGCTTATCTACACCCTGTGATGATGCCTTCCCGGCCGATGACTAATTTCACTTTCAGCAAAGTCATAGAACTATGATTGACAAACTATGATGAACTATGTTCTATGTGATGAACAGAATAACGGGCATACCCTATAGACACATTTTTCATCAAAATGTTATACCTACATATTTAGGACCAAACTCTTTAAAAAACTATCGATATCCACTATAAATAGTGAAAACTAAAACCAACCAGCATGAAAAAGCCGAGCAAGTCCACCAAAAAAGCATCAATCTACGTTAAAAGCGGAACAGTACACAGATTGCATACGAAATGCAACGATCACTACGTACGAACTGCAGTTGCATCTTACGTAACCGGCCTTTCGAAGCCGTTCAGCGAAATATACACGCTTTTACGTTTTTGGGTCGGATTTTAAATAAATGCGAGAGTTTAAACTGCTTGCATAACTTTAAGTGGGAGCTTCGCTGTGGCGTGAGGGAGTGATGGATGACACACTTTTTATCCGAATTGTTTAAGCTGAGGGCAATGTTTTCGAGTTTATGTCCCTTCCATTGTTACGCTTGTAGACAAATAAGTTTTATTTATTGTAAGTAGATGCTTAAAACGTAATTTTTAACCATTGTTTTTATAACTGCCGACGATTAGTTGATCGATTTGTATGAAGTATTCAAAAACATTTTTTTGAAATGACTACATAGTCAGATTTTCGCGGAAAACTGTTCTTTATGTGTAGAAGTTTGAGTTCTGGCTGTTCTCATATTAGGTACAATTGAAACCCTAAAATTTTGGGTCTCAACATCAGCCGAAGGCCGTCCTCTGCTGGACAAAGGCCTCCCCCAAGGATTTCCACATCGACCGGTCTTGCGCTGCCCGCATCCAGTGCCTGCCTACACTGCGTTTTCCGGTGCGCGGTCGCCACTCGAGAACAACACTGCCCCAACGACCATTTGTTCTACGAGCTTACGAGCGTGCGGATGGTGTCGTATCGGGAGCCGGGTCGTTACCTTCCCTCAAATATGGTTGAGGGGAGCGATGGCTGACTCCCGCGTTATACTCGTGATTGGGTGCTGTCCGTGTGAACTGGCCTGCTCTTGTCATTGGTGTTTGATCACAATAATTATCTGTTTGCACATTGTACCTGTATGTTTTTTGTTGATCCTTTCAAATTCGTTTATAATAGTATGCAACTAAACTAACTATAACTTTGTTGTTTACCCGAATTATGTAATAGCATGTAAGAACTTTATTTAAAAAAATGTGTTGGAGGTAGTTTCTTTAGGGCCCGACGTTTCTTCTCTCTCCGCAAACACTTCCCGAAACGTTGGGTATACGAGTTCCGAGTGGTAGGAACTTCGTATTAGGTAGATAAAATATGACGTTCGAAAAGTGTACAGAGATATCTACTTCGAATAAATATAATTTCATTTCATTTCATTTCAGCTATGTGCCCCGCCCACTGCCACTTTAGCTTAGCGAAATTTAGGGTCTCAATGGTACCTGAATACACAAACTGTGCCATAACCGTGCTACAGAAATAAAAAGCAAAGCAAAAACAATGTTTTGTCAAAAGATCGCATATTTTTTGTTAGTACCAGCTGTCATTTTCCGGCAAAAATATGGGTCGAGTGATTTATGCCGCATGACTTTTGATACAGCGCTACGCTTGGGATGGGATATTGAAAAACAATATGTTTCGTGGTGAAGTGGGTGTTATTGGAATTGTTATCATGTCAGTGATGTTACGGAGTGACACATGCATAATAACCATTTTTGCTCATGACGAAAGTAACTAACGAAAGTAACTGAGACTGCATTATGTGTTTCCCAAGGAACACATTGATGATTTCATTTCAAAATGCATAGTTTTGGCAATAGCCAAATAACCAAAAAAATAAAATATTTTTATAATAACAACTTTTTTGTTTTTAAAGTTATAAAAATTTGGTTCTAATGGTTATTTTACGAGTATTACGATATTTAGTCCTTTATAAGTTTTTTTTGTATTTTTTTTTTGTATTTTTCAGTTTTTTGCTATTGCCTAAACTATGCATTTTGGTTTTACGACCTTTGTAGCGGAAACCATCGACATAATGAATTCTCAAAAAACTTTTTGTTTTTTCTTTTGGGTAAAAATTGATTGATTTGAAAAGTTATTTACTTTTATGAGTAGCACAGTTTCCGAGAGTAGTCTTTAAACATTATTTTACAAGGTTATTAAGTACAAAAATAATTAATTCAAGAAAACACAGTATTAGAAAAATAAGTTATCATTGCGAATTTCTGGATGACTGGAAAATGTTGTATGAAAATCTTCTTAAGAAAACTTTATACACACCCTTAATTTAGTTTTTATCTTCTAATATACCTAATGTTCCAATTTTCATGTGTTCCTCGTATGTGTAACATTCAGGTTGCAAAATGTTTGTTGCAATTTTAAAACAAACGTTGAGACCAACAGAAACTCATTCCATTTAGTACAGAACATTTTTTTCATGTAAGTATGTTTAAGACTCCTAATGATAGGATGCTGCGGTGTTTTGGGCACTCTTCTGAGCTCATCTTATTTCCATAGCCATTACAAAATATAGATAGGAACAAGTACTAAATAAAAAAAAACACATAACGCCATCTATTATTAAATCGGCGAACTTTAACGCCAACATTTTATACTCGCCGAAGCTAGAAATAAAGGACTGCGACTGAGAAGGGAACAGTTTGTTAATGTCCATATGAAGGCATCTATTTCCCTTTCAGTGGTTGGTTGTCGAGGTCGTTCGTTTTGGATGACATGGTGTTAATTTGAAAGTTATTTAACCTAGTTGTTCTGTATTTTTGTGGTTCAGGTTGACATTTAATTCGCTGAATAGCGGTAAATGGTAGATGCAGTAGCATGAGTACATGAAACTAAACATCTTTCCCCAGGGAACCTATTCAACAGATGAAAACAATTTACTTATCATACTAAGTTCGGAAATTGACTAATGTTGTTCAGTTTCATATATCAGCATTTCAGCATTCTACCATTTGTCGCTCGTCGGCGCGTAAAACAAGTCATCTGTATAACGGTCTGATGAGACGATGAAAGTTTGGAAGTATCTATGTCAGTATTTTTGGCAATTCGTAAAGTTTTTATTTTTATCAGAAGTGACAACAAAAAAATATGGTTCATGTCAGGACACAATTACAAATTATATAGACTGTGCCGATGATTATTCACTTTTCAATTCTGATGACAGAAATATTAAAATTGTAATCCAGAAGTGAAAACCAACGATGACCAAGAATTATCCTACTTCGAAATCTGAAATGATTCAACTTTTTCATCTACTTGCTTCGTATCGTAGTTAATAAATATGATACATTTTATTATTTTGAACTGAAGCTGCCTTACTACGTGGTAAAAATCTACAGCTAGAATGTTTAAGAAAAAACTCTTAAACTCGGTTCCCATAGCACTTAAAACCTACTTTTAAGGCCTTATTATACATGTGACTACGCGACTACCAGCTACGTCGGTAAACCCATAATTAAACAAAAAATAACCATCGACTCGAAAATACATACAACCATATAAAACATGGTCTTCTAAAAAAACTTCAGTCGTCAGCATATTGTCACAATATCATGACAAGACAGTCGTCGCCCGGGGCCACAAGTGCTGCCTAACGATATTTTAACGACGCCCGTGTTTTGCAGTTCGAGTGACATTTCAGTGACGATATACATTTACATAATATTCAGGATGTGACTCGATGCAATGTCGTTTAAGGTTCTCGAAGTGTTCTTTTATCTTGTTAGATGCAGTTAGTATTTTTATCATGTCTAATGGGCTTCGTTAATTAGTAGTAGAATACAAAAAAGACATCAAATCAAAACAACTCAAAAATATTAATACGATTGTATACTTTTTGAAGGTAACTTTTCCTACCACTTGGAACTCTTATACCCGCCGTTTCAGGAAGTGTTTGTGGAGAGAGAAGAAACGTCGGGCGCGCCCATAGAAACACCGTCCAACAAATAAAGATATTAATATTAAATTATTTTAAACGATAAACTTGAAGTTACAAGTAGCCACCGCAAACTACTGGTGTTTGTTTAAGGTAGAAACCCAAGTCTCCTACTCGTGGTAGTGTCGAGATAAAATGGTTGAAAGTTCATGCTCAAACAGACGATGTTCATAGTCCTGGCAAACCCCCTTGATTCTCACATTAGTTAAACCAATCATTTACAACAGGAATTACAGTCTAGTATATATATTCTAACTTCCATAATCTTAAAAACATATGTACACACATATAAGTACATTTAAAAACATCCAAACGCAAACAAACAAACAAATCTTCTAATCATAAGAATCTTTGCCCTTAATGGGGATCAAACCCACGACCACCGAGCGCTAACCATGAGGCTACAAGCCAGTAAGATGGAGAACTGTTGACTTCACGATAAAATTTTAAAAACTAAAAAAATGAGCTAGTAAATGAAACCATATTTTATTCCGATGCAAAATTGTATTTGTTACAAATAATTCATTTCTATTTCCATCTTTGTTCATTTACACAACTACGCTTTTAATAAATCTAATTAAAAGTTTGAATTAACTAAACTAACGTTACTCTGAATAACCGTCCCTTCGACATAGTTTTAATTACTTTAATTTTGTAATCCCTTCGTAACAAGCTCTTTGTTTTACAGGGTGCCTTAATTTTCTGACTAGCGGAAAATAGCACTTACATGTTATGTAAATCTTTAAATAAAACGATTGTACAAAGTCACTTATACAAACGGTTTTTTTAAATATTCCATACAATGTTATTTAGTTTCTTGTGTAGCATCTATTTTCTTTATACTACTTTATATGCAAAGATTGCATATTATTTAATCAATAAATTAATATTAACATGGTAAGTCAACTCTTCTGTTGACAAAAGTTATTCAGTTTTACATTTCCCGCTTTTCACGAATAAAAATTCATCCATTGTTACCAACATCTTAATAGGTACTCAATACTCAGTCATTTATTGCATTCCACGAGTTTTTACATAGATGTTAAGATATATTAAAAGGTACATCATGGAACCAGTTTGGGCACAACAATATAGAATATCTTTACTATCTTAAGAAAATCATTTGCTAACTAAAGCAGTAACACTATCATCCTTAGAACAGTTATCATTATTTAAAAATAATGAACTTTTTACTAACAAAACTCCTATGGTCGCTATTCTTAACTTACGTAAGGAGTATCATTATGCCCAACTTAGATAACTACTACAAACTGCTACCAGTTCCTATCAAGATAGGGGCAAAACTTTTAACAACTCTCTTTTGTGAGCTTAGTACTGCTGGTTTCTTAGTTTTTATTTTAGAGTTTGCGACACTTCGCGCGTGTTGAAGTGAAAGGGGGATAGTTAAGCGTCAATAGCTTGGTCTTATCACATAGCTTGGTCTTATCATCAAAGCCATTAGATGGCAACTTTTAAGCCATGTAAGAGAATAAGCTTATGTCGAGTGAAGCAAAAACACGGAAGGAAACCACAGAGAATATGATTATTAGCGTTATCTCGTAAATGATTGGTTGAAATACTCTAAAACCGAGAACTACGCGGACCTATTTCATTAAAATCTCCGTTAGATGTAACCATCATTTTTGCACAATGAAATCTCAATGTTTACGTTTCTAATTTATCGCAAGTGTTATATCTATTCTTTCCTAGCTCTGTGTCGTTGCTATGGAGACGGCCTCCCCTGTTTGAAGCGCCATCCCGGCAAACGTCTTCAATCGCGTCTTCACCTCTACTTCTTAGAAGTTCCGAAAGACGGCGGCAGATGGCGCTACTTGAGATATTTGCTAAAAGGTTTTGCTGAAAGCAAAAATTTATAGGCTGAAGAGATAAGGATCGAAAATACAGCCTTTTAGATGCTTTTTAGATTCAGCAGATACTTTCAGGGAGGCTTCTACCCATCTTTCACCGGAGATTTATTTGCCGTTATCTTTGCTTTTGCTTGTTAAAATCGTATACAGGATGTAAGTGACAGGTTTCCGAAAACTTTAAGGGCTTGCTCAGTAGACGAAACTGAACAACTTTCCACAAGATTTTTTTCAGGAAACGAAAAAAAATTTGGCTTCTCCATACAAACTGTCCAATCAAGTTTACAATTTCGTATGGAGAAGCCGATTTTTTTTCGTTTCCTGAAAAAAATTCTTGTGGAAAGCTGTTCAGTTTCGTCTACTGAGCAAGCCCTTAAAGTTTTCAGAAACCTGTCCCTTACAACCTGTATACTTTTGTAAGTACTGTTAATAAAATACTTTGTACAACATTAATAAAAATTTAACTGCCTCCGTCGTCGGCTAGTCCGCTCGCTTCAAATAGAGCGGGAGGGCGCGAGTTCGATTCCCGGCGGGGTCCAAGTTTGTAGGTCTCGGTTTGGTTGATGGCAGGACAATTTCTGAACCCGCCTGGATAACTATCACCATCTTATTTAAGTCTTGCCGCCAAACAAACAACAATGTTAATATAGCTAGCATTGATGTGTTCCGAAATGAGATAGATAGCCAGTTCTCTATTGCGTTTGGGAATCTAGGTCCCGCTTTTATGTTCACCAGTTCATCAGGTGATATGATGTCAAGGGCTTACTAATAGGGTTTTTCACCATTTGGTGATCATTTGGTGGGAAATTTTTTTTTTTTTTTTTTAGACCTATAAGTACCCTAAAAATACATTTTAAATTACCATTCCCAATAAGCGCGCGAAAACGCTAGCCGCCATGATGTTTAGGTCGTGACGTCATTTCAGGAGTAAACAAAACAGCTCTGTACTGAAATTTTGACACATATTGCGAACAAAATGTCATTGTTTACCACTATTATGACGTCACATGACAACCAGCAAAGCGGCTGTCGTTTTAGATATTTGAATAACAGATTAAAAAATTTGTTTTTTGTAAATAAAAAATAAAATGTTTTTTCTCATTTTATTATATAGAAATCATATTAATTCGATTATTTATTACAAATACCACAGTAAATAGGCAGTTTTAGATTTTTTCTTGTATTGAGTAAATACCCTATTGTGGATATATGTATATTTTTCTTTTTACTATAATGGCATTTTCTAATTATTCTGCGACGTATACAAAAAGTTTTTTATCAAATCAGTGTCGTGACGTCACGGGGAATGCTCGTCGCTCGTCGCCATGCGAACTTGGATCATTTATCACGAATCCCAGCAATCCCGGCTTTAGGGAGCCCCGCGGAATTTTTCTCCGGGACAATTATTTATGACATTACCGGACTTCGCTATGAATACAGAAAGTTTGGAATGTTACGGGGGATTACAAATTATTTAAATTTATGCCACTCATATTATTGGTACAAACTTTTTAACGTTTTTGGCAGTTCCGTGTTTTTTGTGACCGCTATCTTAAAGCCTCTAATCGTTAAACTGAACAACTTCTGAACTACAAGTTTGCTGAAAAGGTCGTTTTGTTTTTTGGTATTTCCAAAAATATTTGTAAACCCTACAACGACAAAAATCTAAGGTGACCCAATCCCAATGACCAAAAATGTTTTGCAGTACGTAGGTACATTCGCAGTAACTTAACACTTTGAATGCCAATCCCGCTCCGGGGCGGGCAAGGGATACGGCGACGGGAGGCCGATCCCGCCCCAGAGCGGGCTTGGTGCTAGCCAAATTCTAACCCCGCTCCCGCGTGAAATAACCAGAGTACAGAGCGGCAGTCAAAGTGTTAATTCGCTTTTGTGTAGGTCTTAGTCACGTAAATAAGTAAAAAAGAAACTGAGTATGGTTTATACACATTTTTTATATATAACTAGCTTCCGCCCGCGACTTAAAAAAGCATCGGTGGCTCCGTGGTTATTGACTCCGTCCTCCTAACCGGAGGTCTCGGGTTCAAATCCTGGCCAGTGCACCAATGAGTTTTCGAAAATTACGTGCATTTTCATATCGGCTGCTTTAACGGTGAAGGAAAACATCGTGAGGAAACCTGCACATCTGATTTCTAGATGTGTATGATGGTGGCGTTGCACACGTCCGTAGGTGTAAATCTAAATGCCCTACACGTGACCGAGGGCGATGCTAAGTGCAACACCAGACAACCGCCGCCTATACCTTGTGGATAGGACGGTTAAATTGTGCCACACGATAAGAGAGAGAGAAGAGCCCGCGACTTCGTCCGCGTGGATTTTAGAATTGAAAGAAAATGTTAACATAGCGCCATCTAGTGACGAAGTGGAAATTTTGAGTTTTTAAGTATTCCTGCGGGAACCCTTAAGTTTTCCAGGATAAAAAGTATCATATGTGTTAGCCGAGTGCTTCATCTATCTACCTACCAAATTTCATCCATATCCGTTCATAAGTTTCGGCGTGAAAGCGGAACAAACAAACAAACAGACAAACAAACAAACATCCATACTTTCGCATTTATAATATTAGTGGGAAGTGAGATTTATTTAATATGTATCTTAAGATAGTGCATCTCCTTGTTACAGGTTAATCAGTAGGAAACAAGATGGCGGCGTTCGTGGCCAAGCAGATGGTGGGGAACAAGCTCAGCGCCGTCAAAGGTAACGTGCACACCCTTTATAACACGATTCAGATTCATTTATGTCACAAAAAAAAATTCGGCACTTCATACAAAATTACTTTGAAAATCGTTGAAAATAAATTCAAATGAAGATATTCCACAAGGCAAATATACATATAAATAGCTCTATATATAAGTACTAGCTTCTGCCCGCGACTTCGTCTGCGTGGACTTTAGAATTGGATCCAGAGAGAAAGAAAATGTTGAGGTGGCGCCATCTAGTGATGAAGTAGAAATTTTAAGTTTTGAAGCATTCCTCCGGGAACCCTTAAGTTTTCCGGGATAAAAAGTATCCTATGTGTTAGCCGGGTACTTTTTCTATCTACCCACAAAATTTTATCCAGATCCGTTCAGCAGTTTCGGTGTGAAAGCGGAACAAACAAACAAATAAACAAACAAACAAACAAACATCCATACTTTTGCATTTATAATATTATTATTAGTGAGATGAGATGAGATTTAAAATATCTTCTGCCTACCTATTGTTTCCTTCCAATTAACCGCCGAACCCCGCAACTCTCAAACGGCGTCCCGAAACCAAAACTTAATAAACAATAAATAATTCTTACCGCGATATCTTTGGCTTTTTCCTTGAAATCCCGAAAAGATGAGTTTTGCCGTAACAAGGAGCATCGCAGCGAGTCGCAGGAACGTGCCAATCTAGTAATTTGGCCAATCGTCTAGCGATGAGGTGTTTTGATAGCGTGACAGAAGTGGAGCTGTATTTTTACCGATTTGCAAGATTTTAATATTGCACGCAACGTCGTAACGTAGAGGAATATAATATGTTCGATAGATAAATCGTAACAATTTTGCTTTTTCAGCTAAGCGAATAACGATTGGATACAATAGACTGTATTGTTGGGTTTTTCTTATTTTCATGTATTTTTTTTAAACCAAGAACGACGTGAGGATACAAATCGAAGTGTATTTGTATAACTGAATAGTTGTTGTTCTATGAATTTACAAAATTTTGGACTATCGTACAAATCGATCATTTCAATCATTTTGTTAGGAAAAAATGCGAATGCAAAGCTATAGTACCTAGCCAAAGTTGTTGAGTTCCATAAGAAGATGCGCACCCTATAGTTTTGCTTCATCTTTTTGTAACACTCTGTATATCACCCACACTGAAAAAAATGTCTGGTACATGTAACTAGAATCTCGTTATCCGTACGATATTGTCTAGTTCTATTTGTGTCGACAAAACGCTTTGTCGTCATTACTATAATAATCTAGTTAAATCAATTTGTGAATATAACTGAACATATCGGTATGTGTACAACATTTCATGTTCACCTTACAATCCTATTATAATGACAACAAACCTTATTGTAAAGAGAACCGTTTTCCAGTATTCATCACTATCGCATCATTAATGCTTACTATGCAGTGGTAAACACTACAATCTGTGTTTTAACTCGATTTAAAAAGTAAATATTACTAATCGCTTAGTACATGCTGCAAAAAAATTATATTACTAATAACTAGTTTTTTGTTAGAAGAACTATTTTTTAAACAACTATACGTTCTTGTTGTATTGTAGTCAAAAACTTTTTTCGGTGCAGTAACACAGCACACGGTCGGATGAGTCCTTAATACATCGGCAAATCTTGCAAGAGAAGTCGGTAAATGTACCAACACGAATTTACCTCTTATCTGTGGTACTAACAGACATCAAACATTTATAACTTAGGAAAAAGTAAACCATCATTAAAGCTCATAGAAGTCTTTACGTCACAATGATACCAATCTCTGAAGCGCTCTGATTCCCGATAGATACGCCGTTTTCTATTCATCAGTAAAAAATAAATGAAAAGATATATCCCCCTTCCCCCCCTCACTCTGCGGTTAAGCGATCCCGCGGAATTTCCCGCGAGAGACGCTTAATCCCGCGGACTCCGGAATTATTATAGGCTGCACAGTACAATACGCAAGTACTTAATTAAAATGGGATTTATTTGTGAGGCTGTATTTTATCGGACAAAAGAAAAAATAAAATATAATTTGGTGATTATTATTATATATACTGGAATGACGGTTGTGGAAGCGGTCGTGGCTCAGTGCGGCTTGCATGGTCGCATCGATCACGCAGGTTAACTGACTACAGACACGGTCATAACCTGGATGAGTTTGACTGTTAGTGGCATTTATCTCGACCGTTTCCGTGCTTCGCAAGGCACGTTAAGCCGTTGGTGCCGGCTGCTATCGCTAGCCGAGTTACGGGAAGAGACCCGTGCCCCTGCAGTGGGGACGTAATGGGTTGTTAACACAAACGGTTTTGGCGCACTTTGGCTAGTGCGCGTCGATAACTGAGGTAAATTGACTACAAACACGGCTATAACCTGGATGAGTTTGACAAAAATAACAAATTAGTTTTGTGCCACAACATCACTTTATTTTCTTTATTGTTTATTTTATTTTCATAATAAATACGAATTACTTACATAATCTGCTTTATCAATAATGATATGTATTAATTAAAAAAATGAAAGTTACATTACTTATTATCTTACCGTAGGCATTAGTTTTATACCACAACTTCCACAAAATAAACACTTCATTTATTTTGATAAAAAAATCGAATCACATAATCTGTTTGTTTGTTTGTTTGTTTGTTTGTATACTCTTTATTATACGATAAAATAATACAACAAAATTTATAAAAAAATACATGGATGCACAAAGGCGGGCTTATCTCTGAAAGGGATCTCTTCCAGCCAACCTTTCAAAATATAAAAGAGACTTATAATTAATAATCTGCTTTATGAATAATGATATGAATAGATTAATTAATTAATTGACATAAATCATTTCAACTTACAGTATTATCTTTCTATCCTTTTCCTAGGTATTTTATAATATAATAAATTAAAGCTAAGTTTCTTAAAAGGAAATAAAAGATTTTTTTTAATGGAAGACCAAGAAATAAAGCTAGATAGAACTTAATACTAAATAGGTTTTAATACATCAGCCGTTTATAACAAACGGATATTAAGTACCCACTAATTAAAAAATCATGAAAAATCCATAGAGTACTCCTTATTATGAAACAAACTGATCAAGACCCTCTTTCTCATTCCCCCGCACACGTCAGGACTATACCCGTCCCCCTCGCACTCCTTAACAAACGCTCTCTTTATTTTCTCGCACGAATCTGGCGCCATCTTCTGTTTCCTCTTCTTCACTCTTCTTCTCTCTGCTTCTATTCTAATGTTTGTAGGTGAGAGGTTTTGTTTGTGTGATGGCGAGTCACTTTCTGACATCGGTGACTGAAATAGCTTTTTGCTGATTGGTTGAAGACCTGGCTTCCTGATCGGGGAGTCTGTTTCCATCTGCAAAAAAGAGCGAAATCTTAATTGTAATTACATGTAAGGCTTATAACTAGAGTTGTACCGACTAGTCGGCAACTTATACAGCCTGCTGAGATTAGTCGTCAAAGAATGACGTCACTTTTAATTGAAAAACGACGTATTTTTTATTAATTTTTTATGTGATAGCTAGCAAACGAGCAGACGGATCACCTGATGGTAAGCGATTACCGCCGCCCATAGACACCCGCACTGGCGCCGACTCCATAGTGCGTGGGGGTGCCCGAACCCCCCCCCCCCCCAATGACATTACAAACGGGGCTAAGCTCCCCTTATATTTTATATGAAAATACTGGTTTGGCTTGCGGCTTGCGAACTGCGGGGCTTCAACGATAATAACAAAAAAAGATATACACGCGGACGCTGCTGTGGTTAAAATGTAGTTAGAAAATATTAGGGAAATTTGTTTCTTCCATGCCCCCCCCCCCCCAATATTTTTATGAAGTTGGCGTCCCTGACCCGCAACACCGGAGGAGTCACAATCGTTTGCCACATATGCCTTAAAAAAATGGCTTACTACCAATATTTTTGCTCATACCTACGTAAATATAGGCAGAAAAAGAAGTTTTATTTTACTCAACACCGGTGACACTGAGTTGAGATAGCCGCTAGACGGTTCCCTTTTAATGTAATCTGTGGATCTGTGGTTCCGGTCACGCATTATACCGGACAATCTCTGTAATCCCTTCCATCAACGGCATCGTCATTACATAACAATTAGGGATTTAAAAAAATGGTTTACCTGTACTAGAGTTATTTAAAATTTAATCAGGTATACCAGGTTTAGCTAAAATAAAAAAAAAACTTATTTTAAATATATTCCCTAAAATACATATCGTCAGTGGAAAGGGAAAAACGCTAAACTCCTTTGAGCCTAAATGGCGCTTTAGCATTTTTCCCTTTCTACTGACGATATGATGATACCAATAATTGTTAATTGCAGATGAGAGCACACTATTATGTTAGGTCGAGTAGCAACTGTTACAAGATACTTTTCTATGATGTGATATTTTTCAGCAGTTCTGAGAAATCAGGTAAAAAAAATTAATACCTAATTAATGAAAGTTGCAAAATAACAAAAGGGTATAACGACGTATTTATTAATTTTCAAGACATGTCACTGGAATTAAAGATATGCGTACTAGAGCAACTATAGCTAAAATACCGGAAAAAAATCAACAGTGGCTTCTACTCATGAAACTGAACAATTTTCCCCAAGAAACCTATACTCAATTTGCAAAAAAATTTTTGGACTTCCTATACAAAATTGCCGGACCAGTTGATTGATTAAAATCTAAAAATTTTTTTGCGAATTGAGTATAGGTTTCTTGGGGAAAATTGTTCAGTTTCAAGAGTAGAAGCCACTGTTGATTTTTTTTCAGGTATTTTAGAAGGACCCTATATATCTTTTCTTCTATTATTAAGTTGGTAACTGGTGTTTAGGTAATAGGTACACCAAATATAGACCAAATGTGGGCGTCCAAGCAAAAAGGGTCCAGTAGTGGGGTATTGAGTTAAGACTAGATTCGGAATTTAGAATAGTCAATTAATAATCAGGATCAAAAAAATATTCAAAATGTGGCATATAATATTTTTTTCAGACATTTAAATTTGAAGCTATGAAATAGGTACCTTGTTTTGTTAAAAATCATTTTTCAAGTTGGATTATAAAAAAATACACACTTTTACTTGCTTGTTACATAGATTAACATCATATCAAGTCATTTACTATACGAACTTTCAGAACACAGCTATAATGAATAAAAAATTTAAATCGTGAAATGCCGTTATTTCACCTAACTTTACAAAACTGCATATATCTCGGAAACTAAATACCGACCACTGGACCCTTTTTGCTTGGACGCTCACAAATATTTATTAAAAGAATTATCGCTCTGCGGTCTATGCTCTGACCTACAGCCAACACGTGGTGATTATTGCTAATTCATAACAATAACATTTTTAACGCACACATTGTGTTGTGACATGTTGAATACGGACTTTCCTAGATATCTATAGTCGTTTAGCAAATAATTCACCACGCTGAATACGTTAAAAACAACCGACTTCAATCGCAACAACTCCAATTCTGCTAAGTTTTTGTTGATTTTCTCAAAAACCGCTGAATCGATTTCGATAAAATTTATATGAGACCACCTGTGAAGTATATCCTTCTAAACAAAAAAAGAATTTTCTAAATCGGTTTAGGCGTCTTCGAGTAATCGGTGAACATACATAAAATTCCGATGAATTGAGAACCTCCTCCTTTTTTTGAAGTCGGTTAAAAAACGTTTTATATTACCGTAACAGTACAATGTTGTTGAATCAGCTCAACGAATTTTGAGACAATTCTGGAATACAGATAATAGATTACGGTACCCTTAGATAGGTATAAGTTTTTCCCAAAATTACATTAATTTCATTGCTTTCCAAAGTAAACAGAGTACTAACTATTGTAAATAAAGTTTTATACTATATAAATACCAAAAAATATATTATAATATTGTGATCGGATTAACATTCCACAATTGGGTCACAACTGGGTAACATAATTATCTAAGCGAACGCTTTTTTCTACATTGATTGCGAGTGTCCTGAATATTAATTCAGCAATAATTACAATACCTACTCGAAGAAATATATTTTTTAATTATTGTAAGTGACAATGACTAAATCCACAGTCACTTAAATATAATTGACCACGCTGAATACGTTGAAAACAACCGACTTCAATCGCAACAACTCCAATTTTGATATGTTTTTGTTGATTTTCTCAAAAACTGCTGAATCGATTTCAATAAAATTTATATGGGACCACCTGTGAAGTATACCCTTTGAAACAAAAAAAGATTTTTCCAAATCGGTTCAGGCGTCTTGAGTAATCGGTGAACATACATAAAAAAAAAAAAAGATTCCGACGAATTGAGAACCTCCTCCTTTTTTTTGAAGTCGGTTAAAAATGAACAAGGATAAAAGCCGGTTGGGGTGCACTTAAGAGGGCTTATAACCTTAAAAAGTAGCACTTTTTAATTACTTATAGGTATAGTATTATATTACGACAAATAATATTATAGTAACAGCTAAAACTCATAAATATAATCTACAGTATATTAAAATATGTATGTAATATATATTGTAATAGGTACCTATTAAGTTATTAGAAAAAAGGTCATGTTTATGTATAAAAAAATATAAATAACTCACCATGCTAGCGTCACAATCCGATACAAACTCCAAAGATTCATTCAACAAGTTATTCCTTAATAAAACCTTCAAATTGTCTCTCGAAACTGTGTTTTTTGGCGTTGACATCGCATTGGCCGCCATTTTTAATGTCAAATGCTAATTCCGGACGGTGTATTCAAATGTAGAACCGTGCGCGCACGCCGCCGCTTGCGGGGTTACTGGCTAAACTTGGGTTTTTTTTTTTCGGAGGTACACGATCGGTGGGTTGAAGGGGCAGGTAGTCAGTACAGGTTTGCAAAGAATATGGCCGAGGGCAAGTTCATGGAATCAGGTGGAATAGGTAACGAATAATAACTGCAATAAAGGACTTCACTGTAGTTTTTTTGTTTGTTTTTAATAATTAATATATCTTAAGTAATTTACCTAACATACCGTTTTCTGCGTGAAAGCTCTACAGGTGTTAATAAAGGTGCGTTTAAAACATTAAGGGGTTACTCAGATCAAGTACCTACACAGAATACATGAAAAATATTGAAAAACTCCGATCTACAACTTTTTTCTCACTTTCCCATACTAAATCTGAACAGTGAATCAAGAATTTGCAAGGGAAACTAAAAAAAGGTATAGATCGGAATTTTGCAATATTTTTCTGTGTTCTGTACTTGATTCTGATTCTGAGTATTGCTATTATTAAAATCTCAAACGCATTTTTTTAACAACCTTTATAAAACAAAAAGAGATATCGCTGTAACAAAATCTTATGACAATATTTTTAAAAAAATAACTGTTTCTTTTTATTCATTTGGTAAATTCTCCGAATCTACAGAGTGATAAAAAATGTGTGGCAATATTTTAACTGTGGCTTCTACTTATCAAACTGAACAACTTTCCGCAATAAACTCATACTCAAAAAGCAAAAAAAAAAAATTTGGACTCTTCATACAAAACAAATCCGTCAGTTGATGAACTTTGTATGGGAAGTCCTAATTTTTTTTCTTTTTGACTATGACTTTCATGGGGAAAGTTGTTCAGTTTGATAAGTAGAAGCAACAATGTTAAAATATTGCCAGACATTTTTTTATCCCTGTATAATATAATTCATAAATTCATAGGGAGTAAGGACAACCTGTGAACAGATATTTTTTTATTTTAAACAGGGTGTAACAGAAGTGTGTGACAATACTTCAAGGTTGGCTTTTACCCATCAAACTGAACAACTTTTGTTCTACAACTTTGTTGAAATCGCAAATTTTTTTTTGGATTTTTCATACAAATCGATCAGCTGGCGAACCAAGCTTGTATGAAAAGTCCAAAAAAATTTTTGCGATTTCAACAAAGTTGTAGAACAAAAGTTGTTCAGTTTGATGGGTAAAAGCCAACCTTGAAGTATTGTCACACACTTCTGTTACACCCTGTATATAATTAATAAATTGAAATTGTTTCCCATTTTAATGATATTTCAGTAGATTTTTTTAATGATTTTAAAAAGTGTGCTGATGGTCATCATAAATCAGTGCATGACAAGCAACTGCAGTAGCCCTTTTCATACTGCTGCAACACAATAAACACATTCTTACGTTGTCGTTCTTCTTTTCTCCCCTTTTTAACCGACTTCAAAAAAAAGGAAGAGGTTCTCAATTCGTCGGATTCTTTTTTTTAATGTATTTTCACCGATTACTCGAAGACGCCTGAACCGATTTGGATTTTTTTTTTTTTCAAGTAAGTACGCAATGGACGGATCAAAAAGAAAACCAATTTTGAATAGCTACTTATTTTTATTTGTTTTAATTTAAGATACACTGTTACGTGTATTTATTTATGGCACCCATCTCAAATTACACGTAACAAGATTAAATCAACATTCTTTTGGGAATAATTATTTAAAAAAAAGTTAAATATCGCTAGATATAAAATTATTATAAATAAACTCTTTTATCACCAGCACTGGGACAAAGTCATCAATTTGAAACGAAATATTTGTAAGAATTATAAATAAAATACTTTTATGTACCATGTCAGTGTTTAAATCTTGACTAGACTCAAATCTTGAAAGCTTGAATTCAAAATTTTCATATTGCCCTCGTGTTTTCTGTCTCTTTTCAGCAGAGTCACAGGCTTCACTTCTCCGTTCACGTTTATATCTACTTCCTTTTTCTCCGCATTTTTTATTGCACAAGTGTCATCGCAATCTTCAATGCTTTTGAATGAATCTTCTAAATCTTCTTTGGAAAATGTGTCTTCTTTGGTTCCAGTTGTTTTTTGTAAATTGGCTACTCTATTTTCTTTATCATCGTCTTCTCCATTTTCTACTTTCATACCACTCTTTGTAGCTTTATCGTTTTTGATAGAACTAGTTTTTTTCTTTATCTTATTTTCGTCTTCCCTGTCATTAAAATCAATCAGATCTTTAACCGTCGACTCTGCAACGATCCTACATTCATCATCTAAGGTTGTGTTTTCCTCATATTTCGGTTCAGCTACGCTCTCTTTGCTCTCTGCTGTAGCTTCTTTAACTTTTTCCGAGTACTCCACAACCAAGTCTAGTTCCTTCTCAACCATCTTTCTCTTGATATATGCCTCAATGTTAGCAATAGTATACTTAACTCCACATTTTTCAGCGTATTCTTTGAAAGATTCTAGAAATTCTTTCAATGAGACTTTATGTTTCAAACAATAGTTCTTGATCGTTTGACTGGCATCAACTATCTCCCGCTGGGTGGCTCCTGAGGTGACTCCTGTCACTCCAGAATAGCCTCCTTTAGTCTTGTGCGTTAGACTCTCATACACGCACTGGTTCTTGATAGCCTCAATCTTTCTCAGGTACTGGTTGTCAATGTGAGTCTGCGTATACAAGGTGGGGTGGTGTTTCTTCAAGTAGGTCGAGGTTGGGGGCTGCTGGCTGAAAAGTGTGAACTCGTGATGGCGGCTCGCCGCGCGCTGCTCTGGTGACATATTCTCCTCCTGGAATGGACAAAGATAAATCTGTCATAAATGTATTATAGTAATTGACTTTTTTAAGAACAAATCACACATGGTCATTCAGTTCCACTCTTTAATTAGGATTTCCTGTATTCGTTTTCTTCTTATCGTGTGGCACAATTTAACTGTACTTTCACAAAGGACAGACGGTAGTTACCGATATTATTGGAACCATAGACTGATATACGAAGAGGATATACATTTATTACATTAATACACTAATAATACACATTAATATACGCTACCTTTTACTTTGTATTGACCTGTAACTATTGTTATTAAATAAAGAATTCAATTCAATTCAATTCAATTCTTAGAGACAAATTCAAACCAACCAAAAAGCTGAACAAATCTGCTCATAACAAAAATGTACGTTAGGTAGGAATCGAACCCACAACAATCGATAGTTAGTAGCACTTGCAATGAGCGACCGTGTCAGTAGAGGAATATGAATATAGATTTTACATGATTAAACGAAACTTTAGTCTAGAATCTAAAAAAAAACTATTATTTAAAATGATTTTTTTAGATAATGTTTCATTATTTTTTGAGTACTTGTTACAATAAATGGTCAGCTGATCAGCCAACTATTATGGGAAAATAGAATATGAGAATTAACAGTTTATTGAGTACACTAAGTACATGATAAACAAAGTGATTTCTTAAGTATTATTTATAGATTTATTTTATTTATTATGAAATCAACAGCGTACAATTTTTATATCTGAATTTCGTTAACAATTTTTTAGGCCAAAAATAGATTTCATATCTATAAATTCTAAAAATATAATATAATATATAATAACAAAAACAAAGAGACAGCTGCTGCATGTGCGCGCGCGCGCGCGCGCGTGTTTGTGTGTGTGTGTGTGTGTGTGTGTGTGTGTGTGTGTGTGTGTGTGTGTGTGTGTGTGTGTGCGCGTGTGTGTGTGTATGTGTGCGTGTGTGTGTGTGTGTGTGTGTGTGTGTGTGCGTTATTATTTAGTTAGTTAGTTATATTTAAATGATAAAATAAATAATACTTACTATACTATACAATAGACACAAAAATGTTTTTGGCCTTAAGTACTATACAGGATGTTAAAAAGTGCGTTTGAAATTTTAAGGGCTTACTCAGAATCAAGTATAGAATAATAATAAATAATAATACCTGGGACAAATAGCACACGGTCATCTGGCCCCAAACTAGGAAAAATAATAAAGTATATACGGAATACAGGAAAAATATTTTAAAAAACCGATCTATAACGATTTTTCCTGTTTTCCATACAAATTCTTGATTGACAATTCAGATTTAGTATGGAAATCTGAAAAAAAATTGAAGAGATTGGATTCCCTGATTCTGAGTAACCCCTGAAAATTTTAAACGCAATTTTTTAACAGCTGTATTCTGTTCTTTGGATATGAAGCACTTACCAGCTTCTCCAGCCTGTGGTAGTAGTCACAGACGTCCCTGAACCGATTCTTCTGGCCACAGTACAACCAGACTATGAAGGCTCTCCTCACAGTGGCCACTGTGTAGTCCGGCGCTGGAGCGTCCAGTAACCGGTGGTCCGCGTCTTCGAGGATGGGGAGGTCAACGCTGGTTAGGTAGTCCATTCTCTGGAGACGTCAATTGGATTGGCAAATATTATCTTTCAGAGATTGTTATTAATTGTAAAGTTATAATTGTTAAGTTGTTATTATTAAGCGACTTCAAAAAAGAAGGAGGTTCTTAATTCCGTCGGTTTTTTTTATGTATGTTCACGGATTACTCGAAGACGCCTGAACCGATTTGGAAAATTCTTATTTTGTTTAAAAGGGTATACTTCACAGGTGGTCCCATATAAATTTTATCGAAATCGATTTAGCGGTTTTTGAGAAAATTAACAAAAACATAGCAAAATTGGAGTTGTTGCGATTGAAGTCGGTTGTATTTAACGTATTCAGCGTGGTCAATTATTTAACTTATATGAAGAGGCGAGCGAACTACCTGCTTACTTAACTATATAACACATAGCAAAAGACGATGGACCACGGTATGCGGAAAAACTTAAATAAGGTTATGTTACAGTGTGCATTATGTGTTCAGTTTATTGTATTATGTCATAAATAAATACTAAAAAAAGGTAAATCAGAGGTGTACAAATTTTGTTCAACAAACATTAATATCACCCCTGGTGTTGCAAATGCACAGATGTGGCGGAAACCACTTTTCATCACGTGGGCCGTTAGCTTTTTGCTACCCAATACAATAAAAAATAATCAGTATGAGTAATCTTTACCACGAGAGTAAAAAAATAGAATAACTTGAAAACCACTACATATTTAAACAAATTTTGTTCCTGGTTCGATCCGGCATAACGCTAGGCACAAAAAAGACTACACATACAGATTGATAAAAAAATGTCTGGCAATATTTAACAGTGGCTTCTACTCATCAAACTGAACAACTTTTCCTAAGAAACTCATGGTCAAAAAGAAAAAAATCTAGACTTTGTATACAAAGTTCATCAACCAGCTGACGGATTTGTATGAAGAGTCCTAAAGTTTTTTGCTTTTTGAGTATGAGTTTCTTAGGAAAAGTTGTTCAGTTTGATAAGTAGAAGCCACACTTAAAATATTGCCAGACATTTTTTTTCACCTTGTAATAGGTGTCGGTACCGCAAGAATTTATTTCGAAGCGAGAATCATCATATGGAACGACCTCCGTGAACATGACTCGATTTAGCGAAATACAAAAAATAATTCTATTAGCTGTTAACTGATTTTCACTTCAGTTTTTTTACAGTAACTCGGTACCGACAAAGATATACCTATTCCTATTACAGGTATAACATAACCTCAAAATCAGTCGGATGGTTTGACGTCATACTCGATCCTTAACTTTGTTCAATTTAGAAACATAGTATTCTAGACAGCCCAACACTAAAACCTATCTAAGTTCTTTGATGAGCATTACATAGCAAAACTAAGTTTCACTTACCTCACTCTCGAGTAATTATCCAGTAGCTATTATGCGTCGATCTTCGTTTCAACTTAGTCAAAATCAGGCAAATGTATTATTAAAAGTTAGAATGTCAAATGTTCATTTAATTTTAATGTTTAAAATAAAATCGTCAATTATATATGTATGTAAGGCAGCCGCGCGTTAGGCGAGCCTTGTCAAAGAATGGCATGAATGGTGGATTCATAACGAATTTCTGTTCAATTCCCAATCAAATATGATTTGGGAATCGTCTGTTTATCTCTTTCTTATACATGAAATTGTGTACGGAGCTAAAAAGGGACAGGATACTAGTGACACTAAAAAGTTTTGTAACTACCCACATTCGTTTGAAATTTTGCAACATTTTATAGTAGATTCCGAGTGGTAGGGACTTTGTCATAGGTAGATACACTACATTGATCCATACATTTTCATACATAAATTGTTTTTAAACAAGAATATAATGTGTCTGCATCTGCTTACCTTACCAAAGTAAAGAAAATGTTTTTTTTTTTTTGTATTTTGTATTCGTTATAAAGATTCAAATATTTAAATCCTTCGATTATTTTCGACTATCAATATTTTTTTATTAAAAACGACTATAATAATAATCATTTATTTCGGACAATTCGAAATCCATAATTTGTTAGTAGAAGATTTCTTAAAAACTATGTTAGTAAACGAGACAGAAAAAAAAAATATATCACAATATTTTTATAAAAATATCACAATATTTTTTTTTTTTGTTCTTACGTGATTTTCTTCACCTAAAGGTTGTCTGGAAGAGATCGCTCTTTACCTTTAAGACCGCCTACCTGTATAACATTTTTTTTAATGTTTATGTTGTTATTTTCCTGTTTTGTTGTGCAATTAAGTGTTTTCATTCATTCATTCATTAATTCATTCATTTTGCGGCCTGCTTAGTCTATGATAAAACATTTAAGGGGAAGTTATTTTTGCTATGTATTTGGAAAACGAATAGAAGCAATGGAATGAAACCTTAAGGGGGCCCTGAACATCGAGAAAACCTAGTCTGTGAATGTTTAAGAAAATAACCATCGTATTTAATGAAACTATTGTTTCTCGACTGCCCAAGAGCAATGTTTTTCTACTATATGTATGTCTGTTACATTCTTACCGCTTGCAGACAAAACGGATTGATGTATTTTAAAGTACGAGATAGCATTAAATTGCCATAGGAATCATTTTATGCAATTTTTTTATCGGTTTTGTTATTGTGTTTGGTCCTTTTTTAACCGACTTCAAAAAAAGGAAGTTCTCAGTTTAACCTGTATGTATGTATGTTTGTCCGCGATTATGTCGCGTTTGGCTGAACCGATTTTAATGCGGTTTTCAGAAAAGTATTTGTTAAATTTAGGAGAAGGTTTTAGTATTTTAACCGGCTTCAAAAAAGGAGGTATTCAGTTTGACCCGAATGTTACGCGATTGAAGTCGGTTTCATGACGCTTTCAGCGTTGTCGATTATTTATACAAGGTGTTAATAAATTAAATTGGGGCTACTCATGAAACTGAAAAACTTTCCCAAAGGAACCCATAGTGAATTCTAAAAAAAATCGGACGTCCCATACTAAGTGAACTGATCAGGTGACCGATTTGTTGGAAAAGTACAAAAAAAAATTTGCGAATTGACTATGGGTTCCTTGGGAAAAGTTGTTCAGTTTCACAAGCCCCGGTTTAAGTTCACTAATTTCTTAGCACCTTATATATTAAAGTACTTACTGAAAGTCGAAGGGGCAAAATGTAAGAACGCTGAAACAAAAGCTAAGTGCCCCATGTACAAATTGCGCCATACAGGGTGACGCAGTTGGAAGGCGTTTAGAGGTATTTGTTGTAATTTTCCCGCCATCTCGCAAATGGAGTGCGAGGCCGTCGCGATTCTACCGCACCGCCTATAGTGATGGGCGTCATTTATTTTTTTATATCGATGTTCGCAATTTATTGTTTTTTTTTTAACATACTTAGATCATTATTATGGTTCATATTTAAATTACTTTCAGTAAGAAAACTATATATGCTACATTTGTTACTTCGGAAACATAAATCACTACCTTATGACATTAATATTTTAAAGAAAAGAAGAAAAGATATTGTTGATAAGTGTATAGTTAAAACTGTGTTTGCTAGTAGTAATTATAAAAGTCAGTCAGTTTTCCTTTATAATAAAATTAACAGAATCTTAAACATCTATCCGCTTCAAACCTACGAACTGAAAAGTCACCAAATGGTTACACACTAAGAGCTACAGTGAGGTGGAGAACCTGATGAATATAATAACATGAAACAACCACACACACACACACACACACACACACACACACACACAAACATACTCTCACACACACACACACACACACACACACACACACACACGCACGCACGCACGCACTACACTTATGATATTTTATTTTTTGTTCTATTAATGTTTTACTTAAATTGCATTTGTTATGGAAGAGTGAAAACTTCTGACACAAGCAGAATACTCTGCTTAAAAGAAGTTTTTAGAAACTGATTAAGTTGCTATAAGTTTAATTAATGCAATAAACTATTTTTTTTTATTTTTTTTTTATATTTAATCCATATTTTTTTTGTTATTTTTAAAATTTTTGACGATATTACGATGTACTATTTTTCATTTTTATTAAAGATATCAAAATTATCCTATAAAATAAAGTCTACCTGAAAGCTTTATCTTGCTTCTTTGGAGCCTTTTATTTTTGTCCTTATCTACTACTATAACTGATTTATATTGTTTTGTTATACCAAGCATTATAGTCACCTATTTAAGTAATGTTTTTTTATAAATAAAATTGTTCTTTTTCTCATACAATAAATAAAGTATTATTTCTTTAAATGAAATGTATGTATTTTCTATTCGATGTAGTTTAAATTCCAGGTAGCATGGACATTTGCAGGTTCACATATTCAGTCATAAATGTAGATAATTTATATAAATGCTACTAAGCACTAAGATTACTTACTAATCTTTCAGTGTTCAGATTTTTTTTTATATATCAACTATCTACTCCTGAATAAAAATAATCTACATTCAAATAATAATTAAGAAGTTAGCGAGGAGTATGAAAGATTAGTAACAAGAGCCTAACTTTAATATAAAGAAAAGGTAACTATTTGGAAAACGTACATAAATTTTCCAGTAACAACTATTTAATTTAAATCTCAAACTTAGTCTCATAAATTCGTGACATAACTAACATTCTCAAAATGACGAATGACGAATCAAAAATTAAAATTAATTTTCTACTCGGTACTCCTACAAATTTAATTTCGATCGCATCGCCCGCTGCCCCTAATAATCGCAGTGCATTGTTCCAAAGATTCCTTCGCTGAATGCCCGTGGCGCGAAGAATGCCAAGTCCTTAATATGCGGCGCCGGCGACGACAAATATTGGAGAGATGGGGCAGATCAAAATGCTAGGAATTTCAGTGGCGCTTTTAAGGACGCGCTAGGGAGGCGTTGGTGTCGATAAAATTGAAGTCGATAGATGCAGTGGTCAATAGTTTACACAAGTGTTAGTGGCAGATAATGCAAAAGAAAAGAATACTTCATATACTTAGTGTACTTGATCTCAGAGTAGGATCCTAAACTCTGATTCTGTACCTACGTCACTTCCATAATCAGAATTTGAAATGAAATTTTCAAGGTGCTTGTTAATGCCAATTTCAGAACTAGAAAGTAAATTATCGACGGTGCGAGAAAAAGAACTCTCATTTGATAATTTATGATCATCTCTCTGAAACAAACCTGACATCCATCTGGCATTACTCATTTTTCAGGGTTTCGTAGTCCCTCCTTCCTCCTAAAATTTCTATAAGCTCATTTTGCCTGACTGTTAGTCCGTTCATCAACTTTATATACAATCAACAATAATAAAATAAGTGTGGATTGTATTTTTTGGGGAAAGAGTGGTCCAGATTCATGAAAAAGTGATGATGCCCCTTGTTGCCGAATAAAAAGTTTTTAATGCATGTTATAATGAATTTAAAATAGATATATATTAATATTACATTTTATTACTTTTAGGTATATTTTATTACTTACTTTACAATTTTCAAATGCTCCTTTAAAGTCCAACGCTATCCAGGTCATAAGAATCCGCTCGATCATCGCCTGCCTTGGCGTCGCGTCGTGGCCGACCGCCGGGGATGTTATGAATGAAGGCGACATGAAGGAATGCTCCATTGGACTGGCGGTGACTAAAATGGAACACGGAAAATGGGAACTGGATTACAGAATGTTATAATACATATTGAGATAAATACTTAAAAGTATAGTTTAAAAATACACAGAAGCAAGTGCATTTGTAACAAAGTAATCTGATTCATTCAAAAGTTGAACATTTTTAAGTTGCCTTGTTAGAATGAGTCTTTTTGTATTTGTTTAATAATTTAATCATAAAAGCTAGCAATTCATCAAATCAAAAATGTATTAAGTAAAACTTAATATCATTTAAAGTAAAAGAATACGATCAAAGCACCGAATAAACCATGGATGTAAAGATGGTATTGTCTAACTAAAACAAAGCATCGACAGTGAAAACTATCGCACCGGTGACATCACTATTTTAACGAGGAGGCGTGGCCTACGTGTCGTTTCCATGGCAACAAGCGACTTTTCTGCCGGAATGAAGTCGGACGCACGTATTTGATCGCGGCGATAGACGCGCGTGGAATGAGCTTCGCACATCTCTTTATTATTTTATTTCGTTTTATTGATGCACCCTGTGTTTCGAATAGTGTTGGGCGGGTAGGCTCGATAGTATTACTATAGATGATACGATATGAATATATTTTTAAACAACTTACAAATGCAAGTAAGACTGTAGCACAAAGCATTATGTTATAGGTATTTCTTCAGATAATGTTTTTTTGCTCAATTACGGTTTTTTAGGCTGCATACAAATAAAAAAAGATTAACCCGACGTTATTTAAAGCCTTAAAAAACAGTTATAACCAAAAAAATATTATCTTAAAAATATATACTTAAATATTTCAAACATGAAAAGCACGTGTTTTCAGTTTATTTGATATTTTTATAATGAATGTAAAAATTGGGTGTACATTTTTTTTTGTTCAGTTTCTTTATGGGTACGTAAATTATGGGTACTTTTGCCCTACAAAAGTTAAAATAGTTTATTTTTTCATTTGTATATCTCAGGTAGACGGACATGAATATTTTCTTATAGAATACCTGACGTACAATGATCCGTGCAAACGGGTTTTTTTCCCGACAATGGCCAGTATTTAACCGCCTCCGTGGTGCAGTCGCTAGTCTACGCGCTTGACATAAGGTCGCGGGTTCGATTCCCCGCGTAGTCCAACTTTGTTTGGTTGGTGGTAGGGTATTTTCTGAGTCCACCTGGCTAGCTACCATCATGCCATCTAGGTCTTGCTGCCAAACATCAGTGTTAATAGCATTGGTGTGTTGCGTCATGAAGATAAGGTAGCCAGTTCCCCATTGCGTTGGGGAATCTTGGTAAGCCCGCCTCCATTTTCGGCATCATCATCACTTACCACCAGGTGAGATGATGCCAAGGGCTTAGCAATTGTGGGTAAAAAAGTAATTTTCCTATAGATAACATTAGATTTATTTATTTCATATTATCAGTGTCAAGTTTACAATAAATAAGTATTACAAAAATGTCAGAAACAAAGAATATTTAAAAATAATAATTAATGCCACAAATAGATCTAAAAATGTAAAATTAAAATACATTTCAAAACGAATGTCAAACAAAATAAAAAAGTTATCTAGTATTATAGTCACCTACATATACAGGGTGTAACAAAATTGGTGCAGGACTCGTTAACTGGGAATTGTACTCATCACACTGACCAACTTTTGTTCTACGACTTTGCTGAAATCCCAAAAAAAATTTGGACATTTCACACAAATTGATCATCTGTTTTGCAGTTTTTGTATGGAGAGTCCAAACATTTTTTTGCGATTTAACCAACAAAGTCGTAGAACAAAAGTTGTTCAGTGCGATGAGTAGAATCCTCAGTTAACAAGTCCTACACCAATTTTGTTACACCCTGTATACGTGATCTGTTTCTCTGTCTAAACTTAAATCACTTGCGCATACACCAATATATCCGGACATTGAGCAGATCCGGTTTATCCGTTGGCAAACTGTGAATTATTCGCCGTATATCCCCTTAAGCTGTTTTTATGACCTTAGGATCTTTCACGTATAAATTTTTATATCGCCTTTAGATCTGGGGACGCCATGTATAAGGATATTGATTGTCTACGCGTATGTCCTCGGGATTGGAAATGCGTAAGGTATATTTTTATTTTAGAGCTAAAGTACCAAGGAGGTTGCAATTAATTCTATAAGGAGACTGAAAACTTACTGCGTAAATGCTGCCAGTGTCTTTTTCAATGAAAAAACAAAACGAATCTTCTTGCTTTCTAAAATAATACTTTTTAATAAAATAAAATAAAACTGCTTACAAGAAAATATTTTTTGAATCTCAGGGGATTTAGATGAATCTAAAGATACTTCACTTAATTTAGGCAACAATTTTTTTATTGAAACAGTCATACACACACCCGAAAAATAGTATTAACCTCAGCTTCAACAGTAGTCGAGTCGTTAGGAACCGCCACCGTTGGTTTACTTGACTGTTCAGGAGTGTACCTGAAAAATCACATTTTTTGCTATTTTAATAAGAAACATTCATTTTAATATTTGCACCCAAAGCGCATCTAAATTAACTAACAGTTACAAGTTAATTCCGCGAAGCAATAAAAATAGCTTTACCAATCCGCTTTAAAATTTCCTCAAAATAAATAACCTCCATAAAGCATAAATTCTGTAACAAAGTGGTTGCGCGCCGAAGCGAGTTATCATAGCTCGACAGCGATGTCGCTCGACCGCGCTTCGCTCGCTCGCTCATCCGAGCGGGATAACGGTCGCGACTCACGGACGGCTAATATGTCCCCAATGGTGGTGCGAGCGGTTCTCATTTTAAATACTGATACATAGTACATAAAAAGGTGACATAAGAATATGAAAACGATTTCGTCATCAAGTAGTGGCAAGGTAATTCAGTTTCTTCCTTCTGTGCGGGTATAAACCTTCTGATGTTACAGACAGAAATACGGTGTAAAATAAATTGTACAGCCACGCTGTGCACACTTTCTCGCAAATCGCTGATATATTATCTGGCATACACAGGATTGTCATCGCTTAACATAAATCAGCAATAAATATGTATTCATAATCGGCAGCAAGTGATAAGACTTCACAAATTAAGAATGTTGTTTTATATGGGAGGTATCTTATCCTGGTATGGCCCTGAATAATTCATTACCCAATATTGTAGACCGTATAAAGTTATTAAAAGGTACAAAGTTTCATAAAAATCGTTAAGTATAGCTATTTTTGAGAAAAAATAACAAAATAATTAATTTATTAATAATTCAAACCTTCAAGAAAAGAGCGTACTCTCAAATCAAAGGCCGGCAACGCACTTGTGACTCCTCTGGTGTTGCGGGTGTCTATGGGCGGCGGTAATCGCTTACCATCACGTGATCCGTCTGCTCGTTTGCCACCTCTGCAATAAAAAAAATAAAAAAATAAAAAATAAAAAAAATACCTATTTTTGTATGAAAGGTATCAAAACCAGATTGGTTACTCTGGGAAAAATCTGGTTTCAACTACTTATCCGCGGAGAGACAGTATTGCGTTATGGTATTTTGGCGTGGGGTAACAGTGCCGACCGGACCAGAGCCTTTATTGCCCAAAAAAAATGTATTACAGCTGTATACGGTATTCCTCCAGATATCTCTTGTAGACCACTGTTTAATCAACTCGCCATATTGCCTTTTCCATCTCTTTATACATATATGAGGTGTGCATGTTTGTAAAAAAGAATATGGACTTATTTAAAAAAGCATGCGATGTTAATCCAAGAAACCTTGTGACTCCTCTGGTGTTGCGGGTGTCTATGGGCGGCGGTAATCGCTTACCATCAGGTGATCCGTCTGCTCGTTTGCCACCTCTGTCATAAAAAAAAAAAAAAAAAAAAAAAAAAAACCGAAGAGATCCTAACAGGTTGATGCTATATGAACGCCCAAAAACGATGAAATATGACAGAAGCTGCTTAAAAGCTTGCATCAGGACCTTTAATAGAATACCCAATGAATTCAAAACATTGAACCTTGTCCTATTTAAGAAAAAAATATATGAGTGGCTTGTAAATTATAGTTTTTATGATGTTAAGGAATTTTTTGACAGACATTAATTATTTTTTATTCTATTTATAATTTTACAATCACATCTATATTATAATCTTTTTTTTTTTTTTTTAATGACATTTGTATTATATTTAAAAATAATGAAATTTATTTTAATTTGTTTTATAGAATAACTGTTAAGTATTTACCTATAACCAATATTTGCATGCTATTATGTTATGGCGAAACATGAATGCCCCTTAATAATTATTGTAAAATTTTATGTATAACCATGTTTTTAAGCAAATAAATTATGATAATGATTATTTATGATTATGGCGCTAAAATGACATGTTCTATACCAGGTATAAATGGTAGCGCGGCCGGTGTAGAAGGTCCTTCTACACCGGCCGCGCTAACATTTCTCGGGAAAACGTCATCGAGAGCCGAAAAAAACTTGTGTCGGAAATTGAGGACTCTTTAAAGAAAGTCTCAGAATGGGGTCGGCTTAACTTGGTCCAATTTAACCCCACTAAGACACAGGTTTGCGCACTGCCAAGAAAATGCCATTTGTCGTATCACCTCGTTTTGAGGACACTCCCCTTAATGTCTCAGCTAGTATCGGAATCCTTGGTGTCGACATATCGAGTGAAGTCCAGTTCCGTGGTCATCTAGAGGGTAAGGCTAAATTAGCCTCGAAGAAGCTTGGTGTGCCCAATAGATCGAGACGGTATTTCACTGCGGCCCATCGCCTCCAACTTTATAAGGCACAGGTTCGGCCTCACATGGAATACTGTTCTCATCTCTGGGCAGGGGCACCCCAGTACTAGCTTCTCCCTCTGGACCGCATTCAACGGAGAGCAACTCGAATCGTCGGCTGCCAGGATATTTCAGATCGGCTTGACTCCTTGGCGCTGCGTAGAGATGTAGCCTCGCTCTGCATTCTCTATCGCTTGTACAATAGGGAGTGCTCCGAGGAATTGTTCGGATTGATCCCTGCCGCCTCGTTTCGCCATCGTTCTACGCGACAATATATTCATCCCCATCACATAGATGGTTGGCAGTCCACAACTTTGCGTTTCACTAGAAACTTTCTGCCTCGCACAACCAAACTGTGGAATGAATTGTCGCCTACGGTATTTCCGGACCGATACGACATTCAAACCTTCAAGAAAAGAGCGTACTCCCATATCAAAGGCCGGCAACGCACTTGTGACTCCTCTGGTGTTGCGGGTGTCTATGGGCGGCGGTAATCGCTTACCATCAGGTGATCCATCTGCTCGTTTGCCACCTCTGCTGCCATAAAAAAAAAAAAATTTTTTTTCAAAATAGTGTGTGGAAAAAGCTAGTAGCTCAAAAACTTTTTGGCATTTTACATTTAGTTTACCGATATACTTAGTCTTACCCAAAATTTAAAAAAAAAACACGTTAGTAATGGATTTTCATATACTTTTCCCTCCCGCTCAGCGCGTTTTTTTCCCGCATATTTGTACTATAGTAATGACGTACATTCTGCCTCAAATTCGATAAAGTATTAAGGTACTTTCTAAGTAAGTGTAGTATAAACATAATATCTGCACAATTACTCCCAACTATACCTACCTACTGATTGGGTGTTCCCCAGAACAGCCAAATAAACCACAGAATATCTCCATCGTTCAACCAAAGAGACCCTACTCAATGAGACGTTATGCCACATGGAAAAATACGTCGCAGCCAGTGTCGGAGCACCAAAGAGTCCAATTATCACCGTAAAGAGGTTCTATAGCCGCGTCAAACGCACCGCGCGCCAAGTGCGAGCGGAAATTGCCCGACGCCATCTTGGCAGCGGACCGGAAGTGGGCCAAATTGTAGGCGGGCGACATGGGCACTTTATGGGGAATCGGGAATTGATATTGATTATTATTTCTTGGGTTTGAACCCAACTGTGGGATAAGCGCTAAGCTCACATAAAAGTGGAGAAATAATTATTGTATCCTTAAGTCAACCCAAAAATTACAATACAATAAATACTACAATATTACCATATTATCAATATTACCATTGGCTAATGTCCTGATAATCATCGGATTTACTATTTGTCAAATGTGTTTTCAAATATATCAATTTTAGAAATAATTGAAATAGAAATAACTGTTCCATGCTCATTACGAAAGTATAAATATAAAATTAAACATGTACTGAAAATCCAAGCGAGTAATTGTTTTTTTTTATATAAAAAAGAAAAATGCTATTCAGTAATTTTCAGGAACTGATTTTTGGGGCAGTTGAACCTGTCTTTTCTTAAATTAGCAATAAATAGTTTTGATTAACGAATATACAATAAATAAGTACATCTATTTCTTAAAAATTTAGCAAATGATTTCTTAAGAAAGCCGATAATATAAAGAACATAGGTATATACTGTATTCAATTTTAATTTAAACATTACAATAATATTGCCACCTACTATATCTTCACTTCACTAAAGCCCAACTAAATTAAAACAAGCAAGAACACTCACTGCAATCAAATTACATTTAAACTCCTTGAACTCTGATCTTCATTCATAATAAAACATAATAAGTTAATAACAAACAGCACTTTTGTCGCTTTACTCAGCGCGAGTTAGATCCCAAATAAAATCTGGTAGCGGGGCGAGCGCTGAATCCGATTAGACGGTCTTTGATTAAGCAAGGCAGGGTTCTTGAGGGGGCTGCCAGCGGGTAATTTCATTATTTAGCAGCCGAGGTTTGGTGGAGCGTTTGGACTGGTTAGTTGGTCGCGAGTTGGCAGTGACTGGACTCAGTGCTAACTACAAGTAAAAATAACAAAAGCTTAGTTTACCTACACAAAAGATTCAAGAGAAGCGAGTGGAACTGTTTCCCGAAACGTTGAGTGTCCAAGTTGAATGGTGGGAATTTTGTACTAGTTAGAAAAAAAGCGGCCAAGTGCGAGTCGGACTCGCCCATGAAGGGTTCCGTAGCAACAAGTAACATAATATAAAAGTTTTTGTAGTTCGTCTTAACTTGAATGAAAGGTAAATTGCGGTTTACGATTTATGACGTATTAAAAAAAAACTACTTACTAGATATCGTTCAAACCAATTTTCGGTAGAAGTTTGCATGGTAATGTACATCATATATTTTTTTTAGTTTTATCATTCTCTTATTTTAGAAGTTACGGGGGGGGGACACACATTTTACAACTTTGGAAGTGTCTCTCGCGCAAACTATTCAGTGTAGAAGAAAATGATATTAGAAACCTCAATATCATTTTTGAAGACCTATCCATAGATACCCCACACGTATGGGTTTGATGAAAAAAAATTTTTTGAGTTTCAGTTCTAAGTATGGGGAGCCCCCAAAATTTATTGTTTTTTTTCTATTTTTGTGTGAAAATCTTAATGCGGTTCACAAAATACATCTACTTACCAAGTTTCAACAGTATAGCTCTTATAGTTTCGGAAAAAAAGTGGCTGTGACATACGGACAGACAGACAGACAGACAGACAGACAGACAGACAGACAGACATGACGAATCCATAAGGGTTCCGTTTTTTGCCATTTGGCTACGGAACCCTAAAAAAGATGACGGGTTTAAATAATTTTACAGCATCTATTTTAGAAAAATAAATAAATTTTAATCAGAATTTGATTCAAAGTACGATATTACAAAGAAAAACAGCTACCCCTTTCTACAAGCATCTTTAAATTACATTAATGTCAAACTAAATATTTGAAACATTTTCATAAGTAAATCAAAACCTGTTATTAATAATAAATGCAAGATATAGTTAATACAAATATTTTTACCGCAATTGCACCGCAGTGATGCAAGTTTTAAACTGGATATCTGGCAATTCCAAGCAGTAGGACGACGAGGAAGAAACGAAAATTACTTGTCTAGCCCAGCTCATACATACTCAACTCTCCTCCACTCGAATCTAAACGAGCCACCGCACCAACTACATTTATTGGCGCTAATGAAAACGAAACCGACCTCCTACAATGATTCTGTTACTCCACGCTCGGAGAGTGAACCGGTGTCGGCCATTGATTGGTGAAAAATGGAAAGACACGGTGAGGTGTGATTTGCAGACGTGCAAAGGAACATTTGTGTGTTTTACGTTATTTAGATACTATACTCCATTTTTTTGCTATTTTAATAAATGTAAACAATCTCGACATGTCCTTTTATTGAAATGTGCATTTAAAAATTCGGATATTTCTTGCGAACGTAGGTACTAAGTTTCTTTTACATATATATCAAACACGCAGTACCTACATTCTACTAGTTTGAGAATTTTAACATGCAGATATCAATAAAATGACATATCAAGATTGTTTTAATTTCTTTAAATACCTAAAAAAAATTCGAGATAAAGAAGAAGCTTCCGTCCGCGACTTCGTCTGTGTGAACTTCAGAATTGGGTCCAGAGAGAAATAAAATGTTAAGGCAGCGCCATCTAGTGGCAAAGAAAAATTCTTATTTTTACCTATTCCTCCGGGAACCCTCGCGTTTTCCGGGATAAAAGGAAACTGTGGGTTAACCGAGTGCTTTATCTATCTACCTACCAAATGTCATCCGAATCCATTCCGAAGTTTCGGTGTGAAAGTGGAACAAACAAACAAACAAAAAAAAAACAAGCAGCAAAACTTTCGCATTTATAATATTAATAAGTGAGGTGAGCTGAGAAATATATAGGTAATAACAACCATAATATTCCAGGGTCAAATTACACACGCTCATCTGACCTATGTTCTGCCCCAAACTATAAATTAGGGAAACCAAGGACGGATGTACATCCTAACTATCGTTAACAACCCATATCGTCCCCACTGCAGGGGCACGGGTCTCTTCCCGTACCTTGGGAAGGTTAGGCCATTCTCCACACACGGGGCCAAGGCAGGATTGGTGGAGGTTGTGCACTGTGGAGCTAGTAGACAACCCTAGTGTCAGAAGTTACATCTCATAATATTATAAATGCGAAAGTATGAATGTTTGTTTGTTCCGCTTTCACGCCGAAACTACTGAACGGATTGGGATGAAATTTGGTAGATAGATAGATAAAGCACTCGGCTAACACATTGCGGCAACAATTTTTATTTATAGGAATGCTTAAAAACTCAAAATTTCCACTTAGTCACTAGATGGTGCTATCTTAACATTTTCTTTCTTTCTGGACACAATTTTGAAGTCCACGCGGACGAAGTTACGGGCGGAAGCTAGTCCTAATATAAATGTGAAAATGTTTTCCCCATTGACACGTCAACGCTTCAATTCGACGTTTGGTATGCATGTAGCCTGTGACATGGAGAAGGCTGTAAGCTATATTTTATCCCGTTACGTCACGTGATTCCCGGGGATAACAAAAAATATATACAATATGCCTGGGTCCAGTTTCAAAAAAAAACTATTACATTCAATTAAATATACTTTATTGCAATAACGCAAATATAAAATACATACCCATAAGAAAAAAAAAGTAAAATTTAAAGAACATAGCGTAACTAGTTAGTATTATTAATCTTTCTAGTTCAATAGTAGCTAAGCGGTTATGCAACGTACATTTTTTTTTCTATTTATGTGATAGGTGGCAAACGAGCAGACGGATCACCTGATGGTAAGCGACTACCGCCGCCCATAGACACCCGCAACACCAGAGGAGTCACAAGTGCGTTGCCGACCATTAAATTGAAAGTAATAAAGTAAAGTAAATAAATAACAGTTTTAGGAAACAGACCTATGGTTCATTCCAATCAAAAAAAAGCAAAACGTAAACAAACTTACTATGGATCTGACACATGTCAATGTCATCTGCATACTATGTTTGTTTACCTTTTGCTTTTTTTTATTGGAATGAAGTATACGGTGTTTCACTGATCATCACTCTCATATCTACACTACCATAACATCAGACCCACATTATACAGCCTCCGTCCATCTGGCGGTGGTTTGGAGTGATTAATCGTGGCTGTAATTAATGTGCCGTGCGGGTCAACCATACGTCCCCCCTTTCTCCCCTCACACATGTACACACACACCGATAAATCTAAGTACTTACCTACTTTTATTTTGACTTTGGACTATGAAAAGATGAATCCAGCGCAGCGATGTCATTTTTCGTTAATTAAAATACAAAAAAATAAAATACAAAAAGTCTACAAAACTACTAAATACAAAAAACAAAAAAAAAAAACTAGAAAACCACCAAACTTGAATCATAAAGAGTAAATACTCAGTTTTTGTACTTTTGGTTCAGTGTTTTTTTGCTAGATTGAGTTATTTTTTCAATAGTCGTGCAACAAACCTTGAGTCGATATTTTTGTCCATGAGTATCGTAAAGAAACCTAACTATAACTACTTTTTTAAATTGTTTTTTGTCGATAAAAAATGGTTTATTTTCATCCGTTTTCGTTTGTCCATAGCTTGTAATGATCCATGTTTGACAACACAAAATTCCGACGTAAAGAATTATAGAAGAAACAGCGTATCGCAGTATAACAGTAACGGCAAATTGTCACCGAGATGTAAGAATTTTCGCAGAATCTTGTTTAGAAATCAAGTACGATTATTTGTTTCTTCCTCAAGCGGATCAGACACTATCAGTAATAATGACAGTATTTTTACATCAGTTTAATGACATTCCATCGTTTAGTATGCGTCAGATCCTGCATCATTCCAACCACTACACTGTCAGTATAATGTCAGTATATTGTCATTACTTGAAAATACTGTCATTATTACTGATAGTATCTGGTCCGCTTTAGAGAAATTAAATTTTCTTTGAATAAGTCTGAGCAATCGAGCATATAAACCAGACAGATTTTCTAGATAATGGCACATGGTATTATGTACATACATTAAATATATACTTGCTAAGTATGGTCTTCTCGTCCTCACGCGTACACCCTTTCACGCCACCATGCATTATGCTTAGCGCGTCTTATAGCGGATGGTGCGAGCCATAAGCGCAAGAGATACCGGTAATCATTATTGTTAAACTAGATAAAAACAACCAACTTTAATCGTAACAAACTACAACTTTGCTGTTTTTTGTTTTTGTTGATTGTTCAAAAAGCACTGACTCGATTTAGATAATATTGTATACGGGACCACCACTAAAGTATTTATCTACCAAACAAAAAAATAATCATCAAAATTGATTCATAATTGGCGGAGTATTGCGTAATATACATACAAACAGTCGAATTGAGAACAGTCAACATGCAGTCGAATTGAGAACCTCGTCCTTTTTTGAAGTCGGTTAATAATAATAAAAAAATGAAAAAACCCGGTGCAAATCACACACGGTCATTTGGCCACAATGTAAGTTTCCTTGTACGTGAGAGTCAGTGACTGGTTATACTTAAATACATACATGTGTATAATAAAACAATCATACACAGAATAAACAAATATGCTCATTGCTCATCACACAGTTATCCCTACGTGAGGTATCGAACCCATGCAGGACCATTGGCATAAAATCAGGAGCGTTTAAAATTACGCCAACGAGTCAGACAAATGATTACAATAACTAAGAATTATTTAGTAAAACAAAAAAAAATTAAATGTTAACTGCAAACAATAGTCTTTGAACGATCCAAGTGGAGCATTAGTTGGCACTGCAAAATTCACATTTTAATTCGTTTGCAATACAACTACTATTCATTATAATTTCTTATCTTTTTTTATGGCAGAGGTGACAAACGAGCAGACGGATCACCTGATGGTAAGCGATACCGCCGCCCATAGACACCTGCAACACAAGAGGAGTCACAAGTGCGTTGCCGGCCTTTGATATGGGAGTACGCTCTTTTCTTGAAGGTTTGAATGTCGTATCTGGTATCTGGTCACCCAGTTATGCACCTTTATTGTGTGGGTCTTACTTATCCACCATTATTTTTATTTTATTTTATTTTATTTATTTGATACACAAAACAAATTACAGCTATAAAAAGATCTGAACATAAAGTTTACAAGAGTAAAGTTCTAGACTATAATTCTTAAATATGTGTTCACAGCATGTTCCAAATATAAAGATTAGTGTGAGGGATTTACTAAAAAAAATATATATGTATATATAATTACATAGTTTAGTACTTAGTAATAATAAATAACTATGAGCGATAATAGACTTACCCGGTTAACTGGTGTCTACAGATAAGACTGTGGACAATTCTTTTAAATTGGTTGAAATTAGGTTGAAATATGTCAACGTCCTTACATTCAGCAAATAAATCACTATATTGGCGACACATACGTACTATGGGGTTATAAAAGGAAGTATTATTAGTATAGACCTGAAGGGTGAAAATTCTGGAAGTTGGTCGGCGAGCCCTGTATTGGGTGTTGATATTAAGAGAGAGAATTATCACGTGATTCCGCCACAATACGATAGGAAAGTATTAGACACAGTTCACCGCCTAAGTTCTCCCCTTGCACCATACCATTACAGCATAATAGCTGCACTACCACAGCAATAAGTCAGAATTTTCCTAATAATCGTACGCCGAGGCCGGGCTCGCCACTTCAGCGACGCGAGATAAAATGGACCAAAGAAAATGGCTGCGATCAGCTGACGTGACGACCCTGTGACAGATTGGAACCATTCGTTTTAACAGTTATGCGGGTAGATGAGATTGTTTCTGTACCTTACGGTGTGATTTAGCTGCAAGAGAAGCATACTGTTCGACTTAATAATGTACAAAATATGTGTCACAACACATAGCCACAGCTAGACAAACCGATCAGCCGATTTGCTTACTTTTCTATTTAAAACATCTAAATTCGACCAAAATATGTATATACTAACATACTTTTAAGTCTTATTACTAACAAATCATATGGATTTTAAATCTGAAATAAATTATTTGAATTTGAATATTTTTATTAATTTTGGCAACAAAATAGAACTATAATCGCTCACTTTGTCCAGACATCCCGATGATCACGTTCAGTCCCATCTGTATCGCCAACTATCGCTAAAACACTAACCAAGTAACATTACTAAATAAAAGCGGCCAAGTGCGAGTCGGACTCGCCCATGAAGGGTTCCGTAGCAGCAAGTAACATAATAGGTATAAAAGTTTTTGTAGTTCGTTGCAACTTGAATGAAAGGTAAATTGCGGTTTACGATTTATGACGTATTAAAAAAAAACTACTTACTAGATATCGTTCAAACCAATTTTCGGTGGAAGTTTGCATGGTAATGTATATCATATATTTTTTTTAGTTTTGTCATTCTCTTATTTTAGAAGTTACGAGGGGGGGGACACACATTTTACAACTTTGGAAGTGTCTCTCGCGCAAACTATTCAGTTTAGAAGAAAATTATATTAGAAACCTCAATATCATTTTTGAATACCTATCCATAGATACCCCACACGTATGGGTTTGATGAAAAAAATTTTTTTTGAGTTTCAGTTCTAAGTATGGGGAGCCCCCAAAATTTATTGTTTTTTTTTCTATTTTTGTGTAAAAATCTTAATGCGGTTCACAAAATACATCTACTTACCAAGTTTCAACAGTATAGTTCTTATAGTTTCGGAAAAAAAGTGGCTGTGACATACGGACAGACAGACAGACAGACATGACGAATCCATAAGGGTTCCGTTTTTTGCCATTTGGCTACGGAACCCTAAAAATGTATAAGATGGTGGTAGCTAAAAGAACCTATCATCAACCAAACAGAGTCCTACAAAGTTGGACCCCCTGGCGCCGGGAATCGAACCCGCGACCTCTCCTGTTAACCACTAGCTAGACAACTACTTTATCTAGAACGACGTAACAAAACTGCTAACATATTGACGTATCCAAGCTTCAGCCTTTACTTGCCCGATTTATTCTATTCTACTCTCGGCGCTAGCATGAATGTTGCATTTAATTCCACCGGGCTGTGTTACACTCTCGCTTAGATGCCTGGTACATTGCTACGTAAGGACTAGGCTTACAGGATATTAAATTGTAAACAGAAACAGGAAAAGGAACAAGGATATTTCATACAAAATAACTGGCCGATTCTAATTTATTTATGCATTACAGTTACACATTTATGAAACATTAAAAGGCAAAATTCTAGCAAATCAAACTTTTTTTTAAATTTAGTTTCATCCATCACGTAATTTTAATTCTAATATCTTGCAATTTTCATAGTCTTATTAAGATAATAGAAACAACCGTCTTTGAAATATTTTACAAGTCAAATAACTCGAAACACACTAAACCACTTTTCACAAAATACCTCTTAAAACTATTGCGATCAAGCCTGCACCTAACACTAAAAATAATATAGTCATACAAATCATTTTCCAGCTACTCAGTGCTTATTTGCTAATGCCTCGTTTTGGACCATTTTGGTTACACTGTGTTACACCTTCATTTATTTATTTATTATAATTACCTTCTATATAATAAGGTGTTTTGGTTGAATACCTGATATACAAGGCCATTTTAAACAGAAAGCCTGGTCCTTAAAGAGAGAGACTTTGCTACAGAACGTTTCGCTGCTAAACTCACACAAGTCTCGCCATACATAAATATGTATGAACGACCCTCTCACGGATTAATATGGATGGGCTTAGCTAACCCGAGCTGGGATTGATCCTTTGTTTCACACCTTGCTCCGAAACAATGTTAGGGTAACTAAGTTTGTCCGTGTTTTTTACTTGGATTCAAACAGATTCGATTTTCTGGACTACAATCTCTTTGGGCTTGATGTTAGTCTTAGAGTGGAGAAGGGAATTGTATCGAAGGTGGAAATCTTAATTGACGTAAAGGACAATATGTTGCATATCTCGTACGTCAATTAAGATTTCCACTGTCGGTATGTTTTTAAATTATTCTTATTATTTAGTAATAGGCGAGCAGCTTACAGCTGATATGCGTATATCTATGTTGGACATTATGTTATCATAATTAAAGTCAAGTAAAGACTTACCTACCAGCTTTCAATGAATAAAAAAAACACTCCAATACGTCGCGTTCCTCTAGTTTCGAGAAAATCGCGGACTCTGTATTATTCAGCTGCCGAAAACCAAAAGACTTTTTTGAATTCGCCTAAAAATTTATACATTTACGCCTATAAAGACATCGAAAATTCATTTCTCACTACATCTATTCAAAGTGGGGAAATAGGGAGATCTAATTACCTCGCTCAATCACTACGAGGACTGCCCCATTCATTATACTCTAAGTGGCCCCGGGGTAAGAGGCCCTTGCCAAGGGGCCCCGGGGAAGAAAGGCGCCGTCTGATTCGGAGAAAAGGTTTTTGTTAGATAATTAAATGTGGGTACAATTGACACTTTTCTCACAGTAAATGTAGGGCAATTTGTACCCTTTCAAGGGGTGAAAGAGTGATTTTTAGATGTTTCCGTTTTGGGGGTGAGAATTTTTTTTATTGTCTTTTCGAGTGTTTCAGTATTGCTGATTTAATTATCATTCATAAGGACAACTTTGTTATTTAAATTCGCAGACTTACGGCTTTACTTCGATTGTATAGTATCCTTGAGAAAAATTGTGAGTAGCTTCTAACATTTGCCGCTTGTCGTCTATTAAAAAGTCATATTGTATCTTTGAAGTCACCCTGTATCTTTGGTACAAGCCTTTACACTATACGAATATCCTATCCGGACTTGGCCCCCGTGTGTGTATGGCCTAACCTTCACGGGGTATGTGAAGAAAGACCCGTACCCCTGCAGTGGGGACGATGTGGGTTGTTAACATAAAAAATATCCTTATGAGTTAAATATAATAATTTTTAAAATATTTATTTGCACACGTCCGTAGGTGTAATCTAAATGCCCTACACGTGACCGCGGGTGACGCTAAGTGTAACACTAGACTACCACCGTCTATACCTTTTGGATAGAAAGGGTAAATGTGCCACACGATAAGAAAAAGACCTTTTAAAATAAGCGTAAACCAAATCTTGAACGCTCCATACAAATTGATCGTCATACATATTAACCATTTTTGGCGTTTATTTAAAAAAACAAATATGGTAGAACAAAAGTCGTCAAAATTGATCCGAATAATATGCTACATATAGTATTCATATCTACCATAAAAATCACCTTTATACTGTGACGCTGTTTACCTATAAATGTCCGAGCCTATTATACCCCCCTCCCCCCAGTACACAACAATAATTCATTAGCCACCGCAATCATTATGATGAATAGCGCAGATCAATCTCGGCAGAATGAGTGATTGTGCGCAAGAGTGAAGCCCAACCCTTTAGCGATACGGGGCGCGGAAGTGCGGTGGTCATTACGAGAAAATATGTGATTTATTATTGCAATACAATAATAATAATAAAAGTTAAGAATAGGTTAAATGGAAAGGATTGTTTGCCAGTTTCCTTTTTTTTTTACTTAATTGCCTAAAAAAGGGAACGTATTTTGGGTAAATGTATAAAGTCAAAAGTCTTTTTTTAGATGCTGTACGCATTCTTTTAAATCGTAATTTTTTTCTACCTAGTACAAAGTTCCTACCACTCGGAACTTGTACACTCAACGTTTCCGGAAGTGCTAGCGGAGCGAGAAGAAACGTTGAGTCCAAAAAAACTCGCCCCAACACAATTTTTGAAATAAAATTGATGTCATTACTAAAGCTATGAGCTGAAAGATCTATATATGTCCATACATCTTTATCATCTATATAGTCTAGTGTTCTATAGTAACCTTTGGAACATAAGCATTTCTTCGCATGGGTTTTAAATTTATTTGTCTATATTAATAAAAAAAATGTATTAATATTGTCTATTTTATTGTATTACCATCTAGTACCAAAAGATCAACACAGGATACATTTTAAGTTTTAATATTTTTGTAAAATTGAAGAGAAAGAAGTAAAATGAGAAATTTATTCAGCAAATATAAACAAACCAAATCCAGAAAAGAGATAAATTGATTAGGTTATTGCCTTTAAGTTCTGTTTTCATATCCAACTTGACTAATGCACGTTATATAAAAACTGCAAAAATATTTTTACGAAAGGTTTTTGGGGAAAGTTGTCAAGACTATTGACAGAAGCTGTTTAAAATAGAAACAACAGTAATGGATCGGAACCTCTTATACTTAGGGTCAAGTTTCGGATTGAATCTTAAAAACAATGAACGCCATATTCTTAACCTTGTAAGTAAACTTACCTCGTCTGTCTGGTACATACTCCTACAAGTACAATTAATTTTCTCAGCGTCCGTCCTTCGGGACAGCTTCTGGAACATTATATATATCCCCACATCATTAACTGCGCGTGAGACTCGAGAATTAATTTTAGTTTATTCATCGCATGGATCGTTAACTATAACATCACTGGGTCGGTTAAGTCCAGAGGGAAGATAGTTAACTATTGTTTTAACTGTACCTAACTTAGGCTGAGCTGAGAAATTAGGGGCAGAGATAGTAAATGAACCAATCCGGACTTGGCCCCGTGTGTGGAGTATGGCCTAACCTTCCCGATGAATGGGAAGAGACCCGTGCCCCTGCAGTGGGGACGTAATGGGTTGTTAACATACCAAATGATAATGACAATTTCTAGATCAAATTAAGATTTATGTTGTACTATGGTTAAAACATAAAGCCCTGCTAAATATTGTAACGGAGCCTAAGTTTTTTGAGCGCCCGAGATTCACGCGATTCTATACTTTGATGGAACCAGCTTTTTTGTATTTTTCCATTACACTATTTTCCGATTTTTCATGAAATTACGCTTATAATCTTAAAATCGTGAAATTAAGTTTTACGCAATCTTATAGGTGAATATATATGTATGTACGATATCTAGCAAGTATTGCGACGTGTGCGGAAATAAAACAAACTGAAATAAAATGAGTTTATTGACAATATGCTGTACGAGTTCCCAGTGGTAGGACCCTCGTATCAGGTAGATATAATTGACCACGCTGAATACGTTAAAAACAACCGACTTCAATCGCAACGACTCCAATTTTGCTATGTTTTTGATGATTTTCTCAAAAACCGCGGAATCGATTTCGATAAAATTTATATGGGACCACCTGTGAAGTTATACCCTTTTAAACAAAAAAATAATTTTCCAAATCGGTTCAGGCGTCTTCAAGTAATTTTTATTTTATTTTATTTTATTTTATTTATTTGGGAATTCAAACAACCATGTACGAAACTTATAACAAAAATAGTAACAATATAAAATGTAGATACATACATGGTTCACAGCCAAATGGTTCATGGTTCACAGTAATCGGTGAACATACATTAAAAAAAACCGACGAATTGAGAACCTCCTCCCTTTTTTGAAGTCGGTTAAAAAGAATGACGTTCGAAATGTGTACACTGCTATCTACTTCAAATAAAATATTTTCATTTAATTTCAATAGAAACTAATTAATCATTTTATATCTTCGAGTAACAATGTTATACTATTTCAGTCACTAGCTGAAATAAACCTTACTTTCTTTAACCGGTGAGACTTTGCCTCACACAATGTTAAAAAGTTAAAGTCAATTTTGTTCACTCAATGGAAAAAGTTTTGAATGCGTTTTGAATAGTTATTTGTGTAACAAGCGAGCGAAGTTCGTTTTTGTTGCAAATGCTGTTTGTTTGAGCGCGGTAGCGAGATGTTTGAAACCTGAGCGTTGTAGCAAGATATTCAAAGTCACATGATACTAATCAATTTCTTCTTCTTATCGTGTGGCACATTTAACCGTTCTATTGACAAGGCATAATCAGCGGTTGCCTAGTTTTGCACTTAGCATCACCCGCGGTAACGGGTAGGGCATTTAGATTTACACCTACGGACGTGTGCATAATGTGCAACGCGCCAACACACATATCTAGAATATAGATGTGCAGGTTACCTCACGATGTTTTTCCTTCACCGTTAAAGCAGTCGGTATGAAAATTCACGTTAGCTTTGAAAAACTCATTGGTGCACTGGCCAGGATTTTAACCCACGACCTGGTTAGGAGGACGGAGTCACTACCCGCTGCGCCACCGAGAACGCTTGTTCTACTATGTTCTACTAATCAGTTTATTTTCGTGTTATACATACGATTTTACACTTCAAGCTGTGATACATAAACACAGTTGTTTTTATTTGAAAAATGTTGTTATATTTTAATGAAAGCCTGGATTGGATATGTTAATATCCGCCGTTAAAAAATACATTACATACTTAAAAAGAAAATTAGAAAGATAGAAATAGCTACCAATAGTTGATCACTTCCCTATCTGCCAATTACTAGTTTATTCCTAATAAACTTCCTTTCACAGAAAAATAAACATTGTTTATTTAGTTTTTATACGGGATCCAAAATCAGTTAGAAAAAAGAAATTCAGCCAGTCTACGGCTGGTACGAAAAATGAGTTCCATTTATCTAGTCCCATGTTTTATCGGCAGGAAGCTGTACGTATCACTTTAGATGGTTCTAGTGACCGCGCTTGTCACAGGGAAAGGTATGGCCCATCCGGAGTGATGCAGGTTTCGCTCAAAATGATTGGGTTTTGGCAAAGACCTTACGTGTATGGAGAAGTCTTCTTTTGCTGATCGACTTCACTCAGTTCAATTTAGTACAAACATGAACTTCGTATTCGTAACCTTTGAAAAGCGTATAATGCTTCGTACGCGTATAATAAACATACGTATATTTTGATTTAATTTGATATACTTTCTTGCAAAAACAAATGAAAAAAATTACAAAAAGGAAATAACACAAAATGGCTGGCCTTATTTTTAAGGACAATAATATCTTCCATGTAACCTTTAGCACAGATTACCCAATCCTTTGGGTAAAGTACACAATAATAGAATCAAATAGGGGGTAACGATAATGACATATGTATGGTTTTGGGTAAACCATTGAACCATTGTTCTGAAGGTCTTACAAATCAGTACAAAGGTCTTTGGGTTTATTTGTTTTATTCAACGTATATTTAACGAAAGCGATGGATATCCTCCATTTGGCAAATGCTTGGTTTTGAATAAAGGGTTGTTTAACTAGAAAACCTGACGTCACAGAGATACATACAGGGTGTAACAAAATTGGCGTAGGACCCGTTAACTGGGGATTCTACTCATCGTACTGAACAACTTTCGTTCTACGACTTTGGTCAAATCGCAAAAAGATGTTTGGACTCTCCATACAAAAATGGTAAAACAGATGATCAATTTGTATGAAATGTCCAAAAATTGTTTTGTGATTTGAGCAAAGTCGTAGAACAAAAGTTGTTCAGTACGATGAGTAGAATCCCCAGTTAACGGGTCCTATACCAATTTTTTTTCATCCTGTATACAGGGTGTAAATCCACAGGCAGGTGTGTCAAATTTTTATCAGGGCTTCTACTCCTGATGCTGATCAACCAACTCTCCCCAGGAAAATCTATAGTCAAATTGCAAAAAAAAATTTGGACTCTTCATACTAATTTGGCTGATCGATTTATATGAAGAGTCCAAATTTTTTTTTTGTAGATTTACAGCCTGTACGGAATTTTCTGCGAAATAAAATTCAAAATGATTTTTTTAACAAAGTAAGTTAGATCTTATAAAGTTAGGTGTAGGAGTTTTATTCAGTTGGTACTCTGGCTTATCTGGTTGGTGGATCTTATTGGGGCTTACCAAAAAGGCTGTCAAAGGAGCAAGCAACACATTCGGCCAAAGTCTAAATCTATCGACAAGATTAAAGAAAAAAGAAGGGCTATTGGAATTTAAAAAAGGATGGATTTTAAAATAGGAGACATCTATCGAAGAACTGGTATAATGCGTTTCAACAAATAGTTCCTATGCCGTTATGTTGGCAGCAATGTTTTCCACGCACACTACATAGAACTCAGACACACACTACATAGAATGCAGACACACCCTAACAAAATCGGTAGAAGAGTCTTCGCGTGTTGATGTCGTTGATAGACAGTGGTGCCATGTGGTGGCAAAGGAACTATTTGTTGAAACGCTCTATAGGCTCAAACCTAATTCGCGAGTGACAATAGCGTCAGGAAAAGTTTTATTTCAGGTTCTGTTCACTAATTTTGCGTGATTCATATTATAATATGATTAAAATTAAATATATAAAAAAAAGAAAGTTTATAACAAACACATAAACACACAATTTATAATATTAAGCAGGATATCAAATAACGTCATGTAAATGGGCGTAGGTAAAATTAAAAAATTGTGGTTTGGGCTTACGTTTAGAAAAGTTATTTCCAATATTAAGATATGCTTTTACAAAAGTCTACGCCAAACAGTTATGGTTGAGTGATAATGACGAAACGTTTAGTCGCTGACGTTCTGAATTTTGTATTCATGACTAATTGTATTTATTAAATTTTTAATTTTAATTATTTTGACGATCACATTATACTTTGACATTTTTAATAAGCTATTATTGTAATTTGAAATTGATAATGTGAAATAAATGAATCTAATCTAATGTAATCTTGCTTTTTCAATCTATTTACAACAAAAAAAGTCTCCAGCTTATAATTTTTATTTCTAAAGAGATTAGATTAAACTTCAGACACCTTCTGTACGATGTCCTCGAAAACCACAGCGTAAGCAAAACAAAGGCATTTAAATTCGCCCCTCCAACTCGGTGTCTCGTCCGAAAAACTGTCAACAGCAGCCGCGCTGCCTTTGTGCCACTCTGTATATATGGTCTTTGAGTCGGGAGCACGCTGTAGCTGGATGTGACGTCACTGCAACTGTGATTCCAACTTAGTTTTGTGTTAAAGGTGCTTGTTTCACATCATCATGTTCAGCCGAAAGATGTCCACTGCTGGACAAGCTTACATGACACATAATTACAACTATTACTAACGGTTGGTTGCCGGGACTTGTACCGAGCACACGTCTGCTGAGTAAATTTTTTAATTATTTCCGTTTTGGAGTAGTCTCAACGATATTTTTGTGATGGGGAAATAGCTGTGATTCCGATTCAGTGATAAGCGGTCATAAGAAGAGGATTAACTCGGGAGACAGCTCCGTTTTCCGAGTTCCAGCAGCGAACCACCACGTGGAGCGTCTTTAAGTGCCTATCCCTTAAAGCCGTGCCTTTTACTTGACATTGGCGTTTCGCCATTTTTTTTTATTGAAGATTCTCTCATTTTTCACTTGACATTGGCGAAATCATTCTTTAAATGAGATGTGGAATGCCAAATAGAAAAACAGAATAGAATATAACTATTACTAACATCTTACATGACGTGATAATTTATAGAGTAGAATAGAAATAATTTATAATATCTGCAAGAATACATGTCAATGTCGATACATAATAAGGTTCTGCTTGAAACAAGGTGTAAATGAAAATGAAATAGTGTTATTTGAAGCCTCTTTTTATCTGTCTGTGGTGTCTAAGCTCCAAATGGGTGAATGCAGTTTTTCACTTGGTTCTTAGCCTTTTTAGAAAAATCTTTCAATGTACATAGATTTTTAGAATTATTCGAGCTTGTACTTTCAATATTTTTACCTTATTGCTTGAAGTCGATAAGGGACAAAGTTTCACTTCCCTTCAGGTACCTATTTTTTTATGTTCGCATTAAAACCCCATCTAAACCGCGAACGACGAAGTATCTTGCTCCCAAAAGCGGAAAGATTCAAAAGTAACTAAACAAAATCTTCTACTATACGTATCTCCGTACCAATGAGACTCAAAGTGGGTAGTAATGAATAAACATCTAAACGCTTCTAACGGCTACTGTCAATATATTAGCCGACAAGTGGTGGCGCCCTGGAGTGCGTGGCTGGTGCGAGTTTAAAGCTGCGAGCGGGTAAATAGCCGACAGACGACGGACGACATGCGGCTTTAGACCATTAAGGCGCGACGTACACTCAATCTGAGCAGGTTGATGCATGACAATATAATATCGACCGTAACGCCCTACTCATTTTAAGTTCAGTGTGGGTACCATTGAGGCGCGGCGGTTACGTCAAGGCCGAACGCGAGATTTCGATGTTTTTATTACTTTTCTTGGCTTTCAAATAAGTTTTAAAAAAATCCGTTCAAGATAAATTGAAGGTATTAAAATGGCCGATTTTTGTGTGTTGGTTTCAACATAAACAAATATTGTGTTTCCGAGAGAATTTGCAATTAATGCAAAATACAGGGTCTACAGGATATTTTTTTTTCATCAAAGTTTTTGTTATTTTTATGATTCTGTTCAAGACAATTTGTTTTTCATTGTTTGAAGTATGTTATATATTTTTTCCATGGTGACAGCTTTAACCATTATTTCAAGAATTTGAATTGAATATTGCGATTTGGCTATACTTAGCGCCTTAAAACGTTCAATCAATCAAAATCAATTTTTTTTCTTCTTTCTTCTTTTCCGATATATACAATTTAAATGTTGCTTTTCTTTATATTGCAAACAATATAACCGCCCGTGACTCGCATCACGCTCCAATCCGCAGTAAACTGACCCCAAGTAGCTGTCCGCTGGGCTCTGGCAGTCGGATTGAATGCCACTAATTCACGTCTCACTGCAGACGGCACACTCCGACTCACTGCGGGTGCGAGTCGGGTTACATCACTATTACTGCTCCGAAGAACAACCTAAACCCGACCGCAGAAATATCATCATCATCACAGGTGTCGGTGGATCACGGTGTAGTTACTTCGACCTCCTAATCAGAAGTCTCGGGTTCAGATCCTGACCAATGTGCTAATGAGTTTTTCCAAAGTGCACGATGGTGAAGACGATGACGATGCGTATGATACGACTATCATAGCGTAGCACGCCCGTGTAAATCTAAGGCGGATATCACATTGTACCAGAAACCGCTCCGGTGTGCAGTGCTGCGGATTTTTACTTGACACTGTCAAACTAAAAAACCGCAACACCGCACACCAGCGGTTTCATTGCAGTGTGAGATCCACCTAAATGCCCTACACGTGACCGCGGGTGATGCTTACTGCAACATCAGGCAAGCCAATTTCGTGGAAAAGCCTTCTATATACGAATGAAATCAGTATTAACAGCATTGATGTGTTCCGATAATGTCACGGTTCACGGTATGAAGGAAGATCGCCAATTCCTCATCGCGTTGGGGAATCATATTGCCCGCTTCCATCTTCGGTATTATCATCACTTGAGATGACCATCAGTTGAGATGATGCTTACGACTAAAACTAACTGTGTATAAAAATATTTACTGCATTAAATATTACTTCTCTCATCTACAGATATAGGTATAAATGCTACTGTAAAAACTCGAACTACGGTCAATCCTAAGATTTACCAATATACGAGCCTTACTGTAACATAAAGGTACACAAGAATCAACTACACCGAAATCCCTACAAAAACAATACGCTATCGTTTACCGAAACAACATGACCCGTATCACTCGGTAATTACAAACGCAAACCTCCACCGTGACTGGACGATCCGATACGTACATTACGGGGCGGGGGAGGGGGTGTGTGAGGGGGGAGAGGAGGGGTCGGAATAAGAAAGCGCGTTTGCCCCTCACCCGGCTACGAGTTTATGGGTATCGAAATGGTGGTAGGGTTGTCGATACGTGGAATGCTGAAAAGAATTACCCAGCTAAGTTTAATACTGTTCTTGATATCTGCTGGAAATAAATATTAAGTATTATTACAGTATATTATTCAGTTCATAATTTTTAGTTTACAATTTGAACTTTTTATTGCAAAATATATTGTATTAACGGATTATACACAGACATAATTAAATGAAAAACGGCAGTTCATTCTAAAATTACTTTTAAGAATATTTTTGTTCTAAGACTTTATGAAAGCAGAAACTTTTAATTTAATACTTTATATTAAGGGAAGTATTATTTATGTGATTTCGCCAAAATTGCAGAAGAAACTTATGTAAAAGTGTTGCTACACTGTAACCGAGTCAATTTTTTATTTAGTTTCAATTCGATGAACTTCTTGTATTATATTTTTTTAAAGTACTGACACTATTCAAACGACTATTTCTACTCATGAACAGTACTGACATAGATATACCTAATCCGATTACAAGTTTAAAATTAAATAAATAAGTAAAATAAAATAAAATAAAATAAAATAAAAATACATTCAGCCAGAAATTTTTCAATGAACTCAAAAACGATATCCTAATGCACTGCATGATGTTATTTAATATAAATTCCTTATTTCTTACATTTTATTTTTTCGGCGTGACAGCCCTAAAGACCATCAGGCGGCTAAGTACATCAAATGAATTGTAAATGAAATCAGAGGCGAGTGGTCCGCTTTATCGCCTCCCTGCTTCTGCACTACGCAGCGCGGAAAGGCCTTTTATTTTAGTTCTGCTGTACAGAATGGAGTGTGACTAAAAACTCTTTAGACTGAGCAACGCGCGTTTATGAAGTTTGCATATAATTCAAAGGCGCTATCGGCAAAGTATTCCAATCTGGGATACAACATTTTTATTTCATGCAATTTTGTAGAATAAGCAATATATTTTTAATCATCACGTATATCTTAAGATAATTAAATTTTCTTGTATGTATGTATGTATAATTTAGTTTAAATGAGTTTTCATTTTTTACATTGTTTGCCTGTTCAGTCTTTTTCTCTCTTACGCGGAGGTGGAAATGGGACGCGAACGCGGACGGAAATTCGCATGCGGCAGCGTTCCACTCCACCGGACGGTTTTCGTCCGAATTTCGTCGTAGATAAAAATCCGGACGGTACTGCGATGCAGTGGTATACCCTGCGAATCGCGCCTCCGGACGGAGAAGCGATGTCAGTGTATGGTACCCTGCGAATCGCACCGCGTCTCTGCCCGGGAGCGCGGATTCATCGTGCGAACCGCGCCTCCGGACGGAAAAGCGGTGTCAGTGTGTGGTACCCCGCGGTTTTGATATACAAATCAACATTTTACAATACAAACTGTAAATCCGCTCCACCGCAATTCGTCGTGGTGAGCGAAGCAGTGTGTTTTCCGCTTTATCGTGTGGCACATTTAACCGGCCTGCCAAGTTGTTGGTTGGTTGTTCACTCTAAATAGGTATATCAGTTAAAGGAAACAATATTTATAAGTCACCTATCTATATCTGAAATAAATATAAATAAAGGAAATTACATTTTTATCTACAGTTAGTAACAATTATTCCTAAGATGACCTTCGAAACCGCACAATGCTACATACATCGAATAAAATTTCAATTTTCATGGAACCAAGCTTACAAAATTCCTCATAAATCTCTATGCCAGAACTCATTAATTACTGTTAGTAGCATTAATGTTTGGCGGCAAGATACAGCACCAACTAAACTCAGTCCCACTTGAACCCCGCTGGGAATAGAACCCGCGATCTCTGGATGTGAAACTGACTAACGCCACAAAGGCGTTTAAAAACAACTGTTTCGTTAATACGAATGTATATTTTTGTATGTAAATTATCTTTCTCGTTATTTTCTCAAAGGAATTGCTCGATTTATATTAATGTTATTATTCTTATTTTATTTCAGGTAAACATCATAACACAGTAAAAAGGAAATAGTTATTGAGGTATAGTTGAAGCTAACATAACTCACCAAAAAGGTTTTATATTCATAGCCAAAATAATGATATGGAAGCTATTACGAGGGTTTGATTTTTTCCTCGCTTTTCTTTCTCCAAAGAGTCTCTATGGCTCTATGATTTACACTAAAACCTCCTTACAATCAAACTTAAAAACTTGCCGCATTTCTATTTGAAGCACGTGTAGCAAATCCTTTCCTTTCCCCGATTCACTTAGTGCCCTAACAACGCATTGTGGGAGAAGAGGACGGAAAATGTAGCTGAATCAGCTTTCCAAGGAGCCAGAATGGGATAGTTATATTTCTGTCACGTCAGCATTATGGGACTATGTCAATTTGGCGCACATTTGGGAGCAGAATAAAAGGTTCGCGCTGTTATTTTTATTATAATGTGAATTTTCTATTGTTAGGGTTGTTGCAGTGTTAGGTTGGCATTATGCTAAGGTCTCCAGAAAAAAGTTATGAAAACATAATCCTTAATCAAACAGTTTTATAATGGGGAAGAAAACTGATAAAGCTCGCCGATAGAGGCGCTGAAATCGCTTGACTCATACTAACTGTCAAAACGTATAGAAAAAATTGTTTACGTGAACTAAACATAAGATTATTAAAAAATGCCGCGTTTTGTGGTGATTGGTTGCAATAATAATGGAAAATATTAATTTCCTAAAGATTTTCCTAAAGATTTTTCCTAAAGGAAAAGTTACGTTTTCAATTATGTACTTTTCAACTTCGCCTTTAATTGAGGAACAGTCCGAGTCGCATACATTTTCCATTTAACAATTTTACAGAAAAAAACCTAATTTAAAATACCTCGGTGATAAAAAACGCGGAACTAATAAATGAAAGTTGTTATGAGTCAAGCGTTTGTAGCGCCATCTGCAAATAGCTTTGCGTTTTCTTCCCCATTCCTTTAGCTGTGTTGGTTGACTTTTTTCAGTGGAAAGTTAATGATAGTAGATTACGTTCATGAAACTGAAAAACATTCCCAAAGGCACCTACAGATTCTAAATAAATAAATACTCATACCAATTGTTAATAATTAATCAATCATTTTACGAACTTCCCTGTATGGAGTCTCGAAAACTTTACAATATTTTTATCTAATTATATCGGATTGTTCATTGAAAAAGAAGTTGACTTTTCTATGAATAGCATATTATACTCTTTTCAATTTGCCGCTTTCTATGAAATAAAAAATCACCGTATGTAAATAGTTACTACAAAGTGACTTATCAAAATCTGTTGTTGATTATTAAATTTCTTGCTTTTGTCATTTCCACTAGCGCTAGAGTATGAAGACAACAGTCATCTGTGAAATATCTATAAAATGCTTGATACTTATGAAAATATAAATGTAATAAACCGCACATTCCAAACAGCGATAGAAAAAGAAAAGTAGGAAACGTGTAGACAAACATATACATATACGTAATTCGTATAGCCAGTGTATTAGTACTTTCCTTTAACGCAACACTGCAACAACCCTCAGCTATTTGGGAACTACTGGGCAGCCGTCTTGAGTGCAACAAATGTACTGTAGTCAATGTTCACAGTTTTATGAAAACCGTCATATTGCTAGAGTTATTTTAAATTATGAATATTATCGCCTTTTCATTTTTATTCGAATAAAATCCGAAAACGTATTAACGTTTTTACATCCATTGTGTTTTGAGGGCGTCACACGCTAGCTCTATTTCATCTTACGATATCCGCCACACTCATGGACGAAGTGAGGTGACCGTGAAGTTTGAAGCCTCATGCTTGAATATCTGTCCATGAGTGTGGTGGATATCGTAAGATGAAACAGCTCTAGTGTGTGACGCCCTGTAGTCGACAATCTCCTTTTCAGGGGTTTTCCTGAATTTTTTTTTAATTTCTGCAAAAATATTTGAGTGTTCAAACTTTTTTTGAGAAAAAAATGTCTTATACAAAAGTAGTTCCATATAATGAGTAAAGGTGCTTGTTAACGGGCCCTATGCCTATTTTGTTTCAACTTGTGTATAGTCATAAAATAAATTGTTTCTAAGATACTGTTAAAATCGTCTGTTATAAGGGAATAAGGCTTTATTGACTCGGTGGCTAAGTGGTTAGCGATCCTGACCTCTGATCCGAGAGTCGTGGGTTCGATCCCCACACAGGGCAAACTTTTCTGTGATTAGCAGAATTGTTTGCTCTGAGTCTGGGTGTATTATATCTATATATGTATGTATATCAGTCTCTGGTTCCCAAGATACAGGGAATCCTAGTTTGGGGCCAGATGACCGTGTGTGATTTGTCCCAGATATTATTATTATTTATGATGGTATCATAGCTTTAGGTAATCTGTTCTAAAAGAAACCCTAATAAAGGGCCAGATGACCGTGTATCACACACGGTCATCTGGCCCTGGTTATTACCTAATTAAATAAAATAAATGCAAGTGATCGACCAACCCTAAACTAAGATTCCCTGTATTAGTGAGAACCAGATAAATGACAGACAAGATTTGAACTAACCAATAATATTTAAATACATTAATAAATAGATATCTACTATTCTTAGAAGGTTTACCCTAAGAGTAGGCGCGCACGAGCAACGCAACGCAACGCAACGCAACTTTTTTGTATCTTGCATCAAGTCTATGGGCTTTTATGGAAGTGCGCGCACGCGACGCGATGCGACAAACCAGGCAACTTTGTTATAATCCCATAGAATTGATGCAAGAGACAAAAAAGTTGCGTTGCGTTGCGTTGCCCGTGCGCGCACAGCCTTAGTGGGAAGTGAACCCATGACGCTCATTGTCAGATCAATTGTCAGGAGCGCTTACCGCTGAGCCATCCAGTTATATTATCGTATTATTAGGGCGCTAAGTATAGGCAAATCGCAATATTCAATTCAAATTCTTGAGATAATTCTTAAATCTATCACCATGGAAAAAATATATAACATAAGTACTTGAAACAATACAAAACATTGCCTTGAACAGAATCATAAAAATCACAAAAACTTTGATGAAAAAAAAATATCCTGTAAACCCTGCATTTAGTATTAATTGCAAATTCTCTCGGAAACAAAATATTTGTTTATGTTGAAACCAACACACAAAAATCGGCCATTTTAATACCTTCAGTTTACCTTGAACGGTTTTTTTTTAACTTATTTGAAAGCCAAGAAAAGTAATAAAAACATCGAAATCTCGAGAATTTTGCGTTCGGCCTTGACGTAACCGCCGCGACGGTACCCACACTGATCTGAACTTAAAATGAGTGGCGTTACGGTCGATATTATATTATCATGCATCAACCTCCTCAGATTGAGTGTACGTCGCGGCTTAATATTTCTTTTTTCCTATTTACTAAAAACATTTTTTCTTCTTCAGAATATCATATTATCTGTTATCTTCTTTTCCCATTTTCAGTCATAAAAACACTTTTATGTCACAATAAATAAAGCATATGAACACTACATGCATAACTCGGAGTACGTTATCCCACTTATTATAAAATATGGCGTCAAAAGTAATATAGTGGTCTGGTGCAATATAATATGTATTCAAATACAGGACGCGATGGGTGGAATCCCGGAGGAATTCTAATGTAGGTTCGGAAATGGTTAGTGCGTCATGTAATCACTAGATATTTAGTGGTAATAGATGGTTACAAATAGAAACTCAATAATTGACCACGCTGAATACGTTAAAAACAACCGACTTCAGTCGCAACAACTCCAATTTTGCTATGTTTTTGTTGATTTTCTCAAAAACCGCTGAATCGATTTCGATAAAATTTATATGGGACCACCTGTGAAGTATACCCTTTTAAACAAAAAAAGAATTTTTCAAATCGGTTCAGGCGTCTTCGAGTAATCGGTGAACATACATAAAAAAATAAAATAAAAATAAAAATAAAAAAAATCCGACGATATGAGAATCTCCTCCTTTTTTAGAAGACGGTTAAAAAGTTTCTTAATTAAGTATTTTTTTTTAAATTAAATCGTCAATTTCCCCAAACTGGTTCTCTGGTTTCTGGCAGAGTAACAGCGCCACAGGTCACACTTTCGGTGCACAGTACTCATATTTTTATAAATAATGTATTTATACATGTTTTTATTTTAAGTAAGCATGGTGTAAACTTTATCATAGTTACTAAACTATAATATTGTACTGTTTGCTGAATAAAACGTTTCTCTATAAGTACTATGTTTTTCAACCTAGTACCAAAAGTTACTAAATACCTACCACTTGGAATTTGTCGTTGTAGACACGCAGAACACAAAAAACTTTCTTCAGCACATTTTTTTTTCATAAAATTTACAGTTTATAGCTCAATACAGATAGGAGCTGGAGGATCTGACCATACATCCATCCATAATTTGACATTTACATAATCTAGATTTTGTGATAATATTTACCTACAGCACAGATTTTTAACAAGCATTTTCAATTGGTATCTGCCAAACAATAATAATAATATCTGGGACAAATCACACACGGTCATCTGGCCCCAAACTAGGATTCCCTGTATCTTGGGAACCAGAGACTGATATATATACACATATACTTTTAAATACATACATATATAGATATAAAAACACCCAGACTCAGAGCAAACAATTCTGCTCGTCACAGAAAAGTTTGCCCTGTGTGGGGATCGAACCCACGACTCTCGGATCAGCGGTCAGGATCGCTAACCACTTAGCCACCGAGTCAGTCGAAATTATTTCGATTTGGTCTTCTTTTCTTATAAAATCTTATACACTACGCAATAAGTGACTTCTTAACCTTGCTCAGTCTCGAATAGGCTTCGTCAATAACACAAATTGAATTCGAAAACGTTTTACGTTTCGGGGGTATTTTAGAAGAATTGCGACATAAAACTGACTTGCGACATAAGACTGACTCGGTGGCTCAGTAGTTAGCGCTCCTGACAACTGATCCGAGAGTCGTGAGTTCGATCCCCACACAGGGCAAACATTTCTGTGATGAGCAGATTTGTTTTCTCTGTGTCTGGGTGTATTATATACAGGGTGTAAGGGACAGGTTTCCGAAAACGTTAAGGGCTTGCTCAGTAGACGAAACTGAACAACTTTCCACAAGAAATTTTTTCAGGAAACGAAAAAAAAATCGGCTTCTCCATACAAACTGCCCAATCAAATTTATAATTTTGTATGGAGAAGCCGATTTTTTTTTTCGTTTCCTGAAAAAATTTCTTGTGGAAAGTTGTTCAGTTTCGTCTACTGAGCAAGCCCTTAAAGTTTTCGGTAACCTGTCCCTTACACCCTGTATATATGTATATATATATATATATATGTATTATATATGTATATCAGTCTCTGGTTCCCAAGATACAGGGAATCCTAGTTTGGGCCCAGATGACCGTGTGTGATTCGTCCCGGATATTTATTATATATAAAAAACATATTTTTCTGTGTGAACGCTTCATACTATAAAATGTATAAAAATGATATTAATACTTATTGTTAAGAAAACCGCAAGCTTTTTCAATTTGTTCGATTTTCTGATATTTTCTTTTTACTTAAACAATCTCATACACTACTCAATAAGCGACTTGTTAACATTACTCAGTCTCAAATAGGCAACATCAATTTCATTGACGGATTTCGAAAAATATCTTAAATTTGTTTCGAGGGTAGTCCAGAAAAAAATCGTCTTGAAAAACATAGTTTTGACGCTTCATAGTAGAAAACATTAAATAATAAATATATTTTTATTTACAGATTATTGTAATTCATGTTCTTTCTAACATTTTCATATTATATTAAATAATATGTTTCAATTATTATTAAATGAAATGTTAAGCTGACCATTAAAAAGTCATTAGTGTGAAATATATGGAAATATTTCCACTTCGGGCGGTAATATAGTTAAGTCTCAATTCTGAAATTATTTTTTAATTTTTATAAGTAATAATAAACTTATTTTTCGTTGGGGCAAGAAGCATCTCGACTTTTTACCTTAGTTGTTACTATGTATGATATTTTTGAAATTTCAATCAGATAAATCACCCAATTAACCAATTTTATAGAAAAAGTACTTGTTTTTTGAGATCTCGGTATGTGTTCTTTGAGAAAAGTGTAATCCATAGTTTCAGTTTCCAAGAGTAGCCTTTTTACATCCTCTGTACATTTTTTTTTGGTAGGTATTTTGTAGAATCTGCGCTGGAACGGGTTCCGGCTCAGCAAAAATTTTGATTCAAAAATGACATATTTCCAACAAATAATCGTGCTCTATAGAATTTTTCGTGGGCATTTAAATTTTTCAGAACATACATTGACTAACTCGGTGACTCAGTGTTAGCGCTCCTGACTACTGATCCGAGAGTCGTGGGTTCGCTCCCCACCCAGGGCAAACATTTCTGTGATGAGCAGACTTGTTTGCTCTGTGTCTGGGTGTATTATATCTATATAGATATATTATTATATATGTATATGTATATATTTAAACGTATATGTTATAGTAGAGTATAGGGAATCCTAGTTTGGGGCCAGATGACCGTGTGTGATTGTAAAAAGAAAAAAAAAGAAAGAAAGATACGTGTGCTTTTCAATGTATTGTAATAGTAGATAGATACTTACATTATACAGTTGTGTCCCAATAAACAAGGAATCGGAACATTTGTTAAAAGTGGCATTGTCAATTGCAGGGCCCGCGCTAGTTCAACATCGTAAATAACTTAATGCACCGAGCTATAAAAGATTTAGGACTGACTCACACAAATACACGTATACACACACACACGGCAATGACCACGCCCATTCTGTTCGGCGCCTTTGTTCCTAAATACGCACACATGGAAACATTTTATCTTTTTTATGTAAGTATATGCTATTACAATCTTTTTATGGTCATAATCTCTTTTATGTGCCTTATAAATAAAATAAATAAGAACTGCAATGTAACTGTTATTTTATGGAGTGAACTTGTTCCATGAATTTCTTGGGAAATGTCTGGTTTTGACGTGGAGCGTTTTCTTTAGGTTTTTGGTACGTAGTGGGGGTTCTTACGTCATTACCTTAAATATAATGTATAACCGAAGAGTTTTCTCGTCTCTTCAAACAGCTTTGTCTATGCCTCGCGCTATCCGCTCCCGCCGCACGCATACTGTAGGATGGATCAGCATGAACGGTCAGAAACAATGAATAAAAACTATTTGGTTTATATGAATAAATAAAAGCTATATGAATAAAAACTATTTATTCATGTCTACTGGCCAAAAGAAAAAAAAAATGCCATAGATTATATTTAATTTGTGACATTGATGATCGGTGTAATTTGTTTTTTGACGGCTCATTTTATCATACAATGCATGCTGCATTTTATCATACAGTGCGCGCGACGGTTCGTGTAGTAGTAACCAACAGTTAAGTTTCCTACTACGCATGCGTAGTCCGAATCTCCTCGTAGCGCATGTGCGTAGCAGCGTTTACCCGATAATCGCATAGTAAACATCAGGATAACGCAACTTTGAATATGAACAGTGTTATATGAAAATGTATGAAAGTGGGAAAATTTTCAAGGCACCAAACAACAGTGCGTACGTTTTATAAATTCACAAACTTTTATCCCAAAGTATGACACTCCAAGCTCTTAAAACGTAGTGATAACATACATAGTATTTGGTAAACACTTGTAATAAACAGTGAATTCTAGTCGCAGTGATCGGTAAATTAAGGTGAAAATATTATTTGGGCCTTAATTCGCCACTAGCCCCACAACCTCCACCAATCCGGATTTGGCCCCCGTGTGTGGAGTATGGCCTCACCATAACCTTGCCCGACCAGACCAGACCCTTTTTGCATCTTCTGTACATTGTTTTTTCAACCGACTTCAAAAAAAGGAGGAGGTTCTCAATTCGTCGGAATCTTTTTTTTTTTTTATGTATGTTCACCGATTACTCGAAGACGCCTGAACCGATTTCGAAAATTCTTTTTTTGTTTGAAAGGGTAAACTTCACAGGTGGTCCCATATAAATTTTATCGAAATCGATTCAGCGGTTTTTGAGAAAATCAACAAAAACATAGCAAAATTGGAGTTGTTGCGATTGAAGTCGGTTGTTTTTAACGTATTCATCGTGGTCATTTTGGTAGGAACTGTGCTGGAACGGGTTCCGGCTCAGCAAAAATTTTGATTCAATAATGACATATTCCCAAAAATAAATGCATAACAGTGGGGATGACATCATTCAAGTTATTTACAATAACTTGATTAACGAGTAAGTTTTTCTGCAGTTTCAAAAGAAGAGCTATTTAGTGAACAATATTTGTGTCGGTACATTTCAAATACGGATTCAACGGATTAGCAATATCTTGATTCGCGGATGAGATAATTATAATAAATATATATTTTTGAAAAAGTAATAAGTAAGGGGGAGTTGACTGTATTAATATATTATAAAATGTATCTGTACATTTCAAACTGACCCAAGTCCACTTACAAATATGACCGGAGTTATGCCAACTGACAAAAAGTAAGTTAGGGATAATGTACTTTATGTCACTGACATGAAGTACATTATCCCTAACTGAAACTGCAGAAAAACTTACGCGCTTGGATTTTCATAACATATGGATTTATTTATTTATAATGAAAAAATGCGTTAAGAATATAAAAATGACTATATTAATTTATGACGTCATAGTATACTATTTCAAACATATTTGGAACAAAAGTAGTTTTTGGCATTTGATAAAAAGTTACCCTATTACTTGTAGATTACTCGAACAAGAAAAATTAATGATTAATTACATATATTTTTGTTTATACAGTTAAATAATAATATCCGGGACAATAATAATAATAAGTTAAGATTTTTTAAAAGCGATATAAATAATATTTGATTTGTTCCTCACTTGGTATAGTAAATATTAAAATAGATACACAAACTAATACCATTTTCATCACTCCCACATAAAACGACAAAAAACAATAACCTATACTCCGTATGTTCAATGACCACGCTGAATACGTTAAAAACAACCGACTTCAATCGCAACAACTCCAATTTTGCTATGCTTTTGTTGATTTTCTCAAAAACCGCTGAATCGATTTCGATAAAATTTATATGGGACCACCTGTGAAGTATACCCTTTTAAACAAAAAAAGAATTTTCGAAATCGGTTCAGGCGTCTTCGAGTAATCGGTGAACATACATAATAAAAAAATAAAAAAAGATTCCGACGAATTGAGAACCTCCTCCTTTTTTTGAAGTCGGTTGAAAACAGTACTAAGAATCTAATAAAACCATACTAACAGACAGACACGAATCCCACACACACACCAAACACCTTCCCATAAACAACGTTAAAGTCCATTTGCTTAACAAATGGGCAACGGAACAAAAAAACGGTGGGAATCAGCAATTCAACAGCTCAGCAGCCAATACCGATAAATAGGTGGACGAGGAAATGGCGCGGATAGATCACGGAGCCTTAAGCCTTGACGCATACAGCCGTGACTTCACACGCACAGACGTACTTGTAGTGATGTAGGGATTGAACTTGCTTTAGTTTATGGTATGGGGTTTACTCTACTGCATTAGAAAAAGGGTAATATTTGACGGGTTTATGAGTGAGAAATAAGACATAAAATACATACAAAAAAATACAAAAAATCTGACTTACAAAACAATTCGCGCCAAAGGGGCGCCGTCTTAGCACAATACTGTTGGGCTAAGTCAAAAATCAAAATGTTTTTTATTTATTTAAGTAGATGATTTGCACATTCTTTTAAATCGTCATTTAATTTGTAGGGTTACGTACCTCAAAAGGAAAAAAGTAAACCCTTATAGGATTACTCCGTTGTCCGTCTATCTGTCCGTCTATCCGTCTCTCCGTCTGTCTGAAACGCGTAGAGGTAGAAAAATTAAATTTGTATCAAATACTCAGGCCTGCAATCCCTTGAAGCTGTGAAAAAATAAAACTTCTATGCCAACGCAATCAAGAAATACGGCCGTTTATGCCGCGTATTCGGACACTCCCATGGGAATCAAAACCTATACCGATGGTGTATTAATGTTTTTGACTGGCGACCACCCACCGGAAGACGCGTGTAGGCAGGCCTCCCACTCGGTGGACCGACGACCTGGTGCAGGTCGCGGGAAGCCGCTGGATGCGGGCAGCGCAGGACCGGTCGGTGTGGAAATCCTTACCTTTGAATATAGGTTGTAGGTTTTATACAAATCTGTCTGATCATATGTTTCTTTGAGAAATTTTGAGCGGTGTATATTGCATTTCAGTATAAAGTCTTACAGAAACGAAAAATTAAAAAGTAATACGAAAAAAGTGTTTTTGGTTCTTTGAAAAACGAATTACTCGATTTACAAGTAGATACAGTATTATCTGTCTGACTCATTATCAATACCCTCTGCGTTTGTCATACGTTTACTGGTATTCCCGTGCTTTCTTAGCATCTTTCTAGCATCCAAGACAGTTTAATTGCTATATTTCTCAGAAATAGGAGACTCGTTCGTCGGGCCAAAAGAAACTTCCTCAAAATAATAATTAACAGCGCTAAAGAGGTTAAAAACAACCGATTTCGATCGTAACAACTACCATTTTGCTATGTTTTTGTTTTTGTTAATCTTTTCAAAAAGAGCTGAATCAATTTTGTTTTTTTTTTTTTTTATGGAACCACCTCTAATGTATGACCTATCAAAAAAAAAAAGAACCATCAAAATCGATTCATAATTGGCGGAGTAATCACGTAACATACATTGAGAATCTCCCCCTTTTTGAAGTCTGTTAAAAATATGTTGAAGATACTACCTTTGAGGCAGACGTTTCTTCTCACTCCGCAAACACTTCCCGAAACGGCGGGTATACGAGTTCCGAGTGGTAGGAGCTTCGTATTAGGTAGACAAAGAAATAACCTTTGAAAAGTGTATTGTACAGTGCTGCCTTTTTCTAATATTTTAGATTTGTCGTTTAATTCCATAAGTTCTTATTGAAACCGACAAATGAAATCAACCGACTTTCAAACCTTAAATCTTAATGGAACAGATTCATTTGAACTTTTGATTTGAAAGCTACCACAAGTAATAAAAACATGAAAAGTCGAGAATCGGGCTTTCGGTTGTCCCTTAAAATTCAGTTTGAAATATTGTTGGGTAATGCTAGATATTATTTTATAATGGATCTTGCTAGTTCTTAAGATCCCTAAGTTTCCCTCCCTATTCATGCTCAATCATGTCTAGATATTCCAGCACTTAGATAGATCATGACAATATCATGTAGGTCTTTTTGAGCGCTTTTATAATAATAATAATAATTACACATATTAGATACATTTTTTAGGTTCCTTTTATTGTCATGCGTGTCACACGCATGCGGGTCGCTTTAGAAACGCCGCACGCATGCGGGCAGAAACCCGCGTGACTATAAAAGCGCTCTTTCGGCGCGTTTTACATAATCGTCTGTTTTTAATGCATTAAATTGCATTGTTTGAATCTGCAAACAAAATCACAGGTCGTCTGAACAACATCTGTTCTATACGTAATTTTGGTGAATTCTCAAAAAAAAAATGACTCCCCATACAAACTTGACAAATCAGCTGATCGTTTTGTATGAGAAGTCCCTTTTTTTGGATTTTTGAGGACAGTTTGACTAGGATGAGAAGAAGCTTCAGTTTGCTTAACCTACATCTCTTTTCTTACTCTGTATAGAAGCATTATGTTTTACAATATATTCTTGCTATAAAACCCGAAGCTACATTCAAAATTTCAATACCTTACAACCAAATTCCTTTCACGCAAAAAATACTTAAAAATTCCCTTTGAAAATGTCCCCACGAATTCCACAGAGATTCACTTAAAATTCGACACAATTCTCCAGAGACAAGAGGAACTGTGCCAGTCTCTATTCGTCCCAACATCGATAATTACTATGATCATTAATAAAAGGCATCTCAGATCAAGTTTTCCATAGCCATTACAGGCTGACAGTGGAAGAACAATTCCACCCTCTTAGGAGTTGTCGCTGTGTGAACTGCAAATACTAGAGGCGGGGCTATTCGTATATTTCGGATAGGATGTGCTTAGAAGAAAAACAAAACCGGGAAACTTAAATAGACCAAATACTTACTAAAACGGTGAACAGAACTTAGGGAAATCACAAAAATAAGGAACTTAATTGAAATAAAATAGTACTTTAATCTTTAGTTTTAACCCAATTTGTATGTGTTTTTAATGGAGAATAGGCAATAATAAAACCTATATTAAACTATATTTTTATTTAATAATTTAATGTTTCTCGGGATTTTGTTATTTTCCTCCGTAAAAGTTTTAACGGCTTCATGAATAAGATTAATGTATAGATGTGATATCGACTTGATGGATACCCTAAACAGTCTTTGAAATAGTTACGGAGCAAAAAAGTAATGATCTTTTAATGTATCTGATTTTGAAATATAATGAAATTTTGGTGTTTCACTCTTGCATATTCTACATAAAAATATTATAAATGCGAAAGTATGGATGTTTTTTTGTTTATTTGTTTGTTTTTTTGTTCCGCTTTCATGTCAAAACTACTAAACGGGTAATAATAACAAAAAACACATTAAATATCGTGCAGGATCAATTTGCAAATGTCATCTTTGATTAATAAAAGCGCTTTTAAATATAAGCAAATAGTTTAAAGTTTTTACGTTAAACTATTTGCTTATATTTAAAAGATTTTCTTGTCTTACAGAGAAAACTAAAGTACATACTATGGATAACCAACAGCTTAAGTGCGTCCAACTTTTCAACCCCCTCGACACCCCTAGCGTAGCCTAGTTCTGTGCGTGTGTGCGACTACATAAATAGCGGAAAAACCTCCACCAGTCAGCATTCGTCCCTCGGCCGCGGTAGGGGACGGTTCGCGATGTCTCCTCTTCACACATCCTCCTACTTCTTGATCTCCTAGTACCTTACTTATACGTATCATGCATTTCTTAACCTAAGTCTTAGCAAATTTGGTGCTCAAAACGTTGAATTATTTTAACAATTTTACAGTCAGTAATGAATAGTATAGTAGTATATAGTATATAAATATTTTTTATAAATAAATGAACTTTGTTGAACGTTGATAGGTTATAGGGATTTATTATTTAAAAAATAATAGTATTTGAAACAAGTGTGATAGAAGAGTCTTCGAGATGAATTTTTTGGGTGAGTTTTTTCTTTATAATATCTATATTTCCTTTAATTTTCCTTTATTTTGTCTCTTATATCTGAAGTTTTTATGTCTTTTGTCATTTTTGTAACGTGTGCAATACAATAAACGGATTATCTATCTATCTATCTATCTAATTAAGCTAGAAATGAACGCTTAAGGGGTAGATGCAGGAAAATCCATAAAGTTTTTATGTATGACAGCATAACACTTACATGAATGGTATACGATCTTTGTTGGGTCCGTTGTATTTAATATTATAGTCTCAACTATGTTTAATCTATTTACCTATATCAGGTAAGAAATACCATACAATAAATGTTCATTCTTCCATACCTCATAGCAGTAGAGCCTTCAGCGTTTTTATAACCAGTGCGTTTTATGATCAAAGATATACAATCTTTTTATAGAAGTTAGTCTATGGTTACGATACGCGTACACCCGCGTACATGTATTCCTGCCTAAGAGCTATAGTAGTACATATAATTGACCACGCTGAATACGTTAAAACAACCGACTTCAATCGCAACAACTCCAATTTTGCTATATTTTTGTTGATTTTCTCAAAAACCGCTGAATCGATTTCGATAAAATTTATATGGGACCACCTGTGAAGTATACCCTTTTAAACAAAAAAAGAATTTTCCAAATCGGTTCAGGCTTCTTCGAGTAATCGGTGAACATACATAAAAAAAAGATTCCGACGAATTGAGAACCTCCTCCTTTTTTGAAGTCGGTTAAAAATGAAAATATTTTATTCGGAGTAGGTACCAATGTACACCTTTCGAATGTATTTTTAGTCTACATAACACGAGGTTCCTACTACTTGGAACTCGTATACCCGTCATTTCGGGGAGTATTCATCATATCATATTTGCGAGGTAAGTGCATTGAATCAACCTCAAGAAACCTTCATAATGTATTTTGATATAGACAATGTTTTTTGTAAATAGAATTCTGTATTCATCCGCTCTGCCAACAATATTATAGAATTGAAATCCATGAAAGAAGATCGTAATTGTCCGTAATAAACTCTTTATGGCTCCAAATGCCTCTTGTGGGGCCCGCTCTGCATACAATTTCGCCTTTAATGGCAGTTTTACAGAAATTACGACTTTACCCTGCAAAGTTTTGAGTTGGGTATTGAAAATGCTTTTTTTTTCGCAAATGGTTAATGTATGGGACATATAAATCATGGTTGACGCTTCGTGGCGTTGCCCAGCGTTCGCTACGATCGATGCTACGTTGGTACTACGGCCTCGTAATACTTAACCTTATTTGTATGTATATGATTTCAGATGGAACTAGTTCTTTTTTTAAATATATATTTTTTATTAACCACCAAACGCAAGAGTTTTATTATAACTTTTGAAGCATTTGTAACCAAAGAGTTTTATGTACCATATTAGTTCTGTGACTATTTATTTATCTGTGGCATGGCGTGTAGCTTTAAAGCGGGATGATTCCTCTCATACTTTTTAATCTTGAGATATTTATGCAGGTTTTTTATGGTTATTTTCTGTTATGTTTGAGGAAAGTTGTTTCATTCGTTTTTGAGTTATTCGTCTTTCACAGACAAGGATAATGAAATGTTAGAATTTTGTCAGTTATTTTATTTTAGAAATAAACAACACAAGCAAAAATGGGGCACTGCAATTATCCCTTGTCTCGATTAAGCCTTACTCCACACACAAAAAGATAATATTGATTAAACAGACCTAAAGTTCCATATTCTTAGAAAATTACAAATGTGTCAGAAGTGATAGTAAAATAGAGTAAAATGGACAAACGTCAATATTTTCGGAAGCAAAGTAAGAGAGTACATCAAAGTGTGAACGTTACACGACCTCTGACCCAAGGTCGCTAGCGCTGGCTGGCTGCCAACTAGGGCGAAAGCAAGATCCAGCAAAGAGACCGTATGCGTGTCAAATGATTTTAATAAAATACGGCCAGCTCGATAAAATGCAACGAGTTATCACTATGAGCAAGGAGATTGGATTAGAGAGATTTAATGTCTGCGGGCGTTCCAGCAGCAAAGAGACCGTATGCGTGTCAAATGATTTTAATGAAATATAGCTAGCTGGTAGAGCTGGCCATAAAATGCAAGGAGTTAGCACTATGAGCAAGGAGATCAGATTAGAGAGATTTAATGTCTGCGTGCGTGCTAGGTGAACAAATGGTGTAAAGATAAGAAGGAAAGTAAAATATTTTAATGGCTGATATGAATATGTATATACAGGCTATTCGGTAACAAAACTTTTGTTGTACCACTTTAAATAAATGTCCGAAGTTTTTGAACTCTTCATATGAATTGATCGTGTATTTTTGACCATTTTGGTATAGAGAGTCCAAAAATTTTCGATGTTTTAAAAGTGATAGAACTTTGCTATATTTGACTCGAAAAATTGATGCCGTTAATAAATAGTACTGGAAAACTGATACTTAACTTTTATGACATCTTAAATCCCTTCATCTTACGTAGTGATAGATAGATAAATCATTTATTCACAAAAATTACGACACAAAATACAAAAAAGAAAATGAAACAGCAGACATAATTATAAATCTATAACACAAGAAACATTAATAAACAAAAACACAGATAGGTATCTCGTGCCGCATTGTGAAACGGCTCCGAGCTCAGCAAAAAAGCTGCAGGTGGTAAGAGATGACGATGATGCCGAAGATGGAAGCGGGCTTACCAAGATTCCCCAACGCAATATGGAACTGGCTATCTTATCTATACGCCGGAACAATGCAATTAACGTTGATGTTTGAAAATAAGAGTAAAATGAATAACTGTGGAATGAATTGTCGCCTGCGGTATTTCCGGACCGATACGACATTCAAACCTTCAAGAAAAGAGCGTACTCCCAAATCAAAGGCCGGCAACGCACTTGTGACTCCTCTGGTGTTGCGGGTGTCTATGGGCGGCGGTAATCGCTTACCATCAGGTGATCCGTCTGCTCGTTTGCCACCTCTGCCATAAAAAAAAAAAAAAAAAAAATGAGATGGTAGAAGCTAAAGGTAAAAAAAGCTAGCTAGGTGGACTTAGAAAATGTCCAGCCACCAACCAAACCGAGTCCTACATAGTTGGATCCGCCAGGAATTGAACCCGCGACCTCCTGATTTGAAGCAAGCAGAATAGCTACTAGACCACGGAGATGGTAATATTTATGGCGGCGACTTCTCTTTTCAATTTGTATTTAATTGTTTTCAGTTTTCATTTGTGGCTCCTCTGGTGTTGCGGGTGTCTATGGGCGGCGGTAATCGCTTACCATCAGGTGATCCGTCTGCTCGTTTGCCACATAAAAAAAGTTTATATTTTTTAATTTGATTATTATAATTTACTATAGATCAATTCAATTATCTCAGCCATACAAAAGACATCAACGAGCGATGCAAATCTACATTTTCTCAAAAAAAGGAGAATATCGTAAATTTTTGCCTAAACTTTAAGAAGCTAAGCTCAGTAGTTTTGGTGATGGCCAATTTTCATGTATTTTGTTAAATATTTTTATTTTATTTTAAAGTTACAAAAAAAAAAACTTTTTGACAAGTCTTTACAACAAGCCCTTTCATTTGATTCGGTACAGTTTTTAAAACTTTTCAATGTTCTTATTTGCCCCCCAAAAGTGTCCCCTTATACCCAAAATTCATTTATTTAGGCAACACGTCCGTATCTGGGTCACAGAAATCATACAGATTACGGAACTAAGTGTGCACTAAGTTTCAACTTATTCGGTACAGTAGTTTCTGAGCAAAATTGTTGTGACAGACGGACAGACTGACAGACTCACGAGTGATAAGGGTTTCGTTTTTCCTTTTGAGGTACAGAACCCCGAAAATCACAGACTAAGCTATTCGCGTAGTCCAGGAGCCTCTTATTACAGTAATACGGCTATTTACAGTAATTTCACGGGTTCAAAGCCACAGGGTGTGGTATAATTACATTTTCCGGTTCGCGGCCACACAGAGGACACCGTGTGTCCCTTTGTGCCCTAATACGGTTATACTAATGCCAGCCGTATGATACATGGGGCCCGCATATTGCATAAATTCTATTGTGTTTGCAAGCAACAACAGCTATAAAAAAGTTTGTTCAAATATGTTTTGAAATTAGACCAATTTTAACTGTGCTTTCGTGGTGATTTATGTACTTAACTAATACATGTAAATATTGAAAATGTGAATTTTATTTGAACCAAAGAGCCACTCCCCTATTGCATTAAGGAATATTGTCAGTAAGCTCGTCTCCATCTTTGGCATCATCGTCACTTACGATCTTCTTCTTATCGTGTGGCACAATTTAATTTATTTTAACTTAATATTTTTTAAATTTAATTTAACTTACGATCAGGTGGTTACTAGACTTGTGAGGCTTGCCAATTTATGACTGCAGTCACAGAACGATCAAAATCAAAGTCAAAATATTCTTTATTTAAGTACATGCTGTACACATTCATTTAAATCGTCTTTTTATCTACCTAGTACAAAGTTCCTACCACTCGGAACTTGTACACTCTCAATCTGTTCATTACAAATACAATATGTTCCCTGGGTAGGAACAGACAGAGACCACGAATCTCTGATCATTGTTCAGCAGTGCTAGCCTGAGCCACCGAGTCAATATTGTCAGTTAACATTGGGCTGTGTCTGGTTTCCATACTAATTAGCGTATTTTAAACGTATTTCTTCTATACGTTTCAATTAAATAATAATAATATCCGGGACAAATCACACACGGTCATCTGGCCCCAAACTAGGATTCCCTATACTATGGGAACCAGAGACTGATATACATACACATATACATTTAAATACATACATATATAGATATAATACACCCAGACACAGAGCAAACAAATCTGCCCATGACAGAAATGTTTGCCCTGGGTTGGGATCGAACCCACGACTCTCGGATCAGTAGTTAGGATCGCTAACCACTGAGCCACTGAGGCAGTTATTTGATAATTAATATAATCTTTTCTTGAATAACTTCAATGTATTCTATTATAGTGAAAACACGTTTAGAGAATTGTACGCGTCAAATAGGTCACGTTTACTAAATTAGCTTTATTGGATAAAAGCTCGTTTTGAAAACAATTCTTACAATAACAACATCAAATGAAATTGAAATTACTTTTCAAAAATTGCTGTAAAATTACTACTTATTCGTATGCTCTTAAATTATTACACTGTTACTACATTTTTCAATAAAATACCTTAACATTTAATCAAGTCATTTTCATAAATATTTAGATGACTAAAGCACTATTTTACTCTCAGTAAGGATAAAGGATAACACTTTATGTCTCTGGATAAAGGAAAGGATAAAGAAAAGGGTATTCCAACTACTAAATACTAAATCTCTTTAGCGATAGAGTCCACCTCTGAACGAACATACATTCTCATCCCAGCAATAACAAGAGCCTCACACTTTATGGTCAGCCTGTAGACATTGTAACTGATACTTATATTCAAACAAATGTGTCACTTTAGCTAAGTCTAATATACAGGTGTAACAGAAAGGTGTGATAATACTTCAAGATGGGCTTTTATCCATCAAACTGAACAACTTTTGTTCTACAACTTTGTTGAAATCGCAAAGAAATTTTCGGTCTTTTCATACAAACTTGGTTCGCCAGCTGATCGATTTGTATGAAAAGTCCAAAAAAAAAATTTGCGATTTGAACAAAGTTGTAGAACAAACGTTGTTCAGTTTGATGGGTAAAAGCCAACCTTGAAGTATAATCACACCTTTCTGTTACACCATGTACAGGATTTGGTGTCTTATTGTTTAATAACCCCATACCCTCGGGAAGGTGAAACCATACGCCATGGTAGTGGAGGTCATGAGGCTAGAAACCAAATTCATTGTTAGAAGTTTTCCAGCTCATAAGGCCCCTTGTGCCCCTGCTATGGGGACGATATGAGTTGTCAACAGACAAGGCTCTTACATGACTTAACAACTGCCATTTAGTAATAGCAACCGGCACCAATTTAAAGTACCCCGTGATTTATCCTATCTTTTGAATCAAAAATATTGTAGAATAGGCATATGAAAGGGTGAGTAACTCAGCATTAAATACCGTATATACGTGGGGAGAATTATAATTCGAAGGATCATAGTTACGTCAGATTGCTTCAGTAATTATTGCTATCACACCAAACTATGCCATGATAAAGCCAACCTATGAAATAAACCAGTCGCTTCCCAAACAGGAGGCAGCAGATTCGATTTTCAGTGGGGGGGGGGTCTAACTTTGTAGCACTCTTTTTGGTTTGAAATAGGGCATATTTAAAGCCTGCATGACTAGCTTACGACTATGTTTTCCAATTCAAAATCTTGCCGCAAAAGCATTAAAATATGTTCCTGCATGAAGATAAAATTGCGTTGGGATTACTTTGGTTAGTCTGCTTTTCTCTTTTGGCATCATACGAGATGAAAATCGTAGATAAAAAAAATTGCAATCATGTTCACTGCACGTCACATCTTTTTGAATACAGAATTAAATTATTTTATTGTATGGTTGGCTTTTGATAATTTGGACAAACAAACCAACAACGTACATTTTAACATACGTATATAATTTAGCTAGCACGAACGCAACTACAATTCTGCAATGTACTGGAGTGTACCCGAGAAACGGGAGCACTAGTGCGGCGCTAATCGAGTCCCGGGATCGGACCCCGGGACTGCAGTACTCCTGTTGGCAAGCTGCCAATGGATGGGTTGGAACATTTAAGGTCACTTTTTAGAGGTGGGTCGGTACGCGATTTTCCAATACCGAAACGTAACTAGTTATCAGTACCCAATAACAGGTTTTGAAACTATTTATTTTAATAACTATGTATCGGCAACCGAGAAAACGATACTGGTATTGTAGGGTGTTGGTATTTCTACGTTACCAGTTATCTGTGGTTATCGGTGTTATCGCGTTATGGTGGTAAACATGGTATTGTGTGATATTGGTGTCCCTTTCATACTTGCAAGATTTGCTATAGTCCGTCCTGTTGTCAGACCGAACCGTTGCTGTCAGAACGTAGACTTAGAACGTACTCCTGTGTTTTTTCGTTGCTCGTACCTGTTCTGAAACACTTCCGCACGAGAAATTATTCCTTGATAGCAGGACGGTCTTTTGCAAAGCTCGTAAGTGAGAAAAGGACACTCTTGCCAAATAATGCATGACTTGCAATAACTTGAGATATGAAACATGCTTCTCAGTTGTTCCCAATAAATAGTTTCGGAAATACATAGTTTTCGTAATACCGAATACCGTATTTCGGTTATTGCACCAATACATAGTTACAGAAACTATTTACGTTTTAAAACGCCCATCGCTATCACTTTTTGTATAGTGAAAAATTTTGCTTTTAATGCATTTATATCGTAGCTTAAGGTGGTATGCCTTTCGTCAAATATCTTTGTCCATTTTTAATACGAGTATATGGCTTACCAATTAGGGATAAAAAAATATCCAATATTTGATCCAATTGCTGTGCTATGCAAAACATGCTTTGATAGATAGATAGATAAATCATTGATTCACAAAATTACGACACAAAATACAAAAACAAAACAAGAATGGACTAGATGTAAATGCAGCTGCAGGTGGAACTTACAGCGCTGATTTTTAGTCGGTCGATCAAATGTACATTGGACAAAGATATTCGTACATACAAAGTACGTTTTCACTGTGGGAGAGCCATGCTTCGGCACGAATGGGCTGGCTCGACCGGAGTGATACCACGGCCTCACAAAAAACCGACGACGTGAAGCAACGCTTGCGTTGTGTTTCGCCGAGTGAGTGAGGGTACCGGAGGCCCAACCTCCCGCCCCAATTCCCCCATCCCCCCATCCCATTTCAAAGGTCGGCAACGCACTTGTGACTCCTCTGGTGTCGCGGGTGTCTGTGGGCGGCGGTAATCGCTTACCATCAGGTGATCCGTCTGCTCGTTTGACACCTATCACATAAAAAAAAAATTACGAATGGAAAACCGTTCTTAAGTTCAGGTGAAAGTTACAGCTGAGTTGAATGTAATTGTTAATGACATTAATCTTGACTGTTTTCTTGTGATTTCGCATGTTAAACAGTAAGTGCTATTTGCTAATACTAGATGGCAGTGGTTAAGCCATGAAGAGGCCTGACAATGGGATTTGCTCCTAGCCTTACACTCCACCAATCCGAATTTGACCCCTTTGTTTCTAGTATGACACCCTCCTGAGCTATGGAAAAAGACCCGTGTGTCAACAGTGGAGACACTATTGGTTATCAAAACGTATGTCTAATCTAAATGCCCTACACGTTACCGCGGGTGATGCTTAGTACAACACCGGGCAACCTCCCTCTATACCTTGGCTTAGTACATTTAATTGTAACACCTATTACAAAGACAGAACATTGGCCGCTTGCCAGATCATAATATTTTTGTCAAAGTATCTTAATTGCTCAGTCCACTCCGATCTGACCATCCATGAGCAATGTTAATTAAAACTGTAAAATCCTCTCCACTTCTCCGAATAATTAAACATAGGAGGCGGGTAATAGCCAATTTTACCCAATCTAATGGGTAAAATCCGATTTGATGGGTAGCTGTGAGCTATTCCGTCTGATCGAGTTTTGAGTTGATACTAGTCTATCCAGGGACGTATTCGGTGAAAGGCAATTCAGATATCGTGACTAGATCATATGAATTGGCCATATGTATGTATGTGTTGTGTCTTTCGAATAAATGGTTTTCTTTCTTTCTTTTCTTTCTTTCTTTCTGTTCATGAAATATCGTCAGAAAACTCTGAAAACTAGTATCTTAACCTACGTATTCGACGTATTTGGCGAAAGGCAATTCAGATATCGTGGCTAGATCATATGAATTGGCCATGTGTATGTATGTGTTGTGTCTTTGGAATAAACGGTTTTCTTTCTTTCTTTCTTTATTTATTATACTAGAGTTTATTTCGGAGCTCTTTAACGATATGTTCAGTCATTTCTACGATCTAGCGTCTAGTCGCTAGAAGCTGCTGATCTTCATTTCCTTTCTTCCTACAACTATAGGTTGTTACATAAAACAAAACGAGACGTCTGTACGGAGATCGGATTTTAGCTGATTATGATTAATTGATAGTTTTTATATTGATAGAAATTTCATTTTTGCTATATATGTTATATAATAGGGTGACTTTAAATTATTTCTTGATACGAAAGGCTATCCATGTGTTTATGATAAAAAAAAACTTTTCCTAAGGAACCCATCGTCAAATTGCATTAAAAATGTGTACAAAAAATGTTTTTGTTATATTTGTTTAATATTTTTTGTTTCTACTACTAATGGTATTTACTATAGCATCTTTCGAAGAACTGCCCTAGGTGCCTTTCACATTGTTGCCTTTTTGAAAATCCGTCTCGCCAGACGGGATATCTGAAGTGTTTAATTACCAGCTTTTAATGTAAAATCTAGGATTATTTTATGAAGTATTTAAAAGCTTCGATAGTAAATTAGTGTTTAATGGAATGGAGGGAGGCTTTGGTAATAATAGTCTATAACTAGCTTATAACTGTTTTAATGATATTTTATCAGCTGTAATAAAAATTGTCTTTCTTTATGTCTGAAGTGAGTTTCTTCTGGGCTCAACGTTTCTTCTCGCTCCGCTAACACTTCCCGAAACGTTGTGTGTACAAGTTCCGCGTAGTAGGGACTTTGTAGCTAGGTAGAAAAGAAATGATGATTTAAAATAATTTAAAAAGCATCTTCTGAAATAAAAAACTTCACCCTTAAAGCAATCCATTGTATACGTATATGGAAATGTACGTATACGTTCGAAGTCGAACCCATTGGTACATTGGCCAGGTTTTGTTCCCGAGACCTCTGGTTAGGAGGTCCAAGCCACTATCGATCGTGAACCCACCGACGCTTCATTGTAAGATTATTCTAATAATAATATAATCATCAAAATATTAAAATGAACAGACCTTACTCACAAAATATCTTACTATTACTAACAGTCTAGATAATATTACAAAATATGATAGCTAGGTTGACCTAAATAATTTGAACACGTAGCATTAACAATTAGTATTCCATACCACAGCGTTAATTAAATGCAATAATAGCGGAGTTAATATTAATTTAGCCGTCTCGCGCACAAGGTAATCCGAACGAATGTAATACGACCCGTCGCCAGTTAACCGGGTTGAGATGATGGCCGTTTTGATTTATACGTGTTGCATTGCAGTCGCCGGAATTGGGTTAGGAAAACACGAATTCGGGTTAGAAACAAAAGAACGTAGGTGAAATACCTTTTGCAGAAACACTGCTCGTGTATTTCGAGATCAGGAAGGCTTTCACGAAAAAATCCGCGTCAATTTCAGCGCTGAAATAGCGATGAGATCGAAGTTTCACCTTCATTTCAACATTTTCGTATTCAGTAATTTTGACTCTATAGAGCAGCGGTTCCCAAATGGTGTTCCGCGGAACCCTAGGGTTCCGTGGGAAGGTCACAGGGGTTCCGAGAGTTAGGCCTCTCGTAACTACATAGGAGATGCGCTGCCTTTTATTGGTTAATTCGGTATAATTCGGTACCGATCTGTGCAACACATAGTATTCCTACTCTTCCGCGCATACGGCACAAACATAGCGCGCACAAAAATTCCAACCATTAAATTCAAACTTAAATGGGTTTTGCATGGGACTTAAAGATGAATGTTCCCTTTGACGAGGTAGGGTTCCGCCAAAAAATTGTAGATCAATTAGGGTTCCACAGCAAAAAAAAAATTGGGAACCGCTGCTATAGAGTATGTTTGTTGTTTAGACCAAGAGTTGAATGACTAATATTTAATATTTGATTCGATGGGAATTGATTGTACATTAGTTATCCCAGTGCGTCTCGTCTGCTGAGGTCTTCAACGCATTGAGAAGATTAGCACATACTCCACACACGGAGGCCAAGACCAGATTGAAGGTACGGAGCTAGTGACCAACGCCAGTGTCAGATTTTTTCAAGCCGGCCACTGGGCCTCTTAAATGGCTTAATGACTGCCATCTAATTATAACATCCGCAAAAACAGTTGAAGGTTGCTTGCAAAACGCGTAAACGGTCTACTTTGTTACCACTTACACTATTACCGACCAGGTTACGACCGTGTTTGCGGTCAGTTATCCTGCGTGATTGATATAACGAAGACATACCGAACCAGCATCAGCACCTCTGTGTTTGGGATTTAAAGGATTTTATTAGATTTTATTCGTCGTTATTGGAGATGATATGACACATCTATTGATAACTGTACTGAAGAAAAAGAAAAGCTTGCGGGCTTTCATTTTTGGAAGCTTACGTGAAGCAGCTATATGTGCCTCTGAGGCTTGGTGATGATCCACTCGCTGAGGTCCTGGGTGTCTTACGGAATTCAACTTTATAGGATTATAGGTTTGTGGTAGAGCAATAGCAAGCCAACCTGTCAATTTTTCACCATCTTATCTAAGTTTAGTCGCCAAATATCAGTGATGATTGCATTTCCTATGTGTTCTAACCAGTAGAGAGATAAGATAGCCAGTTCTACATTGCATTTGGTTCCTCTTTAATCTTGGTAAGCCCGCTTTCATCTTCGGCATCATCATTTACCATCCAGAAAAGTAATACTATAAAAATTATAGCAAGACCGGGAATTTTCTGTTATACACGGAGAACTAATCTAACTCTGCCAAGGGTTGTCTGGAAGAGATCGCTTCTAGCGATAAGACCGCCTTTGTACACGTAATCCAATATTTTATATGTTATGTAAATTCCTTGTGTGCAATAAAGCATTAATACAATACAATACAATACAATACAACTGAACTTGGTCCTGAACTTTTTTTATTCTAAAAGTTCTTTATTTTTTTGAGTATATACTGTCAAGCTAACTCCTAACTTTATGTCTCCCCAATTGAAGCACTTAAGAACAAACTTCTCTTTACCACACTGAGTTTCGTTAAAACCTAAATCCTAATAGATTTTCCGTCAGATTTCAACTCAAGCAAGTCTCAAGACGAACTTTTATGGATAGAAAAAACTGAAGAATCGTCTGTTATTTGTCTCTGTCTAATGGCTTATGTGAGAGAGGGAGGGGGAATGGCTAGTGGTGGGCATTTCAGTATCAGCGCTTGTATAATTTTTATATTATTCACTAGTTATCTATTGCGGTTATTTCCAGAGAAAACGCAAGGTTATTTTTGTTGTTGATGTGTTGAAGGCAGTTTCTTTTGAAGCCGACATTTCTCCTTGACAGTCAACCGTTTCTCCTTTATCTCCGAAACTACTGAGACTAAAATTTTGACAAAAAAAAAATACTGAATAAAATATTTCTTTACTTACAGATTACAGGCAAACCTTTGACAATTCTTTTGTCTGAATATAAGATGGAAAATTCTCAATATTGTTTCTTTGTGCGGAACCCTCGGTGCGCGAGTAAAGACTGGCAATTGTCCGATTTTTTTGTGGCTAAATAAATTATCTTTATCTTTATCCAACTATCCCATCACTAGTCTTAACGATATATCGCACAGGCCAAACAACGTACAGCGGTATGCTTTTAGCGGACGTGGCGCGGATTATAGTGGTTCGCGGTGGGCGTACTCTTGTACGTCTGTGCGTAGTTATAATAAGTATACTCGTAGTTTGCAGACTTAGAGCTAGCTAATCTACCGACAGATACCAAAATAGGTATTTTATGTTTAATTCTTGAAATATAATTGGACAGAGTGATTTTTATGGCGTATGTGACATTATCCAGGCTATGTATCGACGATTAAGAACCAAATCTCAAAGTTTGGTTTCTGCAGATAAGAGTTTTTGATTCTTAATCGTCGATATACCACTTTACAAATAAATCTTCCGATGATAGATTTCTGACATCATCATAATCAGCCAAGCTAGGTACCATTCGCAGTTTTATAAGTAGAACATAAGAGTAAAAGCTTCCCTAGAGGGCACTAGCTGAAAATCAGGGCTCTCATTTTATGAGGATAGCACATGTTGAGTTGTAGCCCTTTTCGGTGATTGTTACCCATTATTATTACATATTTTGTCTACTTTTATGAAAAATGTATCACTGAATAAATATTTTCTTTCTTTCTTTCAACATGCTGTAAAGTTTCCGGGAGTGTTCGTATTACACCCTGTATAAATGGTTGCTGTTGTCATGGAAATAACCTTCTAAAAGACGCGCCAAAAAAACGTACAATTCGATTCTTAGCGAGTTAAGACCATCTCCGCGAAAGTCGTGTCGCCTGCGCTTAAGCGCGTCACACACGGTAGCGATACTATACTATTTTATCTTAAGATATATAAAATATCGCTCCCCATACAAATTAATGGACCATTACAGTCTGCGAAGATAATAATTACACATATATTGTATATTCTCATCGCGAGATATGAAAATTATTGTACGATGATACTTAAGAGTTCTCATAGAGTTGTGTTTGTGTTGAAATACGCACTTTCTTAACGAAAGTGCGGTTCCTCAGAATCAAGTACTTATAGAAACCAGGAAAAATATTGAAAAAATCCGCTCTTCAAATATTTTTTTTCAGGTTTTCATACAAATTCTTGATTCACTATTCAGATTTAGTATGAGAATCTGAAAAAAAAAATTTGAAGAGCGGCTTTTTTCAATACTTTTCCTGGGTTCTATACTTGATTCTGAGTAACCCCTTAAAATTTCAAACGCACTTTTTTAACACTCTGTATACAGGGTGAAATTGAAATCGCGGTCCTTTTAAATGCGCCTTCTAGTCATGACACTAAACGACTCTCTCTAAGCAACCAATTCAATCGGAGCAAAGAAAATTGGACTTTCCGTGCAAAGTTGGCTACTCAGCTTATTGATTTGTATGAAGAGTTATTTTTTTTCTCTCCGATTGTCTTGGTTTCTTAGAGAAAGTTGTTCAGTCTCATAAGCAGAAATCACGGTTATTTGGTCCGCGAGTTAGTTATTCACCCTGTATTATATTATAATACAATAGTATCGCCGCCATGTATACTGTGTACATATGTACCTTATTTATATAAAATAAAATAAAAAATAAAAACAAAATCAAATATAATTTATTCGAAGTAGGTATCTCTTACACTTTAAGAAGGTATTTTTTTACCGTTACGTATAGGCGACGAAGCTCTTACCACTTGAAACTCGTATACGCTTAATATTTTATCTGCATCTATGTATATCTTAAGATATTATATTATAGCATCGCCACTATGAGTGATGCTCAGATACGATACTCGTAGGAATCGCTCACAGTTTCGTGTCACGTAACGACAGAACGTCTCCGCAATTTGTCAGGACACCGCGAAATTGCCTTTTGTTTTGTTTGCGCGCGCGCCTATCATCGTCGTTGCGTTGTGTTGGAGTTGCCACGAAACTGTTTGCTGTTTTATTTCTGGCTTGAGGAGGGCGTATTACTTTTGCATTCGATACGTGACGCTATACTCCATTTTTAACCTACTTCAAAAAGGAGGAGGTTCTCAATTCGACTGTATGTTGTTTTTTTTGTACGTATGTTACGCGATTACTCCGCGAAATATGGATCGATTTTGATGATTCTTTTTTTGTTTGGTAGGTAATAATACTTCAGAGGTGGTCCCTTATAAATTTTATCTTAATTGACTCAGCTCTTTTTGAATATATTTATAAACTATAAAAGTGCTAAACGTGGCCACTTTTAGAACTATATGAAGATATTCTCAACACTTGCAATGTTAGCTAAAATACCACCCTATGGTGTAATGCTCGCGGAGAAAAGGAAGTCTATGTATCTTCTGCAGTTTAATAAAAATAAATAAAAATCCTCGAGCGCTAGTGAGCTCCGTGACTAACAACCTTAAGCAATGTCAACTACAAGGTTTGCTAAAGGGAGCGACACATTAATTTTTTTTTTTTTATCAGAATCAAAAATATTTATTCACAGTAGGTAGCACTGTACACTTTTCTGGGGTCATTTTTACCGAGTTCTTACCTCTTCTAACTCTGTACCGAACGTTTCAAGAAGTGTTTGGGGAAAGAAAAGAAACGTCGTCGGGTCCAAAAGAAGGTCCTTATATATAAATTTCCTTTTAATTTTCATGTCCAAAAACGATTGATAAGAGCAGGCCAGTCCACTCGAACAGCACTTGATCACGAGTATACACCGACGACAATGCATTGGCCGTGAAAAAAGGAATTGTTTTGTACAGTTATCAAAAAAAGAAAATCACGTTTAATACCCAAGACGGCAACTCATTAAGGCCCCTACCCTCCGTCTCAGCGGTCCTAGGTTCGCAGCTGCGCTAAGCAACTTTTAATTAAATAACAAAACTAGACATAGTGTGTGCCACAGATCTTATATGTACGGAACTGCTAGAAGCGGCAGAACAACTCGTGTTTTGGGGTAGAATTGTGTGAATAGAATTTGTAATTAGTTCTAGTCTGTTTTAATTAGTTCTCTTGCGTCTTATCGCCAATGTACTATCTATCCCTGGAGCAATTAGTAATGTTACTAAAACAATTTCTCTAAAAGATCTGACAATTGTAAGGGGTATTTTTTATACCTCGGCGGCGCTATAGCGGGGTGATGTATGTTTAAAGTCAGTGTGTTTATGTTTTAAGTCTTTGTTCTTACCTATTTAAAAATAATTATTTGACTTTTGCGGTCCGCGGTGTTGTTTTTTAATTATGTAAGTTATTTACAATAAAAATATATATTCTTTTTGTCTATAATTAAAGAAGCTACGAAGTGCGCCACAAAAAAATGGGAAAAAATGTTTGCTTCTATTGAAATTATGAGAAATCGTGTTTTTAAATGCGACTTTGACCTCGCTTATTATACAATATTAGAATTACTTATCTTCCACCTGAAATTCGATTAAAAATGGGTTTACATGCTTGCTTTCATACCTTTTTTTTGCAGATTATTGTACCCCCTGCCAAATGTTCATTGAGCTTCAATACTCAATCATTTATTGCATTCCTTGAGTTTTTTACACAGATGTTAAGATATATTAAAATGTACATCATGGACCCTTCTAAAGCAGACTGTAATGCTTTTCCTCAAATACTTTTAAAATACCATTCTCTATTTAATCCTCATTCTTTCTAACATAGCGCATCCAGTAATGGCGGCTTAACCCCCAACCGCCGCAGTCCAAGTAAATGAAAATGGTGAAAAATGGTCGTCATTACTCACAGCTCTACTCACAGCAAACAACCAGCTGAGTGCCTTTTAGAAATGAAACAGGTTTTAAAAATTACAATAATACTTTGTGCGTTTCTAGGAAACCTGCTTTTTGATTTTGCAACATTATAAACATCATCTGTTTCTTCGTACGTTAAGAAAAATCAATATGTTTTAATCTGTTTTATCTTTAATCATATTTTTATTGTAGATAAGATAAGATAAGATAAGATGAAAGTTGATTTGCTTAAACATGTAGTAGCATAAAATATCAGTATATTTTTAAATGTACCCGCAGACTTTGGGGGAGGGTTTTGTCCAGCTGTAGACATTTTTGGGTGCTTATGACAAGCAATTGTGTACAACAAAATATGAATAAAGAAATGCTTTTTATTTTATTTTAAGAAATTGTCATAAAAATTTCAAAACATAGCATCTAATAAATTGAATTTTAGCTTATTCCCCGTCTGACCGTTTTTTAATTGTGTTATGGACAACATTTTCGAACTTTATGCCTTTAGCACAATTTGGAGTTGAGCAATACATATGTTTTGACCATGGGTCCGATGGGTGTTTTTAACCGACTTCAAAAAAAGAGGAGGTTCTCAATTCGTCGGAATCTTTTTTTTTTATGTTTGTTCACCGATTACTCGAAGACGACTGAACAGATTTGGAAAATTCTTTTTTTGTTTAAAAGGGTATACTTTACAAGTGGCCTCATATAAATTTTATCGAAATCGATTTAGCGGTTTTTGAGAAAATCAACAAAAACATAGCAAAATTGGATTTGTTGCGATTAAAGTCGGTTGTTTTTAACGTATTCAGCGTGTTCAATTATTATGAATACATTGGCCTAGATCATCACTTTCCACCAGGAGGATGGATGATCTAGTCAGGATTGCAGGAAGCCGCTGGATGTGAGTGGCTTAAAACCGTCTTAAGTGGAAATCTCTCGAAAGGCCTGTGTTTCGCAGTGAACTTCTTTCTGTGGATATTTATTTATTCATTTAGTTCAGGCAACGAGGCCCATATAACAAGTACAATGATATAATGATGATAAATATACTGCTTATTTTGTTATTACGAAAAATATTGCTTAAAGTTTCCCCCAACCTCTTTAAAACCGATGTCAATAATTCAAAGTTATTTCAACTGGGGCTTATTAAGAACAACTTAACGAGAGCTTACTGTTACTTTGCAGTAATTACCGTAATAAGAATCGAAGGGTTAAACTTCTCAGTATAATTCCTTGTGCCGAAAATAAAGGGTAGCTTCATTGTTTCTTACTTGTTATCTTCAATGGAAACTTATTTCTTATAAGTTGTATGGAGGGGAAGGTTCTTTGATCATTAGCTGAAAATTTTGTGAAATATACATGTAATTTTTAATATATGAACATTTGAACTGAATTAAATTAATATTAATATTGGAATTTGTTTGCGTTCCTCGTAAAATGTAACTGACTACATCGAACTTATACAACTTATATACTTCAGTAGCTAACATTTAAGTTGATTAAAAGTGCAGGAATTTAAAATTAGAAACTAGGTGACCGTTTATACATCGATCGACGCGATAATAGCCGTTGTAAATAGCAATGGCGTCCGTTCACCCTATACTCGTAACAGTATGTGTAGGGTCACAGGGTTACCACATAACAGCCATGTCCTATATTTAACAGGTATATTTATATATTAAAGCTGAGCCAAGTATGCAACCGGCTTCAATCTGGACAGGAATAGGTATTTGAATTCCGCTTCATAGATTTAAATACCACTCTTAATCATGCTTAATAATTTAAATAATGTTTTTTATGTTGTTGTTAACAACCCATTACGTCCCCACTGCAGTGTGTGAGTGTGGGCAGGCCCCCGACTCGGTGGACCGACGACCTGGTAAAGGTTGCAGGAAGCCGCTGGATGCGAGCCGCACAGGACCGGTCGGTGTGGAAATCCTTGGGGGAGGCCTTTGTCCAGCAGTGGACGTCTTTCGGCTGATAGATAGATAGATAGACGTCCCCACTGCAGGGGCACGGGTCTCTTCCCATAACTCGGGAAGATTTAGGCCATACTCCACACACGGAGGCCAAGTCCGGATTGGTGGAAGTTGTGGGGCTAGTGGCCAACCCCAGTGTCAAAGCCGCCTATAAGTCACGTCAGTGAGACCCTATTTCATATCATTAGGTATAATGACACTGCCATCGATCAACATCTACCAAGTAGCCGTATATACTTGGGAGAATATAAGTTCATACCGCAGACGGCAAGATGGGAGTAGGTATAGCTTAAGAAATGGTCACAAATTGGTAGCAGTGCCAAGAAAACTAGCAAAGTCTGAAAAGTTGACTCACGTGATGGGCCCTACAGTGTTCAACCGACTTCCCGCTGACATCACTGATGCACCCAGTCTGTTTACTTTTAAACACAAACTGAAGCAGTGGCTGATCGAGCAGGCGTTTTATGACTTTAATGAATTTTTATGTAGTACAAAATAATAATTATTTTCAGTCAATTAATTAAAATTTATACATAAGTAATTTTTTAAAATATAAATTATATTTCTTTTACAATATGTAATAGTATGGACTTATTGTATTGGTATTATTATTATTTTGACTTGTAATTTGTTTATTACCAATAAATACTTATGACTTATGGCTTTCAAGCCGCCTATAAGGCCTCTGACATGGCTTAACGACTCCTAGCGATAGCAGCCGGCACCAACGGCTTAACGTGCCATGCGAAGCACGGAAACGATCGAGATAAATGCCACTAACAGTCAAATTCATCCAGGTTATGACTGTGTATCGATGCGATCGATCACGCAAGCCGCATTGAGCCACGGCCGCTTCGATATTTTTTATATAAAATACATATATTACATAGCTTCTTAAATTTTATCGTTTTATATTTGTGTTATTCTTAACTTCGATAGGATTGTTTCCGAATTATCTGTATTTTTTGCACTGTGTAAGTATTCCTAGTATTGCAGTGGTAACCCTAGCCCCATAATAAAAGTGCTGCTTTCGTGCTGAATAACAAATAGTTTGTTTAGTCGAAGTAGGTTATTAGGTACCTATAGTTGGCAGGATTTGACTAACACTGATTGCAAACCGTTGCAGTTGCAACTCTTAAAAATATTTTTCGTTAAAATATATTATTCACACATTCTTTAACTATCATTTTTCTTATTATTTTTTTTTTGCAACTTTCGCGTTCCTTCTTTTTTCTAATTAAGCTATTATTTTCCATAGTGTATACCTGTAGACCTGTTACTTGGCGAATAAAGAGAATCTGAATCTGAATTATGTTTTCAAAACATTTAAAAATCCAGCAAAACATAGGAATGTTCGCTGAGAAAAATATGAAACTGTAGAAATGTCCAACCAGAAAAGATTCCGACTATAATAATGTCAGAAAAAAACTTTAGGAACGTCCACCCTGAAAAATGTCCAAGTGTAATTAAATGTCAACTCAGAAAAATACAAGTATCCTTTAGAAATGTGCCTCCAAAAAATGTCTCATTAGAAATAGAGAAGGGGTTGGTTGCCGGGACTTATACCGAGCGCACGTCTGCTGAGTTAATTTTTTAATTATTTCCATTTTAGAGTAGTCTCAACGTTATGTTTGTGATAGGGAAATAGCTGTGATTCCGATTCAGTGATAAGCGGTCATAAGAAGAGGATTAACTCGGAAGAAACTCGGGAGTTCCAACAACAAACCACCACGTGGAGCGTTTTTAAGTGCCCATCACCCTTAGGGCCGCGTCTGTCACTTGACATTGGCGTTTCGCCATTTTTTTTATTGAAGATTCTCCCATTTTTCACTTGACATTGGCAAAATCACGCTCGTTATGAGATGTGGAATGCCAAATAGAAAAATAGAATAGAACAGAAATAGAGAAGGATTTTTTGTGCAATTCGACTAAGGGTTCTTTGTTAAAAAAATAACTGTTTTATGAGTAGATGCCCAAGTTAAAGGCAGTATCTTTGTCCACAGTACTTCATATCTCTAAAACGCGAACTCACCCCCCCCCCCTCTCCCTTACGGATTACTTACCGCAAGCTACACAACACATACATTTACGTGTGTAAAAACGACATATTTTTAACAGACTTCAAAAAAAGGAGGAAGTTCTCAATTCGTCGGAATCTTTTTTTTATTTTTTTTTTATGTATGTTCACGGATTACTCGAAGACGTCTGAACCGATTTCGAAAATTCTTTTTTTGTTTAAAAGGGTATACTTCACAGGTGGTCCCATATAAATTTTATCGAAATCTATTCAGCGGTTTTTGAGAAAATCAACAAAAACATAGCAAAATTGGAGTTGTTGCGATTGAAGTCGGTTGTTTTTAACGTATTCAGCGTGGTCAATTATTATGTAGCAGTAGTACACTGGCCCACAAAGATATCTGAACCCCTACTAAAGCTATTTCTGATAAAAGGTGTATTGCGGAGAGGTCCATATATCTCTGTGGCTGTCTGTACTAGGTATTTTATTGAAAGATTTATTTGTAGTGTCCAGGGTGTGCATTTAAAAAGGTTACATTAACTTTTAAACCGATTCAGATTTCCTTACGATATTGAGTTATATCGATTTTTAATATATAATTTAACAGTACTGACAAGAGGCGACCTAGTTGTGTGGAATCGCAGAGAGCGTTGCATTTTTGATAAGGTATAGTGTTGTGAGCCTATACAGGATGTAACAAAATTGGTATAGGACCCCTTAACTGGAGATTCTACTCATGGTACTGAACAACTTTTGTTCTACAACTTTACTCAAATCGCAAAAAAAATGTTGGACTCTGCATTAGGGTGGGCCGAAAATCAACTTTTTTTTATTTCTTTATTTTAATAGTGACAAAAAGATGCTAGGTAGGGTAGAAATGACGTGTGTAAAATATTATTGGTCGCTGTTGTCATAAAGAGCCTCCGGATTCACTTAGAAAAATCAGAAAAAAAAATTTTTAGAACCGATTTCAAGAGACCATATTTATTAATTGAACTCAAATATTTTATTATTTTTTGCATTATTTGGGAGCAAATACGGCATATTTTCAAAACAAAACAAAAAACTTCTTCTTTTCAATAATTTTTGACGTCGGGTGAGGGGTCAGGGAGGTGCAGATTGCACTTTATTGCGCGACCATTTTACACTTCAGTAATTACGCTTTGGCTAATTACATTAAAAGAGAGACTGTTGAAGTGCACCCGAAACGTTACGATATATGTCCTGTTTTGCGCAAAATGTGATATTAAAGAAAACATATTGCATATCTATGAAGTATTACCAGTAGGCAAGGTGTCAGTTTAAATTCAACAAAAATTTGAAAAAAAACTTAAAAAAATTGTGAAAGATAAAAATGAAAATATTTTGACAAAAGTATCAAATTCCGTTATTATACTCTACAAATGTTACAGACATATCATGTAAAATGCATAAATCTACATAATGTCTCTTTCCATATTACCACGAAAAATCACAAAGAGATTCAGCGTAGTAGCAAAGCTTTGTTAGACATTTCTGCTTGTAATTGTATGGATTTGGCAAACTGTACCTGCCCCAAAGCTCAGAAAAAGCCTAAAATACAGCGCAGCCTTTTAATCGATTAACTTGCTTCAAGAAAACCTATGATTGAAAATGTCGATGTCTGTGGTACAAAGCAAGCCATAAAATGTTCATATTGGAAGCTCTAAAAGCAAGAATTTATACTAAAATGACAAAAAACACGCAACAATTATTCTACAACGGTTAAGTTTGATGATTTCTCATACATACATTTCAATGAGCCCGATGGTGACAATGAAGTGCTGTTCTAAAGGAAAACAGCTACTCAAATGACTGATTCCAGCGTGAAATATTCCATGCTCGCCAAAACCCGGCGATACGTATGGTGAATCAGATAGAGCAAGGCCTCATTAGGGTAGCAAGAAGCTGCACTGATTTTTAAGCACTTTTTGAGCTTTGGGGCAGCTACAGTTTGCCAAATTCATACAATTACAAGCAGAAATATCTAACAAAGCTTAGCTTCCTACGCTGAAACTCTTCATGATTGTTTGTGGTATTTTGGAATGAGATTTATGTGGATTTATTCATTTACGTGATATATCTGAATTATTTGTGAAGTATAATAACTGTCACAATATTTTGAAAGTTATTTTTTGTCTATCTATCTATCAGCCGAAAGACGTCCACTGCTGGACAAAGGCCTCCCCCAAGGATTTCCACACCGACCGGTCCTGTGCGGCTCGCATCCAGCGGCTTCCTGCAACCTTTACCAGGTCGTCGGTCCACCGAGTCGGGGGCCTGCCCACACTGCGCCTTCCGGTGCGCGGTCGCCATTCGAGAACTTTACTGCCCCAACGGCCATCTGTTCTACGAGCTATGTGCCCTGCCCACTGCCACTTAAGTCTAGCGATTCTGAGAGCTATGTCGGTAACTTTAGTTCTCCTACGTATCTCCTCATTTCTGATTCGATCACGTAGGGAAACACCAAGCATAGCACGCTCCATCGCCCTTTGGGTGACTTTGAGCCTTCTTATAAGGCCCATAGTAAGCGACCATGTCTCGGATCCATATGTCATCACTGGCAACACACACTGGTCAAAGACTTTAGTCTTGAGGGACTGCGGTATTTTGGACGTAAAGATATTGCGAAGCTTCCCGAACGCTGCCCAGCCGAGTTGGATTCGACGGTTGATCTCTTTCTCGAAGTTGGACCTACCTAACTGGACTGTTTGTCCCAGGTATACATATTCGTCAACAACTTCGAGTGTAGAGTCTCCAACCTTCAGAGGAGTGGGTGTAACACGGACGTTTGACATGATTTTCGTCTTATCCATGTTCATTTTAAGACCCACTTGTTGGGAGACTCTACTAAGTCCTTCGAGCATTGCGCCTAGGTCTTCCAAGGTCTCAGCCATGATCACGATATCGTCAGCAAATCGAAGGTGAGTGATGTACTCGCCATTGATGTTAATGCCGAGTCCTCTCCAGTCCAGAAGCTTGAAAACGTCTTCCAGTGCAGCGGTGAACAGTTTCGGAGATATAACGTCTCCCTGTCTCACCCCACGCTGCAGCCGGATAGGTTTCGAATTCTGATCCTGGAGGTGGACCGACATGGTGGCGTTTTCATACAAGCACTTCAACACTTCGATGTATCGATAATCAATTTGGCACCGTTGGAGAGACTGCAACACAGCCCAGGTCTCGATCGAATCAAAGGCTTTCTCATAGTCCACAAACGCCAAGCATAGTGGCCGATTATACTCTTCGGTCTTCTGTATAATCTGCCGCAGCGTATGTATGTGGTCTATGGTACTGAAGCCTTTTCGGAAACCGGCTTGTTCGGGAGGCTGGAAGTCGTCAAACCTGTTATTTTTTGTATTTTTGTTTAATTTTAACTGTCACATTGTCTACTCATAACTTTTCATAGAAATGCAATATTTTTTTCTTTAATATCCCATTTTGCGCAAAACAGGACATATATCGTCACCTTTCCGGTGCACTTCAACTATTTGTCTTGTTATGTCATTAGCCATAGCGTAATTACTGAAGTGTAAAATGGTCGCGCAAAGTGCAATCTGCACCCCCCTGGCCCCTCACCTGACGTCTAAAGTTATTGAAAAGAAGAAGTTTCTTTATTTTGTTTTGAAAATATGCCGTATTTGCTCCCAAATAGGGCAAAAAATAATAAAATTATTGAATTCAGTTAATAAATATGGTCTCTTGAAATCGGTTCTAAAAATTATTTTTTCAGATTTTTCAAAGTGAATCCGGAGGCTCTTAATGATAACAGCGACCAAAAATATTTTACACACGTCATTTCTACCCCACCTAGCACCTTTTTGTCGCTATTAAAATAAAGAAATCAAAAAAAGTTGATTTTCGGCCCACCCTACTCTGCATACAAAAATGGCAAAACAGATGATCAATTTGTATGGAGAGTCAAAAAATTTTTTTGCGATTTGAGCAAAGTCGTAGAACAAAAGTTGTTCAGTACGATGAGCGTGGTGTAAAAAAAGTGCGTTTGAGATTTTATGGTGTTACTCAGAATCAAGTAAATATTACCGGAAAAATATTGAAAAAATCCGATCTACAACTTTTTTCAGTTTCCCAAACAAATTATTGATTCACTATTCAGATTTAGTAGTGGACACTGAAAATAAAGGTGTAGAATGGATTTTTTAAATATTTTTCCTGTATTTACAGTGGGAGAGCCATGCTTCGGCACGAATGGGCCGGCTCGACCGGAGTGATACCACGGCCTCACAGAAAACCGGCGTGAAGCAACGCTTGCGTTGTGTTTCGCCGAGTGAGTGAGGGTACCGACCGGTGGCCCGTAGAGTTTCCGTATACTTTACGGTCTTCTCTCTTATGAAGGCATCATATTACCTCACAGCAGGGGCACGGGTCCCTCCTATATCTCGGGAAGGTTAGGCCATACTCCACACATGGGGGCCATGTCCAGTTTGGTAGAGGTTGTGGGGCTAGTGGCCAGCCCCAGTGTCAGAAGTTTTCAAGCCACCTATAAGGCCTCCGACATGGCTTAACGACTGCCATCTAGTGATAGCAGCCGGCACCAACAACGGCTTAACGTGCCTTGCGAAGCACAGAAACGGTCGAGATAAATGCCACTAACAGTGAAATACCGAATCTGTAGTCAGTTAACTTGCGTGATCGACGCGAACACGCAAACTGCGAGCTACGACCGCTCTGAGAAAAATGTGACGATTTACATTTAAAAATGTATAAAGCTTCATTCTGAGTTTCAGTTTTGATTTTGATACCTGAAGATAATTAAACTGTTGTTTATACCTTACTAGCGACCCGCCTCAGCTTCGCACGGGTGCAATGTATTATATAAGGTGCTACTTTATTAGTGCCCGATATTTTAGTCAGTGCTTCTACTCCTGATTCTGATCACCTTTCCCCAAGGAACCCATAGTCAAATCGCAAAAAATTTTTTGGGCTCTTCATACTAATTTGGCCGCTCGGCTGATCGATTTGTATGAAGAGTCCAAAAATTTTTTTTCGATTTGACTATGGGTTTCTTGGGGAAAGTTGATCAGAATCAGGAGCAGAAGCACTGACTAAAATATCGGGCACTAATAAAGTAGCACCTTATATACATATAAACCTTCCTCTTGAATCACTCTATCTATTAAAAAAAACCGCATCAAAATCTGTTGCGTAGTTTTCAAGATCTAAGCATACATAGGGACAGACAGACAGCGGGCAGCGACTTTGTTTTACACTACACTCGGCTTCAAAAAAATCGCACGTCCGTAAAAATAGGCTTCAAGCACTGTTAATCCTTAAGACAAGCAGTTATTCGTAGCAATATTGGTATCATTTGAGAGCCCTATAAAAACTCTTTAAAAAAATATCCATTTCATTTGATTAAAGAAAAAGCTTGACACTTTAAGTCACTGTGAATGACAATGGAACTGATTCTCCTCTTCAAATTTTGTTTGTATTGTTTTGTTTTTTGGGTATAAAGGGTCGATACAGCTTATCGGGGGATAAATTTGCTACCAACAGTCGAAGAAGACACAGAAGAATATCTTTCATCAGAAAAACGTCCTTGAAGATGGACACTACTGCTGCTGAAGCCGCCCAAGTTATCGCACTACTGCAATCAGGACTACGTCAGTGTGATGTTGCTCGGCAATTGCACTTGAGTCGCTTTTCTGTTCGAAGAGTGTACCAGCCGAAGGCGTGGGTCTGGTAGAAATCGCTGCACTTCTGCGAGAGATGACCGATTCGTCGTATCGAAGTCTTTGAGAAATCGGTTCTCTAATGCTGTTGAGTTGCAACAGCAGCTTCAAGCAGTTCGTAGAAGGGCCGTGAGTGTCTCTACAGTTAGAAGAAGACTAAAGGAGAGAAATATTGTGGCTAGAAGACCTGCCACGGGTCCAAAATTAACCGCAGCGCATCGGCGAGCACGCCTGCAATTTGCTCGCGCCCACGTCAATTGGACCCTGGACCAATGGAGAGCTGTTCTCTTCTCAGACGAAACGAGAGTGTGCCTTTTCTGCAACGATAGACGCAAAAGAGTATACAGAAGACAATGGGAACGTTTTGCCCAAGCCTGCATCCAAGAGACGGTAGAATACGGGGGCGGTTCCTGCATGTTCTGGGGCGGCATATCTGTCGACGGCAAAACTGAACTTTCTTGCGTCTCTCGGACCGGCGGTGCTCGCGGGCAAGGGTCGATGACTGCTCACCAGTACATCACAGAGATCCTGGAAGAACATGTGGTCCCCTATGCTGGATTTATTGGCGACGGGTTCACATTAATGCACGATAACGCTCGCGCGCACACTGCTGGAATTGTGCAGGGTTACCTTGTAACCCTGCACAATTCCAGCAGTGGGATCCAGCAGTGGGATCCCTGTCATGCAGTGGCCAGCGAGAAGTCCAGATCTGAACCCGATAGAGCACCTCTGGGACCAGCTGAAACGCAAGGTTAGATCCCGTGATCCCGCTCCCGCGACTCTTCAGGAGCTCCAAGACGCCGTTATTGAGGAATGGGACAGAATCCCTCAAGAAGAGGTCCTAAAGTTGGTGCGATCCATGAGGGAGCGCATGGAAGACGTCATTAGGGCTAGGGGGGGTAACACTAGGTTGTAGGTTAGTTTTAAGCAACTTTGTTTTGAAAAATTAATCAGATTTCATTTGGGTTTTTTAAGGATTTTTATTGTTTTGTAAATTTTTCTCAGTTCCAATAAAAAACATTGAATGAATTATTGTTTTTGCATTCTCTGTTTCCTTACCTTTCAAATGATACCGAACATTACCAATATTTCATAATACAAATACGATTGAAAGATGTTTAAAATAGATTTCTTAAAAGGTGCGATTTTTTGAAGCCGAGTGTATGTAGTGATTTTTTAAAACAATTGACTGTTCATACAAATATCGCGCACCAGTTTAAGATTTTTTGCGATTTCAGTACTAATTGGTCCTTTAGGGAAGATTCCCGGCTTCATTATTAGACGCGTCAGCAATTTTTGTTCAATAAGACTCTCAACACACTCTTAAATGAGTTTCAGATTAAAATCTTGATAGCAACCCACAATATTTCGATCACTTTCCAACCTAAAGCTTTAAACCTTTACATCATACGCCTCGGTAGCTAATAAATAATAAGGCTTCGCTGCGATATAATTGAATTGGTATCGTCTGAGCACGGAGGCTTGGGTAATCAAGTTTGCGCGCGAATTGGGAGGCTAACACGGAGGAGTTGCCAACTTCGCCAACTATGAGTATGAGTTAGGCTGAGCACAGCAACACTAGTGAATTTTGTAGCTAATATAGTCAAGATAGTAGTAACAGTCCGACTACGATCTTTTGGCAGGTGGTGAAAAGCCGGAACTAACGCCGCCATCTTGAAAAATGACACCATTTGTATGAAATAAATGTCTGTGACAGAAAGATTTGTGACAAAAGCGCCGCCCTGTCAATTTTTTGAATGAATGAATGAATGGAAACTTTATTGCACAACGTAAAAGATGAAAATATAAACAAATTACATGAAACAAAACCAGACAAATGTGACTCTTGACTCGCGCACCAAGGGTTCCGTACAAACAAACAATATTGAGTATTTTACCAATTTTTTTAAGACCGCCGACTTTTTATAGGTGTTCCTGTAAATAATCTATTAGTAAAGAACTAATTTCTACATCTTTTTTAAATGTTAGTCTCCGTAATTTCGGAGATAGGGAGGGGGATGATAGAACGTGTCTACAATATTCATAAAGTTGTGTAGATGCTCTATGAGGAATAAACTCAGTACTCTAAACGCAGGTGCTCTTTAGAAAGCTGCTCTACTAGAAATACTAAGCAAACACCACGCAAATGCTAAAGTTTTTTTTACAAAAGACAAAAATCTATAATAATTCAACCAAAAATCATATCCGCACTCGAAAAAGTTCTATATTTTGTTTGCGATGCGTACTTTTTTTCATGGCAGAGGTGGCAAACGAGCAGACGGATCATCTGATGGTAAGCGATTACTGCCGCCCATAGACACCCGCAACACCAGAGGAGTCACTTAAATAAAATAACCGCTTCATTTATGTTTATGTAAAGCTATGAAAACAACCTTATAATTACAAGCTTTACCGATCCAAGAATTTTTACGATATTTTTAACGATATACGATATTACATATTTTTAATATATACGATATTTTTAACGCTTTAGCGACCTCGTGTTGTTGTCAACAACAATGTCGTAAATATCTATTAATTGGGTCAAAAATTGGGTCAATAATAGGTACTCATCGCGTTATAGTATGAGACGGAATATGAAGTATTTGGGAACGTGCAAAATCGGAGGAATCCATTTTTATTAGTTTAGTTAATGACTCTTAAAGAAGTACCTAGTAACATTTTAGTACTTTATGGGGTCAAGAAAACCGAGTCTTACAATTAGGGAAATATAATACAATAACCTGCTGTTTTTTTGTATTTTTGTTTTTATAGCTATAATCGGATTATATACAGGGTGTAACAGAAGTGTGTGGCAATACTTCAAGGTTGGCTTTTATCCATCGAACTGAACAACTTTTGTTCTACAACTTTGTTGAAATCGCAAAAATTTTTTTGGACTTTTCATACAAATCGATCAGCTGGCGAACCAAGTTTGTATGAAAAGTCCAAAACATTTTTTGCGATTTCAACAAAGTTGTAGAACAAAAGTTGTTCAGTTTGATGGGTAAAAGCCAACCTTGAAGTATTGTCACACACTTCTGTTACACCCTGTATTACCTATGTCGTTAATTTGTACCGTGTAACTTTAAAAAAACTAAACTAGAATCGATTATTATCTAGTAGAAAGTCAGCATTTTCAACCGACTTCAAAAAAAGGAGGAGGTTCTCAATTCGTCGGAATCTTTTTTATTTTTATTGTTTTATGTATGTTCACCGATTACTCGAAGACGCCTGAACCGATTTCGAAAATTCTTTTTTTGTTTGAAAGGGTATACTTCACAGGTGGTCTCATATAAATTTTATCGAAATCGATTCAGCGGTTTTTGAGAAAATCAACAAATCATAGCAAAATTGGAGTTGTTGCGATTGAAGTCGGTTGTTTTTAACGTATTCAGCGTGGTCAATTATACAGTAAAATAATACGGAGATGTTTTTAGCTTAAAAAGCCTTGTGATACTGACATCGCTTATGTAATCGATATTTATATCACTTATTATAAATATCTTAATACTACGAATTAGTTTTTGATCCTTAACTTAAATACATATTTTGTAAAATAAATAATTTACTGACTAATACGCCGAGGGTAGTGGGTTCGATCCTAACCCAGAGCAATGTATTTGTATGATGCAAGGTTTGTTTTGTGCTTGAGTGTTATTATCGATACATATAATATGTTATACGTAACTTTATACGTATGTTTATCAGTTTCTGGTTGCCATAACAAAGATAATGGTATTGTAGTTTGGTGCCGGAACTGGTGGGGTTTGGTTTGACCTTATTTTTAACCGACTTCAAAAAAGGAGGAGGTTCTCAATTCGTCGGAATCTTTTTTTTATGTATGTTCACCGATTACTCGAAGACGCCTGAACCGATTTGGAAAATTCTTTTTTTGTTTAAAAGGGTATACTTCACAGGTGGTCCCATATAAATTTTATTGAAATCGATTCAGCGGTTTTTGAGAAAATCAACAAAAACATAGCAAAATTGGAGTTGTTGCGATTGAAGTTAGTTGTTTTTAACGTATTCAGCGTGGTCAATTATTATTTTATTACATTGTATCTCTGTTTCTGCTCGTTGAATTTGAATTGCAAAGGCGTTTTTACAAGTAATGAAGGGTTGTTTGGGTCAAAGAGGGTCTCGCGCAAGCATAAATATATAAATTATAATTTCATGTAATAAACACTATAATATGAAAAATGTACGTACATGGGATAATTAATAATTGACCACGCTGAATACGTTAAAACAACCGACTTCAATCGCAACAACTCCAATTTTGCTATGTTTTTGTTGATTTTCTCAAAAACCGCTGAATTGATTTCAATAAAACTTATATGGGACGACCTGTGAAGTATACCCTTTTAAACAAAAAAAAATTTTCCAAATCGGTTTAGGCGTCTTCGAGTAATCGGTGAACATACATAAAAAAAAGATTCCGACGAAATGAGAACCTCCTCCTTTTTTGAACTCGGTTAAAAAACAATGTTAAATTTCAGCCTAGCTTTTACTTATGAAACTGAACAACTTTCCTCAAGAATCCCTATGCGTTTTTTTTACATATTCCGTAAAACATAGTACTTTTTACATGCAGCAGAGCAATCTTTAAGAAAAGTCCCAAGAAAAATTCTGATTGTGCTCTTGTTTATTGGAGTTTGTTGTTCATAGTCGTGTGTGGAAACGAAATATTTTTATCACCCTGTGTTATTAATGTTATAATCTTAACAAAACCACATTATATAATATAATAAATATATTTCATACAATTCTTTCATAAAAATATCTTCTTCTACTTAGCGTTATCCCGGCTGGAGCCAGGGTCCGCTTTCCTACTCAATCTACTCCACTTTGCCCGATGTTCAACATCCTCTTCAGTGAGGTCATTTTCTCTCATGTCCGCTCTCACAACGTCAAGCCTGCGCTTCCTGGGCCTTCCACGGGATCTAGGGCCATCAACGATAAGTTCTATCATAAAAATATTTAAAAAAAATACAAACTCGTTTTTATTAGGGTTCCGTAGCCAAATGGCAAAAAACGGAACCCTTATGGATTCGTCATGTCTGTCTGTCTGTCCCGCCGTATGTCACAGCCACTTTTTTCCGAAACTATAAGAACTATACTGTTGAAACTTTGTAAGTAGATGTATTCTGTGAACTGCATTAAGATTTTCACACAAAAATAGAAAAAAAAAAACAATAAATTTTGGGGGTTCCCCATACTTAGAACTGAAACTCAAAAATTTTTTTTCATCAGACCTATACATGTGGAGTATCTATGGATAAGTTGTCAAAAATGATATTGAGGTTTCTAATATCATTTTTTTCTAAACTGAATAGTTTGCGCGAGAGACACTTCCAAAGTGGTAAAATGTGTGTCCCCCCCCCCCCTGTAACTTCTAAAATAAGAGAATGATAAAACTAGACAAAATATATGATGTACATTACCATGCAAACTTCCGAATGTTGGTTTGAACGAGATCTAGTAAGTAGTTTTTTTTTATACGTCATAAATCGTAAACCGCAAATTACCTTTAATTCAATCAACTCAAATATAAAAAATATAGAGTTCAAGACATGTGTGATTATGAATTTATACGGAACCCTCGGTGCGCGAGTCCGACTCGCACTTGGCTGGTTTTTTTATATGCGTAAATGTTTAAACACATTTTTTTATTATTATTTTTTTCTTTTATAAACACCCAAAAGCAACTTCATAAAAGTTATAATTAATATCCTTTTCGGTCACCAAACTTCTAACAAATGTCGCAAAACATTATACCTGCTTAATTTCAATTTAAATTGAACAAAATGAATATTCAATACCAAAAAAAATACTGAAATTTTAACCACAAGTCTCCCGTGCCATCCAATATTCAATTAAAAAAGTAGACACCGAAGAAAAAAGAAAACGCGCGAGAATCGCGTTCCCGATCTAAATAAATTCCAAGTCAATATTGAGACCAAGCGTTTGTGGAGAGATCGAAAATTATTATTCTGTCAACGACATATCTCAATCAATTAGTAATTGGATGGGATGCTGCGACCGCCTTTTTCTTAATGGGTGCCGTTATTGAGGAGGGATGGGACAATAAATTGAATTGCAAACCGTCATACTCGAGGAATTCGTTTAATCTAACTCCGCGTCATCGGAACGCGCGGCGTACGCGCCGCCGCGCCGCCGGGGGAGGCTGGGGTGAACACTGAACATGCCTGGCGTATGCGACCACCGGGGTTAGCCTAGCCACCACTTATTTCTACCAGTACCTACAGATTATTTGTGGTTTAATTTATTTTTAACGATATTACAGCGTATGAACGCAACTCTAGCGTTTTTGTCTTGTTTTTTGTAATTTATATTCGACTGGCTAGTAATGTTTTGGAGTGATGTGTGTGCATGTACGGTTCAATGCTACCACCTTAACTTTGATGGATTTTGAACGAGGTTTAGTTAGAATAATTGTCATCGAATATAATTATTTTGTTATAACGCGTTACACGTACAATGCACGATAGTGTAGAAACACTATAGCTTAATTATCACTTATAGTAGTTTGTACGTAGATAAAAAAAAGTAAACGACCCTCAAAAGTAAAAAATAAATAACCAACATACCATAAAAATACTGAGACTCCAACAAATAAATAAATTTCGGTTTTTTTTTTCGTAAACAACGCACGTAAATCAAATATTCAAAATTGTAATATTTGTTTTCGATAGCATTTACGAAAGTAATGTCCTGAAATTTAGAGAGGTCTGGGGAGTGATTAACTAGGGGGTAAGGGTGTGAACCCTTACCCCCTAGTTAACCCCGGGTTGGATTCGTCGCATACCGCGGCAGCAGTTTACATTATTTCGCGAGCGAGCGCGGTTAATATTGCGCGCCGATGGAAATGAGATATCCGTTTCGTGTGAAGGCGCTCTTACGTATAAGAACACAATAATAGTTCGAAATTGGAACTGTCGATATGGGATTTTATAGAACATGTTCGTTATTTGCTTTGTGACTGAATCGAATGTTGTAGTTTGAGCTAAATAATAAGCTACACTCTTTGGGATTCTACAAAATCTTTTTTAGAGTTTATAAGTATGAAAGTTTTAAGTATTATTTTTTTTACTAAACAGTTAATATTCACATTTATTTAAAATTCGAATTACAAAATCATTTTTACCCGACTACGGCGAAGCAAAAGGGAGGGTTATGATTTTGACCGGTATGTATGTATGTATGTTCATCTGTTCCGCATAACTTCTAAATTACTTATCAGAATCCAACAAATGAGATGATTAGAAGCGACTTAATTTAAATTTATTTTATTTTATTGACTCATTTAAATGTACAAAGGCTCTAATAAGAATGTTTTCAAAGCTTAAGCTGCTTTTCCACTGGCGAGGCGAGGCAAGGAGTGGAGTGAAGACAATTGAAACTTCAATTGAAATTTCTATTTCCACCGAAGATGTGCGAGAAGAGAATTTATTTTTTCTCATACAATTAAAATTCTCTTCCCTGGCCTCGCCGGTGAAATGTAGCTTATCATTAACTTAATTTCATTTCAAAATATATTTTCAACCGACTTCAAAAAAAGGAGGAGGTTCTCAATTCGTCGAAATCTTTTTTTTTTATGTATGTTCACCGATTACTCAAAGACGCCTGAACCGATTTCAAAAATTCTTTTTTTGTTTGAAAGGGTATACTTCACAGGTGGTCCCATATAAATTTTATCGGAATCGATTCAGCGGTTTTTGAGAAAATCAACAAAACATAGCAAAATTGGAGTTGTTGCGATTGAAGTCGGTTGTTTTTAACGTATTCAGCGTGGTCAATTATACTAAAGCACAATTTAACCCTAAACAAACAACCAATCGATCAATACATTCAGTGGCGGCGAACCACGTTGATTATTCGCATGTATAAAAGAACACGCCTACAAAGGCTTCGTGCAGTGTGACGTAGACGCAGGCGTGTTTTAGACGCGACGAGTACTCAGATTGACGTGAAATAGATTTTTGAATGGCTCCGCGCGGCCACTCGGCCAGATGAAGCGCGCTTAGCTGGGCAAAGCTTAGGGCTGTCAGAGGTTAAGCCTTAGAAAATATTTCTTCTAAAATTAATATTTTTTCTAAAACTTAATTTTATTATAATTGACTCGGTAGCTAAGTGGTTAGCGATCCTGACCTCTGATCCGAGAGTCGTGGGTTTGATCCCCACACAGGACAAACTTTTCTGTGATGAGCAGAATTGTTTGCTCTGAGTCTGGGTGTATAATATCTGTATATGTATGTATTTAAATGTATATGTGTATGTATATAAGTCTCTGGTTCTCAAGATACAGGGAATCCAGTTTGGGGCCAGATGACCGTGTGTGATTTGTCCCGGATATTATTATTATTATTAGGAACAGTCAGAAATCCAATAATGCTTTGAAAACCAAAAACAAAAACGTTGGTGATGCTAAGTGTTACATGACTAACCGCTCTAATAGAATAGTAATGTTGTTGAAAACATTTCATTAGTAGAATAACAATCTAAAAGAATTGAAAAAAAAATACAAATAATTATCTACTGCTACTGTAATACACGGAGCAAATCACAAACAATCATCTGGCCCCAAACTAAGGTTTCCTGTAATGTAGAAACCAGAGACTGAGTTACAAACATAAAAACATAGATATAATACAATAGGTGAAAGTATCCAGTGTCTTAATTGATTATTTAATTTATTTTATAATTAGATTAATAAAATAAGCATTACATTGGCAACCCTACCATGAACTCGAGTGCCAATGTTTGCTGTAATTTCATTTCCTCTGAAATGGGTTTTTATTGTTCTACGATTGGCCGCCATTTTGGTGAGAGAAGAGAAGAAGGGTTACACCCGGAAAAGGATGACTTATTTATTAAGTTTGCTGAACGATTTCGTTTATTGTTCACCAAATTATGGAAAGGATAGGGTTGTGGGAATATGAATATCGGTACAGACATTCTATTGACAAACCTATGTTATTACCGTTCATAATTAAACACTATGATTATTATGTCCAATATAAGCTTTCGCTACTCCTCTGCCTACTTGGCGCCAGGCGAAGTGGCAGGAGCTACTCCTGCAGAAGCACAGTCGGCTGGAGGTCAGTGCGACGAGGAGAGAAAGGATTATTATGAAAGGATATTTACGAAAGTGAAAATATCAGTGATCAGTAATATGAATTATCTTGATTGTCTGAGAATGTACTGTAATAACTTTTGTGTGCAAATAAACTTATTATTATTATTATTATTATTATTATTATAAAGTAATTGAGAAAAGTGCTGCCGTTTCTGAGCACATCCGTAAAAATTACCGAGCAGCAATTTCGCGTCACAGAAATTTTGATTTTATTTTAAATTGAAAACGATAGCACATATTAAACCGTAATTTAACTTGTCTGCGTTATATTTCATATCTTGATAGATTAATCATTCGTGGGTTTATTTTCTAAAATGACTGCAATATGACTGCAATGTTACAAACGTTGCTTCCAACAAACGGTTGGCCAAAAAAAGAAGTATGTCCTTTGCTTTAATAACAGATGGTGCCGCGTTTGTTCCTCAGATAAGTGTCATCCGAAGTAATAACAGCGACATGAATTGTCAATGTCAGATTAGTTTATTTTAATATTTCTTTCTCTTTTAACGTTATTTGTCTCATATATTTTGGATCATCGCCATCGCTCGATGGTCTAACTGGATTACATGATACATCTATTCAGCAAACAACAAATAACAACATAGTTAAAACAATATAAAAACAAGAAATGAAAAAAATAACCAAATTAAACAAACGTAACTTAAATAAATATAATAAACAAAGAAAACGCTACTGTCTATAAACATATATTTTCCTTGTCATAATGACTAAACAACTACATTTTATTGTCCTCAGGCGCAGTCGGTGGTGACGGCGATGACAGCGATGACAAGGAAAAGGAAGAAGAAGCAGAACGCGAGAGACAAGAGGCCATCCGTGAGGCGGAGGAGAGACGCAAGGAGAAGCACCGCAAGATGGAGGAGGAGCGGGAGAAGATGAGACAGGAGATCCGGGATAAGGTAAGTGAGAAAGAGATGACGATAATTATAGAATGGACCAAAAATGTGTTAGATGCAAGAGAAATGTACAAAGAGCAACAGATGCATTCAAAACCAACGCAAGATCTAGGATAAATTAGAGCAAATAAGACGGGAGATGCGGAACATAGTAACCAGTCATATTTGAGGGAGGTTAGCTACAGTTGAAAGTGTTGATGAGAGCTTTCCAAAATTAGGAGTTATTTTCTTATTTATTTTTCATTTCAGTTTTTTTAAGTAATAAAACTTAAAAGAAGACTGCAACAAAAATGGAAAACGAAGCGTATTTAATACAACAACCTGCATTTTACTACGTTTTATGAGTCAGAAGTGTCATACTTTGGAACTTATTATTGTATGAAGCAATTCAAAGTTGCGCAAGATTGAAAATATACACCTTGAGTGTTTTCTTTATTATATGATGATTTATTATATGCTGGTTTACTTTAATATATTTATTTCTTAATTATTTTTAATTTTGTGAAGTACTACCGAGCCTTTGAAATTTTTATCTTGAAATGTTAATCCGGACTTTGAACGGAAAACATTAGATCCTAGTAATGAGTTTAGCTTTTAAAGCAAAATGATATGATCTTTGAATAAACATCTGAAATCTCCAAAAGGAAAAACGCAAAAATGGCACCTTCATTTAACGAACCAAAGACAATTTTGCTTATTTTTAATTAAACCGCGCGATAATCTCGCAAAGGTTATTTCAGAGGTTATGCTTTGTGGAGAGCGAAAAAATATTATGCAAACATTTTACGAGCTCAGCCTAGGACCTCGACAATGGCTTTTTATTTCCCAAAGACATTGTCGAGGTCATTACTTTAAAACATTACACTAAATCATTTTATGGTATACTCCACTTCTAAATACAGATACTCCGCACTCCGTAAGATTTACATTGGTTATTTTATTACTATAGAATATAGATATATAGTTAAACTATTTATTAAACATATACAAAAACAAAAAGTATAATCGTAAAGAATGGGCGATCCTATCGCTTAAAGCGATTTCTTCCGTACAACCCGGTGGTGCTCGGAAAGGAGTACTAGAAAGGCAGGCAAGGCATAAGCTACTAACTAAAACAATCTTATCAACTGACTTATTAGGTGATAACAGACTGACGGCCTAACTGATAAAAAGGGGCTACCCAAAGAACTTGTGTATCTACTACATATCCTTGGGGCTAAAACCAATCCAGATTTGACTCCTGTGTGTGGAGAACAGCCTAACCATTCCGCGTTATGAGAAATCCATGCATCAGCAGTGGCGATGATAAAGGTTGTTAATAAACAAAACAATTCTACGTACTTCGAATAAAAATATTTTGAATTTTGAAGACGATGTTTTAATAGTGGATTCGCATAGATTTGTCATTTGCGCCGTCCGATTCTTACGAGATTAGGACGTCAAAATAATATTAATCAAAAACGTATCTTTTCTACAGGTTATCACTTATCACTTATCAGTCACAACTTAACTGGCAGCTGTCACCATACCGCATTTTTTTCCACTAACTGTAAATATATACAGAGTGTTACAAAGTCACAAACCGGAATCCAATCTCTGAAATTGGATCGCAACAAGTCACCGCCCCACTTCGCTGCAATTTACGTGATTGCATAATGTACACAATCTGTATAGTAAGTATATATTTGTAATAGAGCATAGACAAACAGACTTGCGTGTTTGTATGTTAATGTTACTGGTGCTTGCTCTAATGAATTACTTTTATAATCAGTGCTTTTCTAGTCAGGGTGTAGCAGAAAGGTGTGGTGCTAAACCAGAAAGACGATTTTGTTTTTCAACTAAGATAGAAATCGCAATAAAACACTTTACATTCAATATTTGATAATCAACTTTTCGATTTCTAGCTCAAGAAGTTGCAATACAATACAATACAATGCAATACAATACAATACAATACATTTATTCAGAAAACAACACATTACAAAGTTGAGTACACACAAACAAACATGACAAAGGAAAAAATAAGCTAAACAAGAAATAGGTAAAATAAAATAGGAGACACACAAAAATCACACTTACTCGTAAGTACCCTAATTACAACTGTGCTGTTTTCCTGCAAAATTTTTTTTTGCGATTTGAGCAAATTTGCACGAGTTCAAACGTTTGTAGACATTATTTGTTTTGGAAAAGTTTTTAAAAATAATAAATGGTAGTTAACAAGTCCTAAAGCAAATTTATAAATCAACTAGTTGTTACCCGCGGCTCCGCCCGCGTGGATATTGTATTTGTGACGGTTCTTGAGGATGGCATGGGAATGTTATATCTAGATCCCCTTAAACTATGTCTACTATGTTGTTTTCCAGTATTTAAAACTACTTAAAAGTATTCTATGTGTTAACCGAGTGATTTATCTATCTACCTCTTTAAATATCTACCAAATTTCATCCCAATCCGTTCAGTAGTTTCAGCGTGAAAGCGAAACAAACATGATGAACAAAAAATGACACTTTCTAGCTATTCCTCCAGGAACCCTCAAGTTTTCTGGGATAAATAGTATCCTATGTGTTAACCGAGTGCTTTATCTATCTATCTAACAAATTTCATCCCAATCCATTCAGTAGTTCAGCGTGAAAGCGGAACAAACAAACAAACAAACATCCATACTTTCTCATTTATAATATTAGTGAGATGAGATAAAAGTGTCTGGAAAATTACATTGCGATATCTCGATAAACATAAATTCTTTTGTCACGCACAGCTGTATGGATTTGAAAGCTGTCACTCTGATTATCGTAAAGCGGTCTTGCGTGGGTCGTCGAAAATGCAGGTTAACTGTTTACGGACACGGTTATAATTTGAATAGGTTTTTACTGCTTGTCGTATCTTAGCTAGACCGTTTCCGCGCTTAGCCAAGCAAGTGAAGCCGTTAACTCACAGGTCTTACAATTTTTTTTAAGCTGAGTTTCACCCTTACAATCTCCAGTCTTAAAATCTAAACTAAGCCCCCATATTATGTGAAGTATAACCTAACCATCTCTAGGTATGGGCAGAGCCCCGTGCCCCAGTTGTGAGGACTATATGAGCTGTCAACGCGTTGTAATTACTTATCATAATTGATCACGCTGAATACGTTAAAAACAACCGACTTCAATCGCAACAACTCCAATTTTGATATGTTTTTGTTGCTTTTCTCAAAAACCGCTGAATCGATTTCGATAAAATTTATATGGGACCACCTGTGAAGTATACCCTTTTAAACAAAAAAAATATTTTCCAAATAGGTTCAGGCGACTTCTAGTAATCGGTGAACATACATAAAAAAAAAATTCAAAAAAAAGATTCCGACGAATTGAGAACCTCCTCCTTTTATTGAAGTCGGTTAAAAATCCTAGTGTAAATAGGTGCACTGTACACTTAATAATAACTCTAGCAAAAGAGAAGGAAATGCAAGAATTGCAAGAGCTGTAAGGAGCGTAAAGTAGTGCAAGTAGTCTGTGGAGTATAAGAAACGGAAGCTTCTGGAAGCGAGGTAAAGGCGAGTGCTTAGTGGAGGCGCTTTAACAGACGACAAAGGTGTACGCGCCCTTATATTGTAATTTGCGTGGACTTAGCTTAGGGTTGACGAGTCTTTGATTTTACTAACTGACTTGATAGCTCAGTAGCTAGAGCTTTTGACTACGAAAGGTTGCCTGAAAGAACTCGTTGACTTTCCTAAGGCAAACTTTGCTAATTTTTGTATTCTAACTGGCCTATAAGTATACACTGTTTTTAGGGTTCCGTAGCCAAATGGCAAAAAACGGAACCCTTATGGATTATTTTATGTCAGAATTCAATAAGTGATGATGCTAAGTGCTACAATAGGCAACCGCCGTCTATACCTTATGCATATGACGGTTAAATGTGCCACACGATAAGCGAGTGTCCAACAAAGCAAACTTTACTTACTACTGATCCGAAAATCGTGAGTTTTAGTCCTACTCTGGCAAACATTTATATGATGAGTAGAATTGTTTGCTCTGTCTCTGGTGTATTGTATCTAATCTACATATTGTGTATGTATATAAAGGTTTACGTGCGTGTTTAATAATAAGGGAATAGTATAGTGGTTTGGAACCTTTTGTTTATGTGGGTGTTATTTATTTCTTATTTCATTAAGTTTACACTTGCATGTCTACCTCTGTGATATCTATTCACTGGATTTTTTGGTTTTACATCGAATGAACACAAATACGTTAAACAATCTATGAAGTATATGTTTGCTTCTAGCCAAAAAGCCAGTACTTAAAAGAAAAGTTAAAAAAATAAATGCAATATTAATTTTAATGTTTTATATTCTATTCTACTTAACCTTTTTCATCGTTTTTTATTTGACAAGTCAAGAAGCTATCGAAAGCTCAGTTAAAGATGAGCATTCACATTCATTGGAACCTCTTCTGTAGTCCTCTGCAAACAAAAGGAGCAAGAATGTTGCTACACTCTATATACCATTAAAGACTTCTTGGATCAGGACTGCGGACATTTTGTTTTCGTTTCACTAAGAAGGTTTAAACCACGGAATAAAATCTCTTTTTTGTTAAAATTTGGACTGCTAGAACGGATTAGCTACACTATCATACTATTAACAGAGAAAAGGAGGACTGTCTCTGCTATTAACTACTATTTTATTAGCAGTCGACTGCTTTTTTCAAGCAATCTTTTTCGATTCTCGTCCACAATCTCGTTAGCAATATATGCATAGAATCTATGTAAATTCAGTGTTCAACTAAGGAGTTCGTAAGTTACCTACCAATTCAAGGAGTTTATAAGTACCGAAACTTAGGAGGGAAAATTCGATTCGATTTATTTGAATTTACAGATAGAACGGCTTGTAGGAATATGTCCCTTTTTATGTAAAGAAACCATTACTTATGTGCGTGAACTCCGAATCTTCTTATCGTGTGGCAATACATTTAACCGTTCTATAGGTATAGACGGCGGTTGCCTGGTGTTGCACTTAGCATCACCCGCGGTAACCTGTAGGGCATTTAAGATTTACACCTATACATGCAACGCGACCATCATACACATCTAGAAATCAGATGTGCAGTTTTCCTCACGATGTTTTTCCTTCACCGTTAGAACAGTCGGTATGAAAATGCACGTTAATTTCTAAAAATTCATTGGTGCACTGGCCAGATTTGAACCCACGACTTGTGGTTAGGAGGACGGAGTCACTACCCGCTGCGCCACCGACGCTCCCAATATCACACAATTACTCCATGTAATCTATGGTATCAACCAGAATAAATAAAATCTCTATGGTATCAACCCTTGGCATACCGCCTCGGGATTGTGTCAGGTCGCGTAATTTCGCGAAAATTGCCCACAATTTTGCACGACAAGATTGCTGCACTTCGCACCCTGCCCTACACAATACTGTGCTCACTCGAGCAAATAAAGAATCAAGGAAATCTTTTAATACTAAGGCGCGAGATAAGTAGAAATTCAATGTCAAATTGTGGTAATACATAGATGAATTTTGACCTTAGAATTTATCTTTCCCTTTAGGTATTTTATACTGAAGTGCGATAAAGATGGTAGAAATTTTATTTCATATGAGTTTTCTACCTGACATAATGATCAACTTTTCAAACAAATTACCCAGAGCCTGCTTAAGGAGAAGATTTTAACTTCAATATTAGGACACCAATTTATTGAATCTAGATGGTAATGAAAAAATTTATGCATGTGATTTGTAAGAGGCTTCAAAGTATCAATATACATAAACTACGACTACGTTTACCTCATCATTAAAAAAACATATTAGACTAACAGTATTTAAAAAGTGTTAGCTGCTTTGATAACCGCAAGTTGCCATTAGAACTCCGCACAAACGAACTAAAAAGTTGTCCACTGGCCGCTCCTAACTTGGCCACTCAATTTGCCGCCAAAATTGCCGCGGGTCCCTCCGAGATGGCGTTCAAATTTTATTAACAGCGTTTGAACGTCACTCCTGCGCCCGTAATAGCGCTAAGTGGTGTAGCTAATTCTGAGGAGCGCCATTTTGATAGTAGCGTATCGCGGTAATAAGTTGAAGTTCGAAGTTTTGGTGGTGCATCAAGTTTTGAGTGGTCCTCTGTTTATAATAAGTTAATGGACATATGCAGTATTAAAGACCTGGTTTTGGCCCCCGTGTGGAGTATGGTCTAACCTTCTCGAGGTATAGGAAGAGAGCCGTGTCTCAGCATTGGAGACGTTATCGTTTGTTAAATTTGTAACTATATTGCACACCAATATAAAAGAACACAAGAAAACACAAAAATATACCTAGTTGACATGCAAAAGCAGCCTCGCTTTCAATTCAATTCAATTCAATATACTTTATTGTAATAAATACATACTTATACAAAAGTGTGGTTACAAATGGAAAAGAGGTACAATAGGCGGCCTTAAGATTTTTTCTCTAGCAGTTTTTTTTATTCGCAAATAATCACGGACATGTAAAACGTAGTCGCAGAGAAAACGGGACTATTTTTTTGAGATAATCGCGGACATACTTGTTCATATTATAGAGGAAATGGAACTTTTTTGAAATCGCCTAATAAAACTTTAAAATTCTCTAAAAAGAGAAAAAAACAAGAAATTCAAATAAATGTAAAAGTAAGTTAATTTAAAGAAGTGCTCTTCAGTTTTCAACTCCTTTTATAAAGTCTCGATCTGTAATATTTTGAAAGTTCATTCGTTTGATGCGAACTTCAATTAACAAAGTGTTAGTTTTACAACTTATAGAAAAGCGTCGGTGGCTCTGCGGTTAGTGACTCCGTCCTCCTAACCAGAGGTCTCGGGTTCAAATCCTGGCCAGTGCACCAATGAGTTTTTCGAAACTTACGTGCATTTTCATACCGACTGCTTTAACGGTGAATGAAAACATCGTGAGGAAACCTGCACAACTGATTTCCAGTTGTGTATGATGGTCGCGTTGCACACGTCCGTAGGTGTAAATCTAAAAATGCCCTACGCGTGACCGAGGGTGGTGATAAGGGTGCAACACCAGGCAACCGCCGCCTATACCTTGTGGATAGGACGGTTACATTGTGCCACACGATAAGAGAAGAGAATACTGCGTACACGTTGGCAGACATAAGAAAACACGATATAGATAGTAGTGAGTAAATGGTTACATTTATATGTATGTTGCACTCTTGCAAGGAATTAAAATAAATTATTTTGTAAGAGTAATATATGATACTAGCTTCCGCCCACGATTTCGTCCGCGTGGACTTCAGAATTGTGTCCAGAAAGAAAGAAAATGTTAAGATAGTGCCATCTAGTGACGAAGTGTAAATTTTGAGTTTTTAAGCATTCCTACGGGAACCCTTAAGTTTTCTGGGATAAAAAGTATCCTATGCGTTAGCCGAGCGCTTTATCTATCTACTTACCAAATTTCATCCAGATCCGTTCAGTAGTTTCGGCGTGAAAGCGGAACAAACATACAAACATCCATACTTTCGCATTTATAATACTAGTGAGATGAGATTTTTCGTATACTTTACGCAAGAGAACAAAAATAATGAAGTGATAAGTTTTCTTATAAAAAAAATATAACTATTTGCTCAACAGCTGGTTCAGACTAAAAATATGAATTGTAAAAATAAATAAAATTATTACGAATAAGTGACTCGTTTTACAAGGATTAAGTGTTTTGTATATCTGGGACAAATCACACACGGTCATCTGGCCCCAAACTAGGATTCCCTGTACTATGGGAACCAGGGACTGATATACATACACATACTCTTTTTAAATACATACCTACATATACAGGGTGTAACAGAAGTGTGTGACAATACTTCAAGGTTGGCTTTTACCCATCAAACTGAACAACTTTTGTTCTGCAACTTTGTTGAAATCGCAAAATTTTTTTGGACTTTTCATACAAATCGATCAGCTGGCGAACCAAGTTTGTATGAAAAGTCCAAAAATTTTTTTGCGATTTCAACAAAGTTGTAGAACAAAAGTTGTTCAGTTTGATGGGTAAAAGCCAACCTTGAAGTATTGTCACACACTTCTGTTACACCCTGTATAGATATAATACACCCAGACACAGAGCAAACACATCAGCTCATCACAGAAATGTTTGCCCTGGGTGGAGATCGAACCCACGGCTCTCAGATCAGTAGTTAGGAGCGCTAACCACTGAGCCACCTAGTCAGTCACTTTTTACTTTTACGTTTTACGTTTTGTTTTGATTTGAATGTCCATCCATTGCAAGTTTATATGGGAAGCACCATCTTGTAAAATCGTATAATATTTTATGAGTTCCAAAACACTGCTTATTTTAAGAGTAAATTATTTAAAAGGATCATTATCAGCTCAAATACTACAACCGATTCATGGACAAAATTAATAAGTATTAAAATATTAAAGTACCTATCTATTCAACCTTAAAACGAGGGTTGAACCAAACTTGGCACACAATTAAAAGTTATGTCGATTTGAACTTTTGCAGAAATTTTGAGTCTAAGCCCGCGAGGGTATGTTACATAGATTCATATAGGACAAATGCCTTTCCGAGACCTTTTTCGTTTTAAAACGTTGTTTGGATCTATCCATATTATAACATACTTCTACCCACAGACTAACAAGCTTCTAGGAATGTTGCCAGCAGCTCAAAATTAGTTTTTCTTTTTCAACCTACTTCAAAAAAGGAGGAGGTTCTCAATTCGTCGGAATCTTTTTTATTTTTTATGTATGTTCACCGATTACTCGAAGACGCCTGAACCGATTTTGAAAATTCTTTTTTTGTTTAAAAGAGTATACTTCACAGGTGGTCCCATATAAATTTTATCGAAATCGATTCAGCGGTTTTTGAGAAAATCAACAAAAACATAGCAAAATTGGAGTTGTTGCGATTGAAGTCGGTTGTTTTTAATGTATTCAGCGTGGTCAATTATCGTTTTAAAGCGTTGTTGGATCCATCTATATTTTATTATAACATACTTCTACCCACAGACTAACAAGCTTCTAGGAATGTTGCCAGCAGTTCAAAATTAGTTTTTCTTTTTTTATGGCAGAGGTGGCAAACGAGCAGACGGCTCAGGTGATCCGTCTGCTCGTTTGCCACCTCGGTAAGTGATTACCGCCGCCCATAGACAAAAAATGTAAGGTATTGTAAGGATATAACCAAATATAAGTGTAAGGCCCGTTGACTGGGGTTTCTTCTCTTGTTTTATGTACTATACTCATGGACAAAAAAATCGACTCAAGGTTTGTTGCACGACTTCTGAAAAAATAACTCAATCTAGCAAAAAAACACTGAACCAAAAGTTCAAAATCTGCGTGTTTATTCTTTATGATTTTAGTTTGGTTGTTTTCGAATTTTTTGTTTTTTTGTATTTAGTAGTTTTGTAGACTGAGTTATTTTTTCAAAAGTCGGGCAACATATTTTGAGTAGATTTTTTAGTCCGCCAGTGTAGTAATACTCAAAATAATCATCAACAATAACGTTTTTTTTTTAGTTTGAGCATCATACTGAACAAGTTTTGTTTTACAAGTTTGCTCAAATCTCTAAAAAGTTTAAAGTCTCTGTTTAAAAGTGTCTTCATGTTGTACTTATGAAATAACTAGCTTCCGCCCCCGACTTTGTCTGCGTGGACTTCAGAATTTGGTCCAGAGACAAAGAAAATGCTAATGTGGCGCCATCTAGTAACGAAATGAAATTTTTTAAGGGTTCCCGGAGGAACCCTTCAATTTTTCGGGATAAAAAGTTTCCTATTTGTTAGCCAAGTACTTTATCTATCTACCTATACCTACCAAATTTTATCCAAATTCGCCCAGAACTTTCGGCGTGAAAGTGGAACAAACAAACAAACATCCATACTTTGGCATTTATAATGTTAGTGAGATGAAATGTGAAATGAGAAGACTCTTTATTTTTTATTATATACAGGGTATAAGGGACAGGTTTCCGAAAACTTTAAGGGCTTGCTCAGTAGACGAAACGAAAAAAAAAACAAAATTATAAACTTGATTGGACAGTTTGTATGGAGAAGCCGATTTTTTTCGTTTCTGAAAAAATTTCTTGTGGAAAGTTGTGCAGTTTCGTCTTCTGAGCAAGCCCTTAAAGTTTTCGGAAACCTGTCCCTTATACCCTGTATATTATACAAATCGATCAGCCGTTTGGTTTGTTATCTCTAAAGACTTCAAAGTAGCCATTTTTCGTTTTCGGAAAAATCATGGTATAAATGTTACGCAGTATATAAATAGAAGCCCCAGTTAAAAAAAGATGCGCCTAATTTGGTACATCCTGAATAATCTAAGAGTTTCCAAGTTCGATTGCATTTTTGAGTGAGATTGGTTTCTCATATAGCATTTTATTTTCACCTTATGTTTTTTATAAATAAAAATATAAAAATTAATAAAAAATAAATGAGAATTTAAAAGTACCTAATTGTTAAACTGTATGAAGAACTAAAACATTAATTGAAAAATTCTTCAGCATTTTTTTCATGTCATTTGGTGTTGTAACAAGTGAAGTTATAAAATACCGTATACCAATAAACTTTTAGTCCATTATTTCCGAGTTTAGTATTTTAAAGGCCAATTAGTCCTTATAATTTGGGTCTGATTCGGCTATAAATTACAAGCCCTGCAAACATCTAAATTTTTAGCTGATTGCCAAAATAAGCCGGGCCTGACAGGGGCCAATAAATCTCTGAAATAACAATATTTTAAATTGAAGCAATTAATATTAAGTATTATTTCCCTAAATTGACTTGAGAGCTTTAATAGGATATTATTATAGGCAATTTAATTATTAATTTCTGCGTCAAAAGTAGGTACTTATACAGGGTGTAACAAAATTGGTGTAGGACCCGTTAACTGGGGATTCTACTCATCGTACTGAACAACATTTGTTCTAAGACTTTGCTCAAATCGCAAAAAAAAATTTGGACCCTCCATACAAAAATGGCAAAACAGTTGATAAATTTTATGAAATGTCCAAAATTTTTTTGTGATTTGAGCAAAGACGTAGAACAAAAGTTGTTCATTGCGATGATTAGAATCCCTAGTTAACGGGTCCTCCACCAATTTTGTTACACCCTGTATACTTGAGTAATAAGTTACATAAGATTTTTTTACTAAACACAAAAAAATCATAAGATGTAAGTACATAGGGTAATATATGTCAAATTATAAACTATTGCACTATTAACTATAATTTCGTACAACGGATACACATCCACCAAAAAACATTTCCTTCAGCTTGCGTATTGAAAACAAAGATAATATTTTTCCTACCTAGTAAAAAGCTTATGCGTAACGCTCTTTATATACTAAAATGCTGCAATACCCAAAGTGCACACGAAAACAACCCCAAACTCAGCAAAACAATTAACACTTACCAAACCACACACGATGCACTAGAAAAAAACACGACAAAACAATTTCCCCGCTCCGTCGAGTATTTTTCTCCAATTACAGCGACCTCTTCGTACAAACACACAAACATACAAACACTATTAGTGCACGCAAACACTACACGAGAGAAGTAATCTTTTATTCCCGTAGGATGTGAGCGAAGTCACGTTATGTAGGTTTTTTCGCTGTGCTGATGGACTATTCGAAAACACTTCAACACTTTCTGGAATAACCTTGGCGGCTTTCTACCTTCTTGTATCGATCACGCAAATTAATTGACTACAAACACGGTTGTAACTTAAATGAGTTTGACTGGTACTTCATCAACTCAAGAGTTTCCGTGCTTCGTAAGACAAATTAAGCCGTTGTTGCTATCGTTGACAACCCATATCGTCCCCACTGCAGGGGCACGGTTCTTTTCTTAGTTGCTATCATTAGATGGTCGTTAAGCCATGTCAGAAACTTTAGAGGTGGCTGAAACCTTTTGAGACTAGGGCTGGTTTCTAGCCTCACTACTTCTTACCTGGACTTGACCTCCATGTTTGGAGTATGGCCAAACCTTCCCTATGTCAAGAGCCGTGCCCTAGTGTGGAGACAATATCGATTGTAATCGTAACCGTCTGGAAGGTCCCAGATTAACATTACTCGGCCCTCCTAACCATTGGTGTCGGGTTTATATCTTAGGCAATATTTTTTACTATACTTGGGCCACCAACAATCAAGAAAGGTTAATTTAAAGTTACGCCATTTGAAGCCCAATTGTAAACCATTTTACGGACAAACATTATCATCTCAACCAGAAGACGTCCACTTTTGGGTCAAGACCGCACCACACACGACGGTAATTCTTAGATTTTCTAATTCCTACAAAAGGGGACATTATTATTACTGTTATCGATACTAGTTTGAATAAATAATGGGGTGTCTAAATAGCTCCCGTAATGAATGTAACTGTAGTCACGCAAGCGATCGGGTTTCGTTAGAATTAGTGATGTGCACATGAAAATGTATCGACTATAGTAGCCACCGACAGATTTTTAGGGACCTCCCGATAAAACTGAATTAAGGTTTTTGAAAGTGAACCAACTTTTCCATAGTAACCATGGTTAATAGACCAAAAATCTCGTCTATTCCCGTTGTCCCCCACTTTTTGTCCACCACTGGTGGACAACGGGAAAAAAAATTGCGTTGGCCCCCAGTGGGGAACAACGCCACAAAAAAAATCCCGTTGTCCCCCACTGGTGGACATCGCAACTAATTTTGTGCCACTGTCCCCCACTCTTTAAATAAATATTACCATTTTACTATCAGAATTATGCTGCCGTGCTTACATAAGAGCAGTAAGTCTGTGAAACACACTTTCGAGTTTTCGTCATATTTTTGCATTTTCCGAATTTTTTCCTTAGATTATTTTAAATACGGATTTTTAAATGTGTAGCTTAGATTCAGTATTTTTATACTGCGTTATCATTTAATTGTCTTATTTATTAGTTCTTACATTATTAAATGACTAAATGGATGAAGTTACTGCTTTTATATTTGTATATACTTACTGCTCTTATCGTAAGCACGGCAGTATGTATTATGTTTACTAATAAACAGAAAAAGAGGTGTATTAAATTAAAATCAAATATATTTAATAATTCTGGAAGTAAAATGGTAATATTTTATTTAAAGAGTGGGGGACAGTAGCACAAAATTAGTTGCGATGTCCACCAGTGGGGGACAACGGGATTTTTTTGTGGCGTTGTCCCTCACGGGTGGCCAACGCATCTTTTTTCCCGTTGTCTACCAATTGTGGACAAAAAGTGTGGGACATCGGGAATAGATGAAAACTTAAATGTTGTTAAAATATCTGCCAGGGCTCAAATTGGGATTTCTAGACACATATGAATCTAAGTAATGAATAAGTAATTAAAGTAATCACGCTGCCATAATGTTAATGTGTCATTATGTCAATATGTTATTTCTATAAAAAAAACGAAATATATTGTCGCTGAGTTTTTTTTTTTGTTAAACGCAACAAATGAGTGCTGTGTGAACGTCAAATAGTAGTATCGACCACCAGTGGAGTGAGTAATAAACGAGAGTGTTTTATCGACCACTATTGGTGACAATTCTATTGGAGCTATTTGGTTATATAAGGGTTAACATTTTGTTCCTTCGACACATCACTAGTCGTAACTAGTTTTAAGGGCAGGGTGTATTGGTGTCATAAGTTTGACAGCCTAACCATAGGCCTACATCACGCTGTAATGGCTTCGAGCTTCGGTGACATCAAGTGGACAATCATGTCCAGAACAAGCACACAAATTATTGATGTTATTCCGTGAAAACTAGTAATTTGTTAATAAAACATGTATAGTATATGTATTACGGTATAATTATAAGGGATAAAACAATCTAGACACCGGAAGTTTTGTATATAATAGAATAGAATAAACCTTTATTTGACATGCAAATTAGAAAATTAAAACAAGGCAACGCACTTATGACTCCTCTGGTGTTGCGGGTGTCTATGGGCGGCGGTAATCACTTACCATCAGGTGATCCGTCTGCTCGTTTGCCACCTTTATCACATTAAAACGAAATTGGCATACAAATAGCGAAATTAAAACAAGGATAAAATAACACACAAAATAGTAATACCAAAAAGGTGCAAGCTCAGCAGATGGTGTGGGTTTGAAGCCGCAGCGCTGGTTTTCTGCTTGAACCTTTAGGGAAAGGGAAGGACCCATGGACGATGACGAGGCACTGTTGGTTTGAGCAAATATTATTGTAAATTACCAAATATTAGAATAAATTGCATTTTTTCAAATATTTTCCCTGTATTCTATACTCGATTCTGACTAACCCCTTAAAATCTCAAACGCACTTTTTTTAAAACCCGTATATTATATTCAATAAATATTCACATCCAATTTCTAAAAAACAAACCATCATAAATATTCATGCTACCACGTTCTCCTAGCCAAAGTTACGCATAACAAATTATTTTTCGCTAGCAACACTCAACTCTGTTGTGTATTGAACAAACATGATCACACAATATAACGCATAACACATTCAGTGTCAGAAAATCGAAAACAACACGCTGAAGCCCGTTAAGTGCGAAAATCAATAGGAGGTAGTCGCGTGAAAGGGTAGCGTTAGCAAATACATAGTAAGTAGGTTATAGGCGATGAAAAACACGCACGTCTTGTGGAATATATTGTTTGAAACGAAGAGTTCCGTGGAACTAAAGAACAGTTACCTACATTAATACTGTCATATAGTAATTTTTTTCATATAGGTAGTACATTTTTTTTGTGATGTAACTAAAAATTTATGGTTTTCGGATTTTTTCCTTCACTTGTGCTATAAGCATTGTTCTTTGCTTAATTTCATGACAACCGGAATAACGAACAACTTTCCTTAAGGAACCCATAGACAAATCGCAAAAAAAATGTTGGAGTCTTCATACTAATTTGGCCGGTCAGTTGATCGAATGGAGAGTCCAAGGTTTTTTGCGATTTGACTATGGGTTCCTTAGGGAAAGTTGTTTGTTATCTTGAGCACATGCATAGATAGCCTTTCGTATCAAGAACTAATTTAAAGTCACCCTATATATTTCAGCTGATTTTGTTATACTTCATTTTTATTTATAAGATTGATTTTCAGTATTGATTAAATCCGGTAAACACTGGTTCTTTACTGTACAACAGAATTCTACGAGCGTCAGAGTAAAAGCAAAGAAATGCCTATTACGGAATGCTTTTAACTTCAAACATACACACAGCAGTTACGGCACATAAAAGTAACATTTTATTTGCAGTAGAAACGAAACTATTGTAGTTTTGTAAAAGTACTCGAGGCCGTAATATGAATCAATCGCTTTTTGCCGACTTCTGGAAGGATAGCGATTTTTTATACTTGTATGCGTGTATCACTGTTAGTGGATGCCTTCAGTAAACATTGTGTAGAATGTGAAATGAATGCGAAAACGAAATACACAACAAAGCGTTTAGTAAAGTGACTTAAAACATTCCTGAACTAGGGGACACAATAGAAGCGAAAAATCTTAGTTTCTAGCATGGCTGACATAATTTTGAAAAGTTTAGAATGTAACGTATATTTTCCTAAAATGTCACCTGAATCATATTAGACCGGCTGTAAATCTAGTCGTGCGTCAAATTTTAATCCGTGCTTCTACTCTGATTCTGATCAACTTTCCCCGAGGAACCCATAGACAAATCATAAAAACATTTTGGACTTTTCATACAAATCAATCAGCCGAGCCAAATTAGTATGAAGAGTCCAAAAATTTTTGCGATTTCACAATGAGTTCCTTGGGCAATGTTGATCAGAATCTGGAGTAGAACCTATGACGCATGAATAGATTTACACCTGTATATTTTACTCTTTCTGAAAGTCGATATGTGTGTCTGTATGATATCTAGCCAGGACGGACTCACTGGCTAAGTGGTTAGCGATCCTGACCTCTGATCCAAGAGTCGTGGGTTCGATCCCCACACAGGGCAAACTTTTCTATGATGAGCAGAATTGTTCGCTCTTTGTCTGGGTGTATTATATCTATATACATATGTGTATGTATATCAGTCTCTGGTTCCCAAGATACAGGGAATCCTAGATTGGGGCCAGATGACCGTGTGTGATTTGTCCCAGATATTATTATTATTATCTTCTAAAATAAAACGAATATTATGTAGTAAAGGAGGCTCAAACCCGCCCAAGAATTAATGTTCTTCTACCGAACACAGCAGTGTTATTTTGCTTCTGATGTTTTGCATTATAATGTTTCTGTCAACCCTACAAAAATCCCATGCGGTCCCATATTTTAGCCACATAACAGATTTCATTTCGCACGTCGCTGGGCCGCCTTAACTCGACTGCGACTCACGTGAAGCTAACAGTGATTTACGATGGAGAACTTGTGGTAGGTTTACCCGTCACGGTTTATAAGCACGTAAAATTCTTATAGTTTTTTTCGAGGTTCTACAGCACTCATAGAAGTATCAAGCAATGTATAAAATATAGGGTTATTAATAATACCATTGTCTGTAAAAACGTATATATGTTTTTTTTTATGTTACCTACCAAAGGTTCGGTCCCCACCCAGGGCAAACAATTCTGTGATGAGCAGATTTGTTTGCTCTGTGTCTGGGTGTATTATATCTATATGTGTATGTATTTAGAAGTATGTGTATGTATATCAGTCTCTGGTTCCCATAGTACAGGGAATCCTAGTTTGGCGTTCGGATGACCGTGTGTGATTTGTCCTGGTTTTTCCGATTGTATAGGTTCCTTGGAAAAAATTGCTCAGTGCCGTGAAAGCACCCTGTACTCGTATATAAGTTACAACAAGGCAACACGGCGCAGCGGCGTCGTCGGCAATTTCCTCACAGATGGATTTCTAATACACTTACCGCTGGGTCAGGTGTGGGGTGGCCACAAATTCTGTACTTTGTAGGACTAACTTTAATCGCAATACAATTTTAAAGTCGATACACATTTATTTCTACACACTAGGAATCCATCCCCATCAGCTAAAGCCTAATTGGTCTCGAACCGTAAAGTTTCAGATGTGTAATCTACCTAGAACTCTCAAGCTGTGGAATAAGATTCCATCCAAGGTTTTCCCTGAGATCTACAGTATAGGACTCTTCAAGGAAATGATGTCATGAAAAATCATACGTGTGGGATGGAATATACAAAAAATTGGGATACTCTGAGTATACTTAGTATAATACTTGGTCTACGGTTTAGATTATAGAAAACGAATTCACATGTCATCTAGATCTTAACGTAGTGCTTCCGAAACTCCCCTCTGTCTCAAACTTACCTTGTTATTAAATTCAGTCTAAACATATTTAAGTGACGCATTTCGATGTAAATTTTCAGGACCGAAAGCTGGTCACCCTACACCCTCCCCCCTCTCGTCTCAACCGCTACCCCTCTGAGACCTTCCCTCAATCTTTGCACAAATTGAACGATGACAAGGGTTAATGACCTCAGCCTATGGATTATTGATTCCGTAAGCGATTACAAATTTATGGTTTGCACGTTGTTAAACCTCATATAATTTTGTAAATTATACAGAAAAAATAAGGTTCTAGAATATCAAAGCTGTAACTTTATATTATATTACTCGTACATTATATAACCATACCCACTCGACTTTAAAAGCGTAACATTTCCGTTAGGGCATGTCATAGTGTGATTTATTTACACACGTAAAAAAACTTTAATACAAGGTATACAAATACCTAACTCGAAATCTTAAACGGGATCTCTCATTCTTCTACTCATGAACTCATCATACTTTCAACAGCCTCCGTGGACCAGTCTCTATAGTCCACGCGCTTTACATTAGGATTGAGTTCCATTCCCGGCGGGGTCCATCTTTGTAAGTACGTTGACTACATTTGGTATGTACAAAAATCTATATTGATTCCTTAACCTATTAGCCGCCACTGTACTCTGACAAATCGTGTCCCACCGCCAACATCGGCTTAAGCCGACAAAAATGTATGAAATCTCAAATCCTGACGCCTGTGACACGAAAACCGGATGTCGGTCTAGCCGACTGCGGCGCTCAAAGGGTTAAGGAGAGTTGTTTATTATGACTTAAAGAAAGTTAGTTTAAGTGTTTAGGAGAGATCTGTTTAAATTATGTAATGGTCCCTTTTTTTCCCATTCGCGCCGAAGCATGGCTCTCCCACGGTCCAACTCGGTTATCTCTTATAGTTACCCTTGTTAGTTAATTGTTCTTACAACAAAGGAAGAAAGAAGATTACCGATCTACGACTGAGAAGAACAAAGAAGAAAAAGCTCATGGATGTGAAATTGACTCTAGTAGGGAGTCCGTTTTACAGCGCGACTCCCTAATCGAGTCAGGTTGACTTCTTTGAGGCTATCTCGGCGACGGCAGAAGATTACAGAAGAGAAGATAGAAGAATGAAGTAGAAGAATCATATCTACAGATCTTTCACTGTAAGAACGCGCCTATAAAATGTAGTGATTATTTTATATTATTTTCTTCGCTTTATAATGAAAGTTGGCAGCTCCGTATTTGGACCAAAAGCCAATAAAGGTTCTGAAAGTTCTGGAAACCGTAAAAACTTAGTCTGAAGTCTAGATTCTAACCGGCTGACTTCGAAGTAATTTTATACCTGTAATAGATGAGTAAATCTATGTCAGTATTGTGTTACTATTTTGAAAACTTATTTGAAATCGATTAATACATGGCTATTAAAAAGAAAATTTCAGTAATTTATGGTAAAACTTACAATAAATCTCACTTTGAAAAAATCCTTGTAACTATTTTTTGCGCACCAATACACGTTGTATCTACCTAAGTTCCTACTTATATTTATTGGTAATGTACGGTGAACGATTGCGATCTATAGACATTTGGGGGTTAAATCAGATTTTTTTTTTAAAATATCAAATTATACCGCAAAATATTTTTAAATTATTTAAGAAAATATATGAAAATTGACCAGTCCCCCTAGTTATCTCTAAAACTACTAAGGATAAAATTTTGAAATAAACGCAAAAAAAGGTAGTTACCTACTTATAGACTACAGAAAAACCTGTAAGAAGTCTATGGTCTGAAAATAAGATGGTAAAATTCTCAATACTCTTTGTTAGTACGGAACTCGAGTTAGACTCGCTCTTTTACGGTGTTATGTTGAGTATCTCCGTAAGCTCTCTTACATTTACAATAACATCAACACTCAAATAATGTAGGTATTTTCGTGATATTGTACATAAACAAAAACAACAAAAACAACAATAAGTATGTCGTACGTCTTTCTACGCAACCAATGTCATCACTAATTACAAACAAACAAATTAGCGCGTCAGGATAATTAAACCAAAGCAAAATAATTACATATAAGTACACAATAACGCAGTTACAATTAATATTTAGACATTGTACGTATGATAATGACAGAGTACGACACATTTCACGCGCGCGTTTCATTAGGATTATCCCGCGGAATTTGAGAATCCCCGGCAAATCTCGGCGCCTTAACGTGTTTAAAAGAGATGGTTCTTTATTGCCCTGATAATCTTTTAAAGACATTGTCTCTGGTTCACTTAAAACAGGGAATCCTAGTTCGGGGCCAGATGACCGTGTGTGATTTGTCCCGGATATTATGATTATAATAATAATAATTATAATAAAATTAATTATACTTGCGGTAGTTAGTGCTCCCGACATTGTCTGTGCGTTCAAACAAACAGTATGTCATGGTTTCTTTGCGTTATTGTATTTAAAGGGTGCTTTATGGAGTGAAAGAAAATCAAACTCCTGCACACTCCTTCAAGCTTATTCGCTCTCCTTAAAGATTTCAGAAACTTACAAATCGTAGAAGATAAACTGCTGAGTCGTATGAAAAGTGCTTCAATGAGTAGATGAAAGATCCTAATATCTCCGAACTCTTACACACGTTTTTAAATCTTAAAATCCATAACAAATACTCGAGCTGTTTGCAGCGACTATATAGGGTGTAACAGAAAGGTGTGATAATACTTCAAGGTGGACTTTTATCCATCAAACTGAACAACTTTTGTTCTACATCTTTGTTCAAATCGCAAATTTTTTTTTGGACTTTTCATACAAATCGATCAGCTGGCGAACCAAGTTTGTATGAAAAGTCCGAAAATTTCTTTGCGATTTCAACAAAGTTGTAGAACAAAAGTTGTTCAGTTTGATGGGTAAAAGCCCACCTTGAAGTATTATCACACCTTTCTGTTACATCCTGTATATCTAGTTTGGATATAATGTTAGTAGTTCATACAATGGTATAACATGCCTATAATCTACTAAGCTATGACCTACATAAGCTATTTAAGCTATGACATACATATTCATCATCATCCTCATCAGCCTCCGAAAGACGTCCACTGCTGGACAAAGGCATCCCCCAAGGCCGCTGGATGCGGGCAGCGCAGGACCGGCCAGTGTGGAAATCCTTGGGGAGGCGTTTGCCCAGAAATACATATTATTCTTGGCTATTTACAGTTACGTCACTAGTTTCATACCGCTTGTAAATATTAAATAAAATGTTTTAACATTTTTATTTTATAATTAAAATGTTCTCTACAAATCTCTTGAAGCTTTGAGTCTTAAAAGACAGAGTGACTTCGAGCTTGTTACCGAGAGTTGGGTCTAATGAGATCCTATGGGATGCCAGCGGGAAAAATCTTTTTCAAAATTAAATAAATCCCTCCCTGGCCACACCGAGCTCATGTAATCAGTTTCAGATTAAGCAAAGAGGATTCCGGTTCCTTTTCAATTACAATAATTAAGCCTCTTTTCTCTTCAAATTTAAATAAATTTGTAAATACATAAAGTATTATTTTTTTGTCATTTGTGAAGTGTATTGTAGTTGTTAAACAATGGAGGGGCTGAAAATGAAACTTAATACAGATAATTTGTCATTCAATAAATATGAACGTGAATTTTCAGGGTGTAAAAAATAGGCGTAACACGTAGGGTATAGAATGACTTTTGTTCACCGCATAGTTGAAATTGCATAAAAAACGAATTTTTTAAACACATTGGAATGTCCATTAAGTTTTTTCGATTTCGTCAAATCAGTTCTGAAATTTGTCTTGTCTTGGCCATTCGATATCGTCGACAAGTCATCATCACCTGTTTTTTTTTTATTCTGGAAAAATATTATAAGCAACTAAATATTATATATTTTAGCCAAGTCTCAAAAAAGGTATTAAATTTAACAATTTTGTAACTTAAAAAATGTATGCCATTTCTTTTATCGCTTTTTTATTAATGCTGTGCCAACCAAACCGAGTCCTAAAAATTTGGACCATGCCGAAAATTATTATTATTTATTTATTATAGTTCCAAATCGCAGTTCCATATACTTAATGGCTAAAGACTACGAAGCCTCATTGGCATTCAGTAAGTTCGAAAATTACTAGTAGGTAGAAATAGATCGACCTTCTAATGTTAATGCTTCTTCGAATGCTTCTAATGCTTCTTCTGCGTAGTACCAGAGACAAGATAGTACAAAGTTCCTACCATTTTAAACTTTTGCAATCTCTCGAAAAAAAGTCTTGGAACGGAACTACAAATATTACTTATAGCAACCCCAAAAATTTGAATCTTTATTGGCCAAACAAATTGGCAAAACAGCGCTCTCATTCATTTTCAAAACTTTTTGACAGACTTTACGCTCAACATTTTGTAAATTTTGTAGGATAATCTTTCTTAAAAAAAAAATAAGATCCTGCAATGCAGCATGCAGTTAAAGATGAGGAATTCCTTGCAATATCCTTACAGCAACTTATTACATGGCATGCCAGTGCTTAGCGATAGCGCTTTATTGGCAATAGCAACACTGAACGATTCGAAAATCGAACGCGATCCCCGCGGGAAATTATTGTGGGTACCGAAGCGGAGTTTGCGAACTTCGACGCGACGCTTTTAAAATACGCTTGTTGACTACGGTTTAAAATATTCTGCGATAAAAAAAATCTAAACATTATTTTATTGCAGACAAGTTTGATCATTTCTGTGTTATGCAGGGATTTAGGTAATTTTACCGAAACGTTTTAGTATGTTTATATCTATTAACTTGTTTTATTTTCTATATTTATCTTTCAACTTTTCTGAAACCGTAAAATATTTTTTCGTTATAAAATTGGATTACTTGCTGATCCATCTGTAGAAAGAAGAGAACGGTTAAAACTTATTATGCACCTTCAATAAAGGTGTATAATTTTTTTTTTCGTTGAAACCTATAAAATATTGTATTATTCTGTTTTACCGACCACACTATTACTTGTATTCTATTCTTGTAATCTTACTCGCTAATCCTGCCGCTAAGCAGCAGTGCTTGCACTGTTGTGTTCCGGTGTGGAGAGTAAGACAGCCGAGGAAATTACAGGCACAAGAGGCATTTCATCTTAGCCCTCTAGGTTGGTAACGCATCTGCAATACCCTCCGGGGTTGCAGGTGTCTATGGGCAGTGGTGATCACTTACCATCAGGTGACCCACTTGCTCGTTTGCCTTCCTTATCACTTAAAAAAAAAAAAATATACCAGAAACGATCCCAGATTACATATTAGCTATGAGGAATATAATTATGAGGGATGTCATGAGATGACGATTCTATCCGTTTGTCGTTAATCTCACTTCTACATAAGAATTATTAAATGTTTAACTTCTACTTCAAGGTAGGCATATAATATTAGACAGGCTGAGCTGTACTTGTTATTAACATTCAAACGAGATAGAGTACTAATGGCAACTATCACTATCAAACTAACAGTATCTTTCTCAGCAGTTTTGCAAAAACAAAAATTGTTGAAATTACAAATTGAGTAATCGAACACCCTCTGTCCATTCCAGTACAAGATACAGAAGAAGGAGGAGGTGGTGGAACAGCAGCAGCAAGAACCCGACAACCCCCTGATGAGGAAGAAGAAGACGCCTGAGGAGCTGGCAGCGGAAGCGGAGTTGGAAGACCAGGATGAGTTTACCAGTTAGTAACAGTTTCCTCACTTACTACAGCATCTCAGGGATTCAACGAGGATCTTATCCTTTCGATACTAAACGCCATATTTTTCTGCGTTGCTTGTTACACCTTTATGCCAATCGGCTCATTATAGAAGTAAAGTTTCTTTTGCATTTAGTTCCAGCGGTACATGTGACATTAACAAGAGCTTTTTCCAGTATGTCCGTATTCCAATTTTGATTGTGTAATAATAATAAAGTGTAGCTTTTTATTACGTTTACCTAAAATATAGTGGTAAGTGTAATTCGTGCAGAGAAGGAAGGAAATTCATACCTACGTACGTAAATCTTGTATAAAGATGAGATTAGTATCGACTGTTGATTGGAACTGTTCGGAAAGCCTCTTTTAGTATAATAAGTACCTATGCTGACAATTTAACCAATATTGAAAATTCCAAAAATATCACGAATAAAGTGTTCGAACATGAACTTTGTTCGAAACGAGCTACATACTATAGCCATATTTGACTTATATTTTTCCAATTAAGTAGTCTAATATCTTATTGAAACTTAAGTTTGTAGATAATAATATCGATACTTCTGGGCTCAAAGGGCGTATACGCCTAAGATCTATTTAGCGTTTACGCCCTTTGAGCCCAGAAGTATCGATATATAAATTTTAATGTACTTTGATTAAAACAATTGCATACGTTTTATTTTTCAGAACTTAAAAACACCATCGAAACGCAAGTAAATGAACTGAAGTCACAGATCGAGAGTAAATGCGTGATGCAGTGAGGTGCGTCTCACAAGATGGCCGCCACAACATGGTCGATAAAATGGCAGCCAACACCATGTTTATTATATTATACCTGAATACATGATGTAGCTGTGCTAAGGTCATTGTTACGATGATGTTTCACAGATCCAAAACCATCACACCTCCCCCGTATCCTAACCGGAAAAGTAAATTTAAAGTAAATATAATATAAAGGTTCACAATATATTTGAGAAACCGTTGAACTGTCGCGCTCAATAAAAAATGTAGGAGAGATGTCGAATTCTAAATTTTTTCAGAACCTAGTTGGCTAGTGGCGCGTTGGTGCTTGATAATGAGCAATAATATTTTTATACATTCATAAATAAATAAAAATATGGAGAGCAGCCAAATCGAAGAAAGAATCAAGCGCGTTCAAACAAACGTTAGGTCAAAAAGTCATCAGCACAGACGATACCACAGGAAAATTTTGTGAGAATGTGAAACAATCAGTTTTATATGTTGATGCTTGTGATATATTGTTATTTAAGTGTAAAGAAGAAATAAATATTAATACAACTAGAAATGACGGTGTAATATTAATTTAAAAAGATGATGAAAATGTAAAAAGTTAGCACGCGTGTAGCTTCAATACTGTTTACCTGCACTCGATATGTACCTCTGTCGTCTCTCTCTCTACAACACTTACATTGAAATAACAATGTATTCAATCTATTTTGAATTTGTTTTCATCCAAATTCCAATTGGCTTGATGTGTCTATCCTCGAACATGTTTATCGTGTTCAGATCGATGTGGCTTACGCAAATCTCAAACCTACCCTTCGTATCTAACTCTTCAACTTTTGCCTCTAAATCTTTTGCATGCGTGCTTATGCAGTGTATACCGTATTGTGTCAGTGTATTTTGTTTAGGTGTACATAATATACCTGTAATGAACCTAGCCTTAATGTCCACATCGAATCATAACTAGGAACAATATTGTTAACTGGTTTTAAATCTGCCAAGATAGCAAGTTCATCTTGAACAGATTTAAATAACGTTGTCCATTTCTTCTTGCATGTTGTACGTAATATAAGATCAATGTCCGTTTAAAATAATGTGTAAAGGATTGTAGATAACATTTATTAACCTTACATAACGCGTTATGTTACCGTTGAACCAAAATGGCGTAGAATTAACGAAGCATTGTTTATTAAGTCTATGTTTTATTGCTTAGATATACAAAACACTCGGTGAGAGCAAATTTTTCGAGCGATTTGGTGTGTTGTCAAACAGATTGTCTCCGTACAAATAATAATGGAATCATCTACAAACAAAATACACGATAAGACACATCAAACACAACCTTTTAACAAAAATAATTTGTGAAAACCCAACATTGCAAGCACATTAACACCATGCACAGTAATTGGCCCAAGAATTTTTTTTGTCGAGGTTTCATAAATATACATGTGCGGAACGGTTACGCTGGTCTACTTTTCAGAAATGATGAATTGTTCGAACAATTGTCTCCACAGTAAGCTGCAAATGCAAAAGATTTGTTATCGTCAAAAGCTGTGATATATGGATAAAATAATCTAAAGCTGTGGCCCTGTACTTTCAAGGGCGTTCATCTCTATAGCTTTCGACTTCTTTTAACCTTTCACTTAATGTATTTGTGTCTATCTTCACATTAACGATCGGCACTTTATAGGAATCTTCGTATATTATATCATCTGTCCTTCCTTCCTTGACATCGAACTGTATCGATCTCTTCAATCAAATCAGCACATCATGTATTTCCATTTAGGTTTATAACTTGCGTTAACCTTAATTATAAGTACGTAAGATTGATTTAATAGCGGCAACGCTTCGTAGTAACATATTATGTTTACGTAAACTTAAATTTTGTTACATATATAGTTATGTTGGCGTTGGCATATGCGTTGTCAGACGAATTTGATTGTCAATTACACTAACACAAAATCATTGCAAAGCAAAAATATTCAGATCCTATAAAACTATTCAATATACAATGTACATAATAAGAAACAATAATTTCTGATTGGTTTATTGAGAACGCTATTTTCTGATATATTAAGATTTCAAAATATTTTCTCGCACTCTATTTGCACATTAAGATATATTTTCATAGCTTCTTTCAATAGGGTCTTATTTTGTGCACGCATAGCTACCACAGTAGACATTGTCTACCTATTTACACATATTATTGACATACTCGTATATATAAAGAATGTTATATAAAGATGGGGATCGCTCTGAAAAGGCATTCTTCCCGTCCGTTCTCTCTTAACATTTCACAGTCTCATATATCTATCTACTATTAAGATATAAATTTAACTCTTCACAGTGTATGTGTGGTTAGCCTAGGTTTATCGTGTATTACAAAACTAGTTCTACTAAATGTATATGTGCATGGCCATTCTAGCTAAAGGTTGTTCGTAGCTATTCGGAATAAACAATAATAGTTGTAAGTATTCTGGACCTGTCAACTTTTGTATTCATTTTGACACGACCAATGTTTTCAGGAAATCTTCATCTCTGTCGATCATAGCTGTCTTCAATATAATGTTATTATCTACATGTGTGTTAGCTCCAACTTCTATAGTAACTAAAAGTACCTCTGTAGATCCACTATCTTTATCTTACTTCGATCTTACTATAGTAGTTTGTCCTTAGTCTGTGCTCTTCGTTGTTGACTCTCATTTAAGTAGGATATAGTGAGTTAGAAAATTATTTTGGTACGTAGCGAGGATTAGCAAAATTTTAAAATTACAAAATTCGGTATGTACTCGCTATAACTGTCACTAAATTAAAAACTACAATTATTGTTTTATGTAACTATTTTTGTTTGAGTAAAATTAAAATGTGTGCATGAAAGTTTCGTATGTAAATGCATTTATTTATAAGTGTAAAGCTCTTGAAAAGTGTTTTGGTGTCGTTTTCTCTTGATTCATTATTATTTTTATTATTTGTTTTATAATTAAAATTGTATCTAGATGCTTCTATAAAGCCATGATCTGTGTCTGTATGTTAAGCTTTCGATGTTCAATGTATAATACCTAGTTAATTAGATATAAAGTTGCTTCAGTGCGCAATATTTAAAGGAATTTGGGTGATATCAAATGGTTGTAAAGTTACTTTCTGTCCAGTAAGTGAAGATATTTCAATTAATACTTCACTAATATGTCTACAAAATATTTCAATCGAAACTTTGGTAATAGCGACGTTTACATTTTAAGAAATTCACAGATACACCTATATCACTGCATATCCTATGATCTCCTTACCCTTTCTGTCTTTCAAATTAGTAATTCTTGCACTTAAATTTAAAATTATTCCAATCTTAATTTTGTATTAATATATAGTGAATTTATAATGAGGTTTATACAAGGTAGATGTGTAGTTTAGTAATAATCGTACGTTATTTGTATAGTCAGGACAATGGGAAGGTTTACTTTATTTCACAAGTTAGAGAAACAATTTGTATAAGGAAAAATAAATGAACTGCGACCAATTTAGATTTTCCTCGTCTAAAAACTCAGTTGCTATTAATTGATCTTATGACGTATGACTCTCATACTCAGGGTAATTATATATTACATATAAATCTATATCTTGTTGTCTATTTATATATTTAAATTCAGTTAGATTACTTAGGGCAGAAGTATGACTTTTTGGCCTGCGAAGGCTCATTTCGAATTCCAAGTGATAGTAATTATTTCCTGAATTATTATTGTATGTCCATATTCCTTGTCACCCACGAAAGTAGGATGTACTCGAATTTCACTGTTGTCTAAATCCTTAGAGGAGATATGAAGTGGTAGACTTATACATTTTAATATCTTGTTAAACAATTTATTGATAATATTAGCCTATTTGATGATAGTGGCACTAGGTTTAATGTTAGAATCCACGTCGGAGAAAACATGACAGCTTTCAAACCTACTTCAACTATTGCAGAAAACTAAGTAGGTAATATTAATAATGATCACTTCCTTTTTAAAGGTTTTATAAGTTGTGAAGTTTTCTTCAATAAACAGATAGGAAAAGTACTGATTGTCTTTTCAGATGAATTGACTTTATTAAGTACAAACATAAAGACCAACATTTCAATTGGAAATGCAATCTGTGCTACACTATGAGAGACTCATTCTGTTATTCATGCCCTCTTCTACAGACATACTATTGCAGAATAAGAGTGATAATTTTAAATAGAGCTAGACATGTCATAGACGATATTTAGAGACAACGACACACACATTACAAGAGCTTCACAACACATAGATGCATTTAATTAATTACTTACTTTTACTATTTATTTCAAAGAAAAAATAAATGAAACGAAAGAACTGATTATGAAGTGCCAGAATAAGCTGTTTGAGCGCTTTATATTATTTACAACTTGAAAAAGAAATTTATATTTTTCTTTGAAACAATTTACTTTGGGATTGCACCTTAACTTAAGGGATTCTTTAATAATAATGATTTGTTTGTATAAATTGTTTTAAATTAAAAAAATCTGACTCAATTTTATGAGAGTCCCTTGGTCGTTCTTAGATTAGGCGAGACTGGCCAATACAAATTCACATATAGTGCGTTAGCTTTTAATATTAGTGACATATAGTGTTAAACATGCAAGTTTACTAAAATCGAAGTGTTTAAAAATTGTAAAATGAAATAAACAACATCGGACGTTAACAATCAGTTGAATCTTTATGAACATGGTTCATATAGGGTTTAAACGTATGTTGTATTGTTATTATAAAGAAAAAAGGTTAGTAGTATATCCACGATTAAAATTTAAATTAGAATTATGGATGATAAACGAAAAAAGAGGTTATTGTTGAAAAATGTTTTTAGGTAATAAATCGGATTGAGCTTTTGTGAACTGTTGTTATTATAATAAATTAGGTTCCGTTCGCTCCGGCTGTATGATAACTGCCAGTATATTATCTATCTTCGTCATACTTGCATTTAGTTTCCTTTACAGCTATCTCTTTAACACTAGTAGAGCTAGTAAGCTTCTTTGCTGAATATTCCTTTACTGTTGCAAGGCATTGTTAAATTTATTTGAAAGGTCCCTATTAGTTATGTATAAAAGTTTAGAGGTAGCCATTTTCATAAAGCCTCCAGGTTATTGTGGAAATGGTGTATCTACCATGTTGTTAAATAATAATAAACTACATTGTACCACCAGACTGAAGTTTTATTAAGTAAAAAAACATAGATACAGCTTCCAGAACAAAATATACATTTATAACATTATCATTGTATTATATCTACTTTATCATTACTTTACCACTATGCTAACATACATTCATATCGTCATACTTCACATAATTTTATTTTCAGTCACCAAGCTATTTACTACTTAACCTAGGATTAATTTTAATATTCACGTAATTTTATTTTCAATGTAATAAACTAATTGCATTCCAAAATCTATTCAAATTATTGTTAAGTTCGCTTAAAACATTAACCACACTTGATACTGTGTTTTTCAATAAACCCCTTTTAGACTTTTCTGAATAATTCACTGTGGTTTTCCCATCTGTCATTTTAGTTTTAAGAATTATTTGATCTGCATCTTTGGAATCGCTTTTGTCTACATATTCGGTATCGTCGTCATTATCATCACTTGGTAGGTCTTTCAGTTGCTCGTGAATATTTCGCAAAATTTTCCATAGCTTTACTTGGTCTTTCTCATCAAAATCAACTTCATTTTCTGAAGAGTTATCATCTTTTATTTCTTGTATACTGCTTTTTTCTTCTTTTATACTTCTGCGATGTCTTTTCAAGTTTTTATGATGATTTATTTTGTCATTATTATTTTCAAGTGCATTTACTTTAACTTTTTTAAAGTGTCTTTTGTTTGTTCTATTTTTAATGTTTCTAATATTCTTACATTCTTTACAGGACCTACTATGCCTAGTACTATTAGCAAGTGAATTTAAACCGAAAAATTTTTTAAGCCATTCCAATTTTGTTTTGCTTTCACCGTAATTTTTACTTCTTTTACTATGTCTTCTATATTTTCGTTCAGCTGTTTTATTTTCTTCGCTATTTATATTACGTTTTAATCTATGTTTTCTCTCCATTTTTTCAATCCTTTTCGTTTCAAACAGAGAATGCACATTATCCATATCGCTGTTCAAGTGATGCAACCTTTTCATTAAACCTTTTGACACTTTTACATTACCACCACGAGATATTTCTTCAGAAACTTCATTTATTCCATATTCTATTGAACGTTTTTTCACCTTGTTCACCTCAGTTGCATTAACTTCAGTTACATTCTCTGCTTCAACTATTTCATTTGTGACGTCATCACTGCTGACGTCATAACAGGCCTGTATGTTGGTGTTGGCGAGGACCCAGAAGCCGATGGATTTAGGCGGGAGGCTGAGCAGGAGGGATTTGTATGGGCGGACTCGCTTGACTACGGGACGTATGTCGCCTTCGTGGGACATAGCGCGCCCGTTGACGACGATATTTCTATAAATAAATATTACAGGTATATTTATAAATAATTTTAATACTAAATACTTTTCAATGTCTGTGGTCAGTAAGGCAAAAATAATAAAACTATTATTTACACTAACGTCCTTATTTCATCGAGTGATAAAATGATCAATTAGTGCATTTTTTGACCTTCTCTTTACTTAGGTAAAACGGAGCCCAAACGGAGGATAAAGTTTTCGAATATATGTATGTAAGTACACTTATATCTGTAACGTAAAGAACTTGATAAATGATGTACACGTTTTGAACATTTTACCTTATGTTTGTCTGGGCCCAGACATACATAAGGTATTTACATTTTTAGCAGTCGTTTATTTTATTTATTTGTTTTTATTACTCACACCTCATTAATGTCCTTATTTTAGGAACTACCTTTATAATCTCTTCCTATTGCCTTTCATCTATCTCGTTCACGTCTACTTGCTGACAGACGACCTTACTTATCATCCAAATAGTCACTCAACTACCATGCCATCTTACCAGTTCATAATATGTCTCACTTACCCATTTACATCTAATGCTAGTATGAACTGCATGATGTCTCCTCCTTCTTCTCTCTTCGACAGCTTTACCGACAGCCTTGCTGGGGTGCTACCCATATTCACCCCATAGATTGTTACTGCACCTGCAAAGGTTTCTTCTAATTAAGCTACCTTTATTTTTAGCATTAGTCATCCATGTAAATCGTAAACTTTTGAACCTATGCGTAGGTTTTTGTAAAAAAACTGGCTGTAAGTACAGAGTGTTAAAAAAGTGCGTTTGAGATTTTAAGGGGTGACTCAGAATCAAGTAGGTATAGAATAGGAAAAATATAAAAAATCCGACCGACAACTTTTTCATTTTCCCATACTAGTGAATCAAAAATTTGTATAGGAAACTGAAAAAAAAGTTGTAGATCGGTTTTTTTTATATTTTTTTTATATTTTACCTGTTATCTATACTTGCATCTGAGTAACCCCTTAAAATCTCAAACGCACTTTTTTAACACTCTGTATAAAGAAGAATTTCTACTCTATTCTTAATGTGTATAAAAAAAATAAAACAATTTTACATAAGAATGTCTATGTCTATATCTAAGTACATGATGTAACGAAGTAGGTATGGAACCCGCTTCTATTCGTCAAAACTTTTGACCTATGACTTTGATAAAATTTTAGTTAGATAACAGGGTTAGATGATAGAAAGGTAAGTAAGGGTAAATAAGGCTTAACTTTGAAAATATTGACGTACCCGGGACGGGCTTGTGACGTAGCGTGGTGCAATGCGCAAACAGCTCCGCTTCAGAGCCTTCAGAATCCATCTGAACCTCCAGCACTCGATCGCCGACCAGACTTTTATACAGAAGGGCCATGTAGAAACTCTGCAGGAAATAAAATTGTTAATAGCAGCAGATAGTAGGTACCTTGGAAACGATAACACCATACGGCTTGCGTGGTCATATTGTTCGAAAGAGTTAACTGATCACATACACGATCATAATCAGGATGTGTTTATCTTCTGTGCTTCACGAGTTACATTAAGCCGTTTGTGCCGATCGCTGGAATGGCATTAAATGGAAATTCTTTAGGGCGGCCTTTGTCCAGCAGTGGACGTCTTTTGGCTGATGATGCTATAATTAAATAGCAAATCAAGTAAGTCAATGTCAGGAGCTTTAATAATGTGTAGAAAATTGAAATAAATCAGTATTATAAAACTCACCAGAGTAGGCTCAAACAGCTCATCTTCAATCAACTCCCTGAAGTTCACAGCGAACCCATTTCTGGCTGAGAAGCCCAAACTGGTTATCCAGTCAACTGCCCTGTACAGTTCAAAGAGGGGGTTCTTGGGCGGGCGGAGTGGCTGACGTGGGGCGGATTCGGTGAGCCATAGAGGAGTGGAGCTGGTGCTGAGACGTTTGAGGAGTTTCACGCGTTCTGCTTCAGAAAGACGTTCTAGTTCGCGGGCCGATGATTTGCTGAAGAGGTAAAAATAAATAACGTTATTGCCTGAACATACATATTTTTCCTAAATAAAAGGCTTGTATGCTATTGAATGATGAATGGTGAAATTATTTTATTTTAAGAAGTTTAGTTATAGTGTACAGTACTGTCGTAATTATCTAATCATCCGTTTCCGTGCTTTGTATGCCACATTAAAGTGTTGGTGCCAGTTGCTGGTGGCAGTTGTTAAACCAAGTCAGAAGCCTTATAGGCGTCTTGAAAACTTTTAAGGTACACTAGGGCTGGCCCCACAACCTCCACTTATCCGGACTTGGCCCACGTGTGTGGAGTATAGCCTAACCGACCATCCCAAGCCATAGCTTCCTATAGGAAAAGATCCGTGCCCCAGCGGTGAGTTGTCAATAAACTCACCCACTCAACAGCACAGCGTCCATCATCTCATCGGTGAGGGTGACGTAGTCCCCAAAGTCACTCTTGGAGTCAGCGCGAAGACAGCCAGTGATGTCACCGCCGACGGCACGCCAACCGCGCGGTTCGTCCGCTGACACGGTTTCTATGAGCACACGCAGGGTCTCCAAATCATTGAGGTAGTCGTCTACGGATTGGTTTTTGCATTCTGGGGATACAAGTAACAGAATAGATTATGAACGCGAGGTAAGAAACTAGTGAACAGAGTACAAACTGAAGTGGCTGTGGGCGGGGCACATAGCTCGTAGAACAGATGGAAAAAAAAGTTCTCTAATGTAGACCGCGCTCCGGAAGACGTAGCGTAGGGAAGCCTCCAATGCAATTTGATAAAGCAAAGCAAATTTAAGTAATCGGTTGTGTAATTCATCATCATCATCAGCCGAAAGACGTCCACTGCTGGACAAAGAAAGACGTCCACTGCTGGACAAAGAAAGACGTCCACTGCTGGACAAAGAAAGACGTCCACTGCTGGACAAAGAAAGACGTCCACTGCTGGACAAAGAAAGACATCCACTGCTGGCCAAGGCCTCCCCAAGGATTTCCACATTGACCGGTCCTGCGGCCCGCAACCAGCGGCTTCCCAACCTTCACCAGGTCATCGATCCACCGAGTAAAAGGCCTGCCTACAGTTTGGCTTAGATTTAGATAGAGGGCGGGGAACAACATGGATAGTTTTATCCTGATAAATCTTGATATGCCTTTCCTGCCTTTGTATAAATAAAAGGATAAACATTATGGAACTCAAGTATAAACTCTGTGTTAATATTTGAATTCTTAGAATTAAATATGAAGTAAGTACTGTAGGTATCGATGCAAACATTTGATACTTTTATATATTTTATTCTATATTCACATACACTCGGGGCGAGGTACCAACTTAAACTCCGTCAATACATTTGTTTTCTATTCCATCATTTCAAATATTCGAATCAACGTCGTATATACTTTTTATACAAACCTATGCAGACCTAAGACCTAACCTCCTAGCCTATATAGTCTCTACAGTACTTACCATATCCCAACTGCCAAAAGATATCGTTAACCCCGGCCTTATCCGCCACCGTCAAGATATCCAGGGCTGAACTAGGATCCCAGAGCCCTGTCTCCGTCTTCTCCTCATTGCTTAACGCGAAGACCAGATCAAAACCGGTCTTCTTAATCCACTGCACGAAGTTCTTCCATTGGGAATCTATCTATCAGCCGAAAGACGTCCACTGCTGGACAAAGGCCTCCCCCAAGGATTTCCACACCGACCGGTCCTGTGCGGCTCGCATCCAGCGGCTTCCTGCAACCTTTACCAGGTCGTCGGTCCACCGAGTCGGGGGCCTGCCCACACTGCGCCTTCCGGTGCGCGGTCGCCATTCGAGAACTTTACTGCCCCAACGGCCATCTGTTCTACGAGCTATGTGCCCTGCCCACTGCCACTTAAGTCTAGCGATTCTGAGAGCTATGTCGGTAACTTTAGTTCTCCTACGTATCTCCTCATTTCTGATTCGATCACGTAGGGAAACACCAAGCATAGCACGCTCCATCGCCCTTTGGGTGACTTTGAGCCTTCTTATAAGGCCCATAGTAAGCGACCATGTCTCGGATCCATATGTCATCACTGGCAACACACACTGGTCAAAGACTTTAGTCTTGAGGGACTGCGGTATTTTGGACGTAAAGATATTGCGAAGCTTCCCGAACGCTGCCCAGCCGAGTTGGATTCGACGATTGATCTCTTTCTCGAAGTTGGACCTACCTAACTGGACTGTTTGTCCCAGGTATACATATTCGTCAACAACTTCGAGTGTAGAGTCTCCAACCTTCAGAGGAGTGGGTGTAACACGGACGTTTGACATGATTTTCGTCTTATCCATGTTCATTTTAAGACCCACTTGTTGGGAGACTCTACTAAGTCCTTCGAGCATTGCGCCTAGGTCTTCCAAGGTCTCAGCCATGATCACGATATCGTCAGCAAATCGAAGGTGAGTGATGTACTCGCCATTGATGTTAATGCCGAGTCCTCTCCAGTCCAGAAGCTTGAAAACGTCTTCCAGTGCAGCGGTGAACAGTTTCGGAGATATAACGTCTCCCTGTCTCACCCCACGCTGCAGCCGGATAGGTTTCGAATTCTGATCCTGGAGGTGGACCGACATGGTGGCGTTTTCATACAAGCACTTCAACACTTCGATGTATCGATAATCAATTTGGCACCGTTGGAGAGACTGCAACACAGCCCAGGTCTCGATCGAATCAAAGGCTTTCTCATAGTCCACAAACGCCAAGCATAGTGGCCGATTATACTCTTCGGTCTTCTGTATAATCTGCCGCAGCGTATGTATGTGGTCTATGGTACTGAAGCCTTTTCGGAAACCGGCTTGTTCGGGAGGCTGGAAGTCGTCAAACCTGCGTGCGAGACGATTCGTAATGACTCTCGAAAACAGCTTGTAGACATGGCTCAGGAGTGAGATGGGTCTGTAATTCTTCAGCAGAGACTTATCACCCTTCTTGAAGAAGAGCACCACCACACTCCTGTGCCATGCTGTAGGCGTTCGTCCCTCGAGCATGACGGAATTAAATAGCTTCTGAAGAGCTATAAGTACCGGTTCTCCACCTGCTTTCAGAAGCTCAGCCGTAATTCCATCATCACCCGGTGCCTTGTTGTTCTTAAGCTGTTTGAGAGCCATTCTAATCTCGCACAGGCTGACGTCTGGGATATCTTCGGTATAGTGTCGGGACAATCTGGCTCTCGGGTCTTCAGCCAGATTGCTGACAGGTAAGCGTGTAGTCATGTATAATTGTCCGTAGAATTTCTCAACCTCTTCCAACAGCTCGGGCTTGGACGACACGACTCTGCCATCCTCGGTCTTCAGCTTTGTCAGTTGGCTTTGACCAGCAGACAGATCCCTTGCGAATACTTTTGACCCTTTATTGCGCTCGATAGCCTCTTTAATACGGTTGGTATTAAATTGGCGTATATCACGGGTCAAGGACTTGGAGATCTGTCTGTTTAGTCGCCGATACTGACAAGCATCTTCAGAGGATTTCAGAATCAGGCTTCGTCTTTCCTCCATGAGCTTGCTGGTGAGGTCCGAGATACGAGATGTTCTTTTTAAACGGCCGGTTTTGAAGGCCTTATTCCCAGCCGTTTGGACAATTTCCATGAACCTGTCGTTATAATTGTCCACATTTTCGCATTCTCCTAGGCATTCGAAGCGGTTGTGCAACTCGAGTTGAAAGCTTTCGGGGTTTTGGAGTTGGATAGGCGCTGGTCGGAGCGTGGACTTCATCAGTCGACATCTTTCTAGCTTTGTTTTTAGATTCAATGTGCCTCTTACCATTCGGTGATCGCTTCCTGTCTTCAGCGAGTTGATCACAGAGACATCATTGAATATTTGCCTTTTTGTCGACAAGATGAAGTCCATTGGGAATATGTTACGGCTAATGGTTGAATTTCGTCCTGTCTATTCTTTTCTAATTTTGAGTCGTTCTTTTCGAGGGTTTCGAGGTCTGTGAAGGTGATGGTGGAATTGTTGAAGGTTATTTTGGCAGTGGACGGTCCGGCTATCTGTATGTACGCCGGTGTGAGAGCAGTCGCCATGCAGATGCTCTCATTGCTGGAAAGTTACCAAGTGCATTTATTAGTTCACAAATTGAAACTGAGCATTATGAACATTATGAATATATGAACATTCCGCAGCAGTTGATTCGTTCGAGACCATTTTACGATGATTTTTGGCAGTTATCTCGGGTATAATTTGCTGAGTGCTCCAACATTGCATGTGTCGACACCCGAGTACAGAGCCGACTCTTACGACAATCAGGAATCAGGATATAAGATTCAGCCCGAAAGGATCGGAACAAAAACAAAATCTTTGATTGCAAGATATTTTTGTACGGAATTGGAACCCACGACGCTGAAGGAGCTATTTTGAAATCATATCTGTCTGTTAAAATTTAACTTTACATAGGAGTAGAAGTTTTGGTATTCCATGAAAAATGAGGATATCAAACATTTATGGTAGGTACTAAATAAAATTGGTAACTATACTGGGTCCTTCTAAAATACCTGAAAAAAAATTAACAGTGCGTTCTTCTCATGAAACTGAACAAGTTTCCCCAACAAACCTATACTCAATTCGCAAAAAAAAATGTTGCATTTCCCATACAAAATCGGCGGATCAGTTGATTAATTAGTATGAGAAGTCAAAATTTTTTTTTGCGAATTGAGTATAGGTTTGTTGGGGAAACTTGTTCAGTTTCATGAGAAGAACGCACTGTTAATTTTTTTTCAGGTATTTCATAAGGACCCTATACAGGATGTTAAAAAAAGTGCGTTTGAAATTTCAAGGGGTTACTCAGAATCAAGTATAGAATCCAGGAAAAATATTGAAAAAATTCGCTCTTCAATTTTTTTTTGCAGTTTTTCATACAAATTCTCGATTCACTATTTAGATTTAGTATGAGAATCTGAAAAAAAATAATTGAAGAGCAGATTTTTTCCTGGGTTCTGTACTTGATTCTGAGTAACCCCTTAAAATTTCAAACGCACTTTTTTTAACACCCTGTATAGTATAACTTTAACAAGAAAGATATAGGTATTATAAATTCATGAATCTGAAGTTAATGAAAACCCATCAAGAACTTTAATAGTTGATGCCATTAAAAACAGTTTTTACAAAGAACATTACTTTTCTCTTCTTATTCTTCTTTTCTTCTTCTTATTCTAAACTTACCTGGCGATACTCTAACCATAGATATTCCCCAAGAATGATCTCTTGGCAAATTATTGGACCTCAGCATAGAACCACGGCATTTAGAGGTAGTTTTAGGTATGCGGCGTCTAAATGCTGGAACGATCTTCCCCCACCCATACGTAATTTGACATCCAAACTTCATTTTAAATTAAAGTATCGAGAATTTCTTTTAGCTAATCAAAAATCGCTTGGATTGGGCTTCGTACCTAATCTCCCTTCTTGTGGCAGATCAGCACCAATTCAGTGACGTAAATAGGACTATCAAATTTCAAAATATATTCCAACCTCTAGAAACATACTATGATTATTATTATTATTTTTTTTTTTTGTAATTTCTTTCCATTGCTTTTGTACTTTTTATTTTTATTAGGTAACTCTTCTTTTTCAAAAAATGTTCACTATCTATCTTATGAGCTAATACCAATTTTTAGACTTTTAAATTATTATCCAATATCATGTTTATTAAATAAAATAAACTCTGTGTTTTGGTAAATCAGTAACTGAATAACTGAATATTTAATTCTAATTAATTTCTTAATATTGTATATATATTTTGTTTTGTTTTGCTCTGCGACAGTGCGTGCGACACTTCTTTTTTTTCGGTGCCGACAGAATAACAGCGCTGTAGGTTGGCACCCCTACCTGCAGCATTATGCTGAGTCGGGGCCGTTTCAATAAATCACACACAGAATTTGTATTTTAAATATCATAGATGTAGTCAATGTAATTTTAGTCGTAAGATAGTATATTAGAATTAATTTTACTGATGTAATTTTTATTTCTCTTTTTTCAACTTTTTTTTTTTTTTTTACTATGTTATGTACTTTAAAACTGCTGTTCTTATTTGTGTTTCCATATTTTCTGTGTGTGTATTTTTCTGAATAAACATTTTTCTATTCTATTCTATTCTATTCTATTCTATTCGTAAAATTAAGCTTTAGAAGGAAAATTCTTATATGCCATAACTGTCACTACAAGCTTTTTCATATTCAAATTAAAAAAAATATTTGACGAAGAATATAATATGTAGCTAAACAAACCGTTTTTAAAAAACACTATTCTACTATTCTATGCTGTAATCAACCCCACTTATGAGATATTAGAAAACGCTAATGTAAAGCAAGCTAAAATTACATTGACAGTTGTACTATAATATAATGACTGTCTCGGTGGCTAAGTGGTTAGCGCTCCTGACCTCTAATTCCCACACAGGTTCGATCCCCACACAGGGCAAACTTTTCTGTGATGAGCAGAATTGTTTACTCTGAGTCTGAGTGTATAATATATATATGTATGTATTTAAATGAATATGTGTATGTATATCAGTCTCTGGTTCCCAAGATACAGGGAATCCTAGTTTGGGGCCAGATGACCGTGTGTGATTTGTCCCGGATATTATTATTACAAATAAAAAACGACATGGTTTATTGACAAACTTACCTGTTATATTTTTCTGTATTCGAAAACAAATACTTGGGGTCCACTGTGAAACTGAAAAATCTGCTGTCAACGATATTTATGGGTTCTTCCGTGCCTATCCTCACAGAAAACGTTTCACTATTAACTTCAGTTAAAATTATAAAAAAATGTGCGAACAATATTAAAAACCGGGATATGTTTCCCATTGTGACTAAATTTGCGATAAAACTAAACGGAACTGCATGCAGAAAATCGCTTTTATTTACTTTACGTAAGGTATGGTGTATGTTGCAGTCATTGTTTAAAAAGTTTGGACGTTTCAATAAAAGCTAGATCAGTCGTTGACTTGAAAATTGGTCCACAATGCGTTTTAAAATATAATATATATATTGCAACTGTAATGGAGAAAGAATATCAAAGCTCACTAGAAAACTAATCTTACCCAAACGAACTACTCTAAAGGATCTACTTAAGTAAAAGGTTAAAAGGTAAAGTTAAGGCTGATTGTCAAAAAAATTTTGACGTTTTCGACAAGGGCCGTTCAGTATAATGACTAAAAGTCTAGTTATTGGATCCTATTCGTACAGCATTTTTAAAACTCTGTATTTTCCTTACTACGTGATGATCAATCGCCTTCATGATGTCGCAGTTAATCCACTCGCTTCACATCAGGAAGAGGCTGATTCGTTTAACAGCGAGGTCCAACTTTGTAAGGCTCAGTTTGGTTGAAAGTAGGGCATTTACTACAGGCCTGGCTAACTACCATCATCTTGTCTACGTCTTGCCGCCGAACATCAATCTAAGCAACATTGATATGTTCCAATATGGAGATGATATACCCAAATTCCCATTGCGTTTCGGAATTTTGGTAAGCCTGCTACTGTCCTTCGACTTCATCATACATAACTCACCATCAGATGAGATGATGCCAAGGTCTTAACAGCTGAAAATAAAAAAAAACAATCTGAAAATGTTTCGGTATCTTCTTACAGAAATTTATCCAAGAAACATGTATACTTTAGTTCTAAAGTAACTGCGACATAAAACTGCTGACGAAGCTAAGTATCAAAACATGCTGTCCGCAAGAATTTCAACGTTGTTAGCAAGTCACCTATACTCACACAGGTCGATGTAAGTACATCGATGTTTATTTAAAATTCTGCATGTATATTTATGGGTTGAAATCACGTTCTGGCAATTTATGATGGCTTTTATTTTAATATCTTCAAGTGCCATCACGTAATTTTTACTAACAGAATTCCGGATAATAATGTTGTCGTTATTTAGAACATAATCGACCCAAGGCAAGGAGATATTTTGTGTGAAACCTTGAGAACTTTCGTCTTCTATTCCAATAATTGACCACGCTGAATACGTTAAAAACAACCGACTTCAATCGCAACAACTCCAATTTTGCTATGTTTTTGTTGATTTTCTCAAAAACCGCTGAATCGATTTCGATAAAATTTATATGGGACCACCTGTGAAGTATACCCTTTTAAACAAAAAAAGAATTTTCCAAATCGGTTCTGACGTCTTCGAGTAATCGGTGAACATACATAAAAAAAAAGATTCCGACGAATTGAGAACCTCCTCCTTTTTTTTGAAGTCGGTTAAAAAATACTGCAGTAGTTAGTTATTGCATCACATTAAGAGTCGGTAGCTCCACGCCGATGACTGGAACCAAAAGTCGCAGGTTCAAATCCTGCCCAATGTATGTACCAATGTATTTCGAAACGAAGAAAACATCGTGAGGAAACCTGCACATCTGAATACCGCCTCCGCGGTGTAGTGGTTAGTCTGCTTGCTTGCTTCACATTAGGATGTCGCGGGTTCGATTCCCGGCTGAGTCCAATTTGTAGGACTTGTTTTGGTTGGTGGTACTTAGGGCTTTTCAGAGCCCGTCTTTTCTAATACCATATTATCTAAGTCTTGCCGCTAAACATCAATGTTAATACATTGATTGAGGATAAACCATCTTACTCACTAATCCTGCCGCTAAGCAGCAGTGCTTGCACTGTTGTGTTCCGGTGTGGAGAGTAAGACAGCCGAGGAAATTACAGGCACAAGAGGCATTTCATCTTCGCCCTCTAGGTTGGCAACGCATCTGCAATCCCCTCCGGGGTTGCAGGTGTCTATGGGCAGTGGTGATCACTTACCATCAGGTGACCCACTTGCTCGTTTGCCTTCCTTATCACATAAAAAAAAAAAAAAAAAGAATCCGACTCGGTGGACTGACGACCTGGTAAAGGTTGCAGGAAGCCGCTAGATGCGAGCCGCACAGGACCGGTCGGTGTGGAAATCCTTGGGGGAGGCCTTTGTCCAGCAGTGGACGTCTTTCGGCTGATAGATAGATAGATAGAAAAAAGAATTATGATCGATCGTGTGTAATGAGGGTGCGACCACAGTGAGAAACCAGGTTAGTTAAAGTTAACCGCCTCCGTAGCGTAGTGGCTTGCCGCTCGCTTCACATCAGGAGGTCGCGGGTTCGATTCCCGGCGGGGTCCAACTTTGTGTACTTGGTTTGGTTGGTGGTAGGGCATTTTCTGAGCCCGTCTAGCTAGCTACCACCATCTTATCTAAGTCTTGCCGCCAAACATCAATGTTAACAGCATTGATGTATTCCGGCATGAAGATAAGATAGCCAGTTCCCCATTGCGTTGGGGAATCTTGGTAAGCCCGCTTCCATCTTCGGCATCATCGTCACTTACCATCAGGTGAGATGACGCCAAGGGCTTACCAATTGAGGGTAAAAAAAAAGGTCGAAAATATGGTCAAGCTCAGGATTTTATATTTTGAAAAGTGGAATTTTTCCGATTATGGTGATGATGATGATGACATTGGCAATGACATGGTCGATCAGTGGTTACCAAGGCGGAAATTTGCAGTCGAATTCAGTTAAAAACTTTTTGCTATCCATCTACTCAATAGCCAGCCTGGAAACGTCTATAAACGCTATGATCCCACTCAGAAGCCTCAGGCTTTTCGGCTCCGAGGCGGGAATGGTGCCAACTAAATAAACTCCGCACCCAGCACGGCCGTTGTGGAGAATTTATGTTTAAGTGTGGCTGGTGAAATACACCGCAGTGTGATTGTGGAGCGCCTGTACAGTCCATCTACCACATTGTGCACGACTGCCCAAAGCGGAAATAAAATGGAGATTCTCTGCACCTATTCATGTTAAGCGAGAACGCAGCCCAATGGGTGAAGAACTTAGATATTAATTTGTAGGACTACTGTGTAGAGCGACTCAAAATTCCATAATCTACTTTTTTCTGCTCTAATAGAGAACGTGAAAAAAATATGGCTTTTCTCTATCCATCAAAGCTATTGTTACCTATATTTTAAGACTTTGTCGCCTAATGAGCTTGTAAATGACCCTATATCGTAAGTTCTTGAGCCCGAGTTGATAAGTTTACCTACGTACATCATAATGATGACATCATTTCGAAATACTTCGCCAGCAGACAGGAAAAGTCATGAATTTCTCCTTACACGGAACAAAACTAGAATAGGAAGGAACTACTATTGCCGGAAGAAAAACACATTCGGTAACTAGCAACACTTCGTTTGACAGTTTGTGTTTTTGACTTTGACATTAGTCATCCGACAAATGTTTGTGTTTATTCAGTGCAGTCAGTCCAATTTTTATCAATAAATTATCGTTTTTAATCGTTTTATCGGCACCTAACAACTGCAAAAAAATCCTTAATGCCCAACAAAATCGAAGATTGCTAATTTTGGTTTTTTAATGGCGTCCGAGCTAGAAATACGTTTGCCATTGTCTACGAAAATATTACTTTGTAATGACCTTAGAAATTACGCGTTTTGTTGTGTGTTGTGTTTAGCTTAGCAGTGTCTTCATATGTGATACTGTGAAAATGGATGGCAGTTGTGAAAGTGAGGTGAAAAACGCGAACATCGCCGAGGAGAGCGGCAAAAAGGAGATACCAACCTTAATGCAAAAGATCTGTTTGGTCTGTGGCGACAAAGCCTTAGGATACAACTTCAACGTGATATCATGCGAAAGCTGCAAAGCATTCTTCAGAAGAAACGCGTTAACTACCAAAGAGTTTAAATGCCCATTCACAAATAACTGTGAGATCACAGTAGTGACTCGCAGGTTTTGTCAAAAATGTCGTCTAGTAAAATGCCTCGCCGTTGGCATGGTGAAAGAGTTTATAATGTCAGATGAAGATAAAGCCGAGAAGAGAAGGAAGATAGAAGAGAATCGTGCTAAGAAACGTCAGTCGACAGAGCCAGACGATGGGGTATCGAGTTCAAAATGGCATAAATGTGAAAGCGAATTCCCCCCTGTGACTCATCCTCCGCCAATGCAAGAACTTTCTAGTGTACAGTATAATGTCTTAAACAGTACAACATGTAGTCCAAATAGTTCCATTCAGTCACCTTTAAACTCCGAATTGGATAATTCATTACATTCCCCTCCCATTTATTCTCAGTACGCTCCAATTCAGAGTACAGAGATACCGTACACTATGAAAGTGTACCCAATAGACGAAAAGACAGTTATCAACAGGGCGTTGCATGATCAGCGGATGGTGGAGCCGTACAACATGTGCGATAGTGTGGATAGCAACATGTACATGGACTCGCCAAAGCAAAATAGTATAAGGTAGGTGTTTGCTTTATATTATTTTATTTATTTAAACACATTTTACAACATTACAGCAAAGCCAGAGCGTTGCAACATTAATAATACAATTTAAGAAACATAGGAAAATAATTTTTAAATTAAACAAACATTTACATATTATTAGAAGGTATTTAGGAATCTAACTCTAAGTCATTCATACTTCTTTCTAACACTCGCTGGCATTCACGCATCGTTCTAGCAAAACCTGTTTCAAACAGATCGACCTCAGGCGATTCGGCGAGTGCTGCGGCGAGCTGCGCGAGCGCGCGTGGCACGGGCGAGTGCTGGTAGGCCGCGGTGCGCGCCGCCGGCACTGCCAGCAGCCGATGTGCGCGAGCTCTTAAATAATTATCAGGCACAAAAAGTCGCACGCATGCTTCCACCAAATATTGACAATCTATGTTATTTTTAAAGATGTGTATGATGAATCTCAGTGATAACAAAGATCTCCTTGTTTCTAGAGATTCATAGCCCATCTGCCCTTGTAAAAATTTTGTGGGGTACAGATAAGGGTAATAGTAATACGCCTTTTTATATAAGGCACGGAGAAATTTCTTTTGCACCTTCTCAAGTAAAAGAATGTACTTTTTTTCGAATGGTCTCCAGACCACTGCGTTTGTCTCCAACACGCTGCGTACCAACGTCGAGTATAACGCTCGCGTAGCAGCAAGTGTAAGCGGAGCAGCATTACGCAAGACAAAACCGAGTCGTCGAGCTGCCGATTCTGCAACTCGGTTAGCATGGTCCCGAAAGTTCAGATGCTGGTCGAACACTACGCCTAGATCACGCACAGCGGGCACCCGTACAATGTTCGTACCATTTAGAATATAGGGATGATTCAGAGGGCAAGCTGAGCGTGTGAAGCTCATCATTTCGCATTTGCTGATGTTGAAGTGCAGCTTGTTCTCTATGCTCCAGGCAAACACTGCATCAATGTCACGTTGGAGTAGATCACAGTCACTCGTTTTGGAAATAGCTGTGATCAGCTTGACGTCGTCAGCAAATAAGAGCATCGTGCATTCTCGAACCACTTCTGGGAGGTCATTTATTAACAGAACAAACAGTAAAGACCCTAGGTTTGATCCCTGACTAATACCGGATCGAGTTTTATAGGGCTTAGACTGATAAGGTCCGTATTTTACAAACTGTAATCTGTTACACAACATCTGTACAAACTGTAAGCAGGTAATTGGCGAAGAGTTTTAAAGTTTTAGGTTCTGGTGAACGTTATTAGTACTGCTCTGCAATACAATTTCTCAAAAGTAACCCACAAAGTAGTGTATTGATTTTTTACTGTGATTTACATTGACACATTACTTTTACATTGACATTGGTGGAATTATTGTGCCTAGAAGGTCAAAAAAGTTGGGATCGTTAATTTTGATATCCATACCAAAAAAGAAAAACTACTTATTTGTGAGTACTTAGTCTCTTTAGGTTTTTAAATAAACATGAAAATTTAATATTTCAATGGGTTTGTCAGGCTTTTATGTCCAAAGAGTATAAAGCCATCCCTCTAGTATTCATAACAAATAACCGATTTCCACAGGTCATTACTCACAAATGGAGATGGCTCCCTCTACCACGAGCCGCAGCATGTGTGCGAAGAAATACCATCGACTAGTTCGGATCCCGATGTAAACAAAGCGAAAGATATCCTGCAAGACGTTGAAAGGTAAGTAGATTATTATTATTATTATAGGATGGGACGCCTGCGGGGCACAAGCGGGTGTTCAAGTCTCTGGGTGGACTCATTACACCCTGTTCCCGGTTTGGTACGCAAACAGTTACTGTGTCCCCGCAGTCGCCCCCTCCGAAAACCTTGAGCTTCTCCTAGAGTACTCAGCTATTTGGTGAAGGTAAGTGCTACATCAACCTTTTTACATTATTTTAAATCACGCTTTTTTTTCTACATAGTATAAAGTTCCTATGATAACAACTCTGAACTTATTAATAATGATTTAGATAATTTCACCATTAGATACCTAAATAATAGTCAAACAGTATTATGTCTATCTATTAATTAGATTTTATTTTTTTATTTTAATAAATTTTTAATTTGATTAAATTTTTTTATCATCCATTTCTCTAGTTAAGAGATTAGACAAAAATAAATGTATGCCTTTCCTTTTTTCTATTTTGAAGACAGTTGAAAATTCAAATAAAAAATTCTCATTGCTTATAGTTTTTATATGTCAGTAACTCACCAAAAATATTTTGTCAATAAACTGAAATTATTCTGTATATAATTTAGACCGAACTTTATGTATCACGTTATACAAGGTGTTAACAAATTAGTTAGCATTACTTAAACTGTGGTTTCTACTAGTGAAACTGAACAATTTTACCAAGGAACCCGTAGTCAATTCGCCAAAAAAAAAGACTTCCCACACTAAAAGGGCCAATCAGGTGACACTCTTGTTAGAAAAGTATTTATTATTATTATTATTTAGTAATAGGCGAGCAGCTAATAACTGATATGCCTATATCTGTGTTGGTTACATGATAGTCCTTTTAAGTTCACTTTGAGGATACACTAAATTGGATTGTCTTTGCACCATTTGTCCAGTCTGTTTTTAAAACTATTTACGGAGGGGGCGTCAACCACGTCTTACAAAGTACAATTTTTTTTTTTGAGAATTGACTATGGGTTCCTTGGTATAAGTTTTTCAGTTTCACTAGTGAAGCACCAGTTTTAGTAAAGGTACAATTCCGAGACGGGCTGCAGGCGACAACCGCAGGCGACACTGCGGTCGACCGCATGTCGCTGCCGCCGTCATTCCAAACGCGACTGCACTTCAGTCAGCTTTTGTACCCTGTCGTTTCCGTACCTTCGCGCGAGTCAGAATATCGGACGTGTTTAACAATAATTTACTGTGTCATTTGTTAGAGGAGGAACATGACGACGAATTGTTGATATTATATGCAAAAAAAGAAAAGAAATGCGTGTAACCACTCTGCGGTCGGCCGCACTACTGGTCCTGAGACTTGCAGTCGCTGCGTGTAGCCGCCGCATGACGCCTGCCACGGCCGCAGGCGACATGTCGCCGCGCTCGGAATCACTTTCATAGAGATTCATAGAAACCAGTAGTGTAACTTGCGGTCGATAAATGCGGTCTGTCGCCTGTCGCGTGTGGTTGGCGACTTGCAGCCGGTCTCGGACTTGTACCTTTATGCTAACAAATTTGTTAACACCTTATAGAAGAATGCAAGGTATACCACATCTATATTTGCCCTTCCGAATCTCATAAAGCTAACAATCTGATGCTCGAGTTGCAACACATATAATTTGACGCCAGTGAAAGACATGCAAATGCATTATCGCTTCAAGTTTTTGCGATTACAGTGAAACAATGCGCTATTGTGAATTCTAAGTGCTAAAAATAGGGATAGCAAAAACACAAGCCTTTGTATTTGAGGAGTCATGCATTATTATAATGCATGCATTACTCCAAATTACATACATCATCAGCCAAAAGACTTCCCTTGCTGAGCAAAGGCCTCTCCCAAGCCGACCACGCCGACCGGTCTTGCGCTGCCCGCATCGAGCGACTTCCCGCAACCTTCACCAGGTCACCGGTCCACCGAGTGGGAGGCTGCCTACGCACGCTACGTCTTCCGGTGCGCGGTCGCCACTCGAGAACTATTTTTTTTTTTTTTTTTTTATGGCAGAGGTGGCAAACGAGCAGACGGATCACCTGATGGTAAGCGATTACCGCCGCCCATAGACACCCGCAACACCAGAGGAGTCACAAGTGCGTTGCCGGCCTTAAATGCCTCAACAGCCATAAATTATGTTCTATGTACAACCTCCACCAATACGAAATAAATGGAGGTGGAGATCGGTTTACGATTGTCATTAAACGTGCACAGCACAGTGCATATGACATTTTCGGAATAAAACTATCTTATGTTGTTCTCCGCCCTCTGTCTTTGTGTTTGTTTGTTCGCTTTCACGCCGAAACTACAGAACGGATTTGGATGAAATTTGGTAGGTAGATAAATAAAGCACTCGGCTAACACATAGTACATTTTTATCCCTGAAAACTCGAGGGTTCCCGGTGAAATGGCTAAAAACTGAAATGTTTACTTTGTCACTAGATGGACTTAAAATTTTATTTCTCTCTGCACCCGATTCCGAAGTCCACGCAGACGAAGTCGCGGGCGGAAGCTTATTAATAAAGATACAATAGCAATGACATATTTTTTTTTTTATTATTTTTCGCAGAATAGAACCCAACTCGATGGAGTCGATCCTGTGCGAGGCGATCAAACTGGAGTTCGAGGCGTACACCTCCGTCAACTCTTGCAGCGGGTCCTCGCGGGAGCTCAATGAGGTCATTATCTAGAATAAGGCTACATACACACTCGGACACTTCAACAGACTGTAGCGTCACAAAATAGACACAGAAGGTCCGCTCCATAAACCACTAAAATCGTAAGCATATACATGTTTATAGAAATATACGGTCGTTCGAGGCAAGGTCACGCGGCAAAGTATCACAACAGTATCGTGACCTTGCCTACAACGACCGCATACGTCTATAAGCATGTATATGCTTAGGATTTTAGTGAGCGTATTGAGCGGACCTTCTGTATCTGTGTAAAAACTTTAAAACTCTACAATCCTATCAGTTGCCAAGGTTGCCTGGAAGAAATCGCTCAAAGCGATAAGGCCATCCTCCTGCATTTGTTTTAACTTTACCAGATCTTAAAAATCACAATCACATTATTACTGTTTTTAATTTTAGCGTGCCATATGGGTAGTATCTTTAACAGGGTTTCTTCTAAGGGGTTCCTCAGAATCAAGTAGAATACAGGAAAAATATTGAAAATATCTGATCTTCACCTTTTTTCAGTCTCCCGTACAATTTCTTGATTCACATTTAGTATGGGAGACCGAAAAAAATAATTGGTGATCAATATTTTTCCCGTATTCTACTCACTTGGTTTTGAGTAATCCCTTAATTTCAAATCGGTCTAATCGGAATGCGTATATGCATATACGCGCATGCGCATTTGCCAAAGGGTTAATTTCAAATACATTTTTTTTACAATCTGTATAGATTTCATAGCCTAAAACTAACTAGCGTTTCCCTTCCAGGTGGAGCGAGCAAAAATGAACGAGCTTATAGTAGCCAACAAGGCACTCAACGCTCCCATCGACGACGACGTCTCGCAGTTAATAGGGGACGCGGCCATTGTTAGCACGGCCGGCCTCAAGGTATAGTAATATTGTAAAAAGAGCGTACTCCCATTTCAAAGGCCGGCAACGCACTTGTGACTCCTCTGGTGTTGCGGGTGTCTATGGGCGGCGGTAATCGCTTACCATCAGGTGATCCGTCTGCTCGTTTGTAACCTATCACATAAAACAAAACATATGTTGAAAAGCTTAGCTAGCCGAGTAGAAACATAAAAGTTCAGCCAAGTAGAAACAGAAAAGTTTAGCAGAGTAGAAATGTTAAAAGCTTAAAAGTTTAGCAGAGTAGAAATGTTTAAAGCTTAGTCGAGTAGAAACATTGAAAGCTAAGCTAACTAGAAACATTGAAAAACTTAGCCAAGTAGAAATTTTGAAAGCTTAGTTAAGTTCCATGTCTAGCGTGAACACGTTGATATCTCGAGATATATGTTTTTCTTTTTATTGGCTTAAACGCTTCCTACACCTATGGTTTTATTTGGAATTCATAATTCATTTGCTCTGTACAGGGTAAAATATAAAAATGCAAGATAACAAAGCCTTATATAGATTCCTTATAATCACCTGATACAACTAAATAATTATCTCTCTGAACATACATAAAAAATGTGTAATCAACCTTGTTCATATGTCGATATCTCGAATATTTGTCAGGAAAGGTCAAAATATTAAACTGCTGCTGCCCTGTAATAGCAATTTTGGACATATATCAACATATTCACGCCAGGCACGGAGTTGGAACGTTGAAAAGCTTAGCTGAGTATAATTGACCACGCTGAATACGTTAAAAATAACCGACTTAAATCGCAACAACTCCAATTTTGCTGTTTTTGTTGATTTTCTCAAAAACCCCTGAATCGATTTCGATAAAATTTATATGGGACCACCTGTGAAGTATACCCTTTTAAACAAAAAAAGAATTTTCCAAATCGGTTCAGGCGTCTTCGAGTAATCGGTGAACATACATAAAAAAAAGATTCCGACGAATTGAGAACCTTCTCCTTTTTTTGAAGTCGGTTAAAAAACATCAGCATTTATGAGTATTCAACGATTGAGGAAGCATAATTTTGGGGTTGCTATGAGAAATATAGGCCTCATATAAGTAGGGCGATGCAACGTGCTTCGTTCGGAGTTTCCGGATATTATTCGTAGTGAAATATAATTTTACCAATAAATATACTCATGGACAAAAAAATCGACTCAAGGTTTGTTGCACGACTTTTGAAAAAATAACTCAATCTAACAAAAAACACTAAACCCAAAGTAAAAACAACTGCGTGTTTACTCTTTATGATTTTAGTTTAGTGGTTTTCTAGTTTTTTGTATTTAGTAGTTTTGTAGACTGAGTTACTTTTTCAAAAGTCGGGAAACAAACTTTGAGTAGATTTTTTTGTCTATCACAGTGTAGGTATCATGATTATGTATACTCTGTACTTAAAACTATGTATTAATGTATGTAGTTTAAAAATATCTTGCTTTTCTTTTGACACACCAGTTTTCAGCTTCAAAGTGAGCCGGAACCATACTTTATTGTAACTCTATACCTAATTATCTATTCTGTTATATTATCAGTTAAAACAACCATTAAATATAGATTTGTAATCAATTATTTTCAGCAAGGAGATGGCAAACACGACCCAAGACTGATAACAATAGTGAACCTAACGGCTGTAGCAATAAGGCGGTTCATCAAGATGGCGAAGAAAATCAACGCTTTCAAGAATATGTGTGAAGAAGATCAGGTAAAGTGGATTCGATCTTTTTTTTACCCTCAATTATTAAGCCCTTGGCATCATCTCACCTGATGGTAAGTGATGATGATGCCGAAGATGGAAGCTCCAGTGGAATGGAATTACCCGATGGAATCACCAAGATTCCCCAACTCAATGGGGGACTGGCTATCTTATCTTATTACTGTCAAGTCAAAATAGATTATTGAGTCGCCGAGTGAGTGAGAGTACCGGAGGCTCAACCATATCAAAGGCCGGCAACGATCTTGTGACTCCTCTGGTGTCGCGGGTGTCTATGGGCGGCGGTAATCGCTTACCATCAGGTGATCCGTCTGCTGCTCACAAAAAAAAAACCTTCCCATAAAGAATGTTATCTCAAATATTATCCAAAATCTAGATAGCGTCTGGCAGTTTCTACATGGTGCTTTAAAATAATAAGTTCATTTTTGCATCAAAGTTAGCTGCCTAGCAATGTGTTTAGAAGCGGTCGTGGCCCAGTGCGGATTACGTGGTCGCGTCGATCACGCAGGTTAACTGACTACAGACACGGTCGTAACCTGGAACGGTTTGACTGTTATTTGCATTTTATCTCGATTGTTTCCGCAGTCGTTAAGCAATGTCGAAGGCCTTATTGGCGGATTGAAAACTTCCGACACTGGCGTTGGCCACTAATCTCACAATCTCCATCAATCCGGACTTGGCCACCGTGTGTGGAGTATGGCCAAACCTTCCCGATGTTTGGGAAGAGACCCGTGCCCCTGCAGTGGGGACGATATGGGTTGTTAACGAAACTGTTTTGCATCGAAACTGTGTATTAGAAACTTAAAATGTCATTATAATGCCATTTAGCAATAATATGATGTCCCTAGAAGTAAAAAAATGTACATGTAAACCACAACCCGGACACTTAATACAAATTTCACGCCATTGTTTACTACAAAGACATTCATGTTTGTACACATTCATGTTTGTAAATGTGTGCGTGATGTAATGGGTTGAATCGAGATTCAATTAGCCTTCATTGTTCTTTATTATTAGCTAGACTTTTAAAATAAAGTAAAGCCTGTATACACCAGACAAGGCTGTATAGCCTTAGAAGGCTTAGGTCTTTACTTAATAAATGAAATTGTCTTTGGTTATAATACTGTGCTTTGGAACCGTTTTGGAACTGTGCCAACCTCTTGACAAATGGTCACAGATCGGTCACACAGGGGGGGTGAGGTAGCCTTCAGAGAGCGGCAGGGAGTGTCCATACTGTATAATGTCCTTATACTGTGAATGTAAACCTTATGACCTTCCGTTCAAGGTGACATTTGACTGACAACCGACCCCCCCCCTCACGAGCTCTGTGTTTTGTTCCCAGGTGGCTCTGCTTAAGGGCGGTTGCATAGAGATGATGATATTGAGGAGTACAATGACTTACGACGGACAGAAGAACCAATGGAAGGTAAGCTTTAACCACAAAATACACAGATACAGAATGTCCGCTCAATACGCTCACTAGAATCCTAAGCATATACATGCTTATAGACGTATACGGTCGTTATAGGCACGGTCACGATACTGTTGTGATACTTTGCCGCGTGACCTTGCCTCGAACGACCGTATATTTCTGTAAGCATGTATATGCTTACGATTTTAGCGGTTTGTATTGAGCGGACCTTCTGTGTCTATTTTGTGCTTTAACTATACAAAAGTGTTAAAACTTAGTTTCATGTTCCCGTAGCGTTTTTACAGAAATTTCTTTTCGGTCAACCCCAGAAGCAAACTTTGTATGAAGCATCGTTTCCATTTCACAAAGTAGTAGAAGAAAAAAAAATTTTGTATTTTTATGTGTTACTAGCGCCCGAGTGAATTAAAAACCCAATTCGAACTAATCTTTTTTATTTTAACATTAATTTATTTATTAACACTTTCTTGTACATTAAAAAAACTACTTATATATACATAATTATAACTGGTACACATAATTATAGGACTGTACAGGTAGGCCGTCTTATTGCTATAAGCAATCTCTAACAGATAAACTTGTTAAGCATCAATCTATTGTAACTAAAATTTAATCGAATTCACAATATTTCCCAGCTTCCCCACAGTCAAGAGCAATACGGCAGCATCCGTACAGATGTCCTCAAACTAGCCAAAGGCAATATCTACGTGTCTCACGAGGCGTTCATCCGTTCGTTCGACCCGCGGTGGCGGACAGACGAACACATCATACTGGTGATGTCGGCCATTTTGCTGTTTACTCCAACGCGGCCCAAGGTCGTGCATCGAGACGTCATCAAACTTGAGCAGGTGTGTATGGTGTATGGGGGGCGGTATTAAGCTTGTTAAGGTTTGCATTTAACAAGTTTAATGACGCACACACCCTAACGCCCAAACATATTTACCTTAACAAATTTAATGACTCCCTTTTGGGAATCATTAAACTTATTAAGGTATGTATCTTTGGGCGGTAAGGTGTGTGCGTCATTAAACTTGTTAAGGTTTGTGTGGTTGGGCGTCATTAAACTTGTTAAGGTTTCAATTTCTGATTCAAGAATTTGTATGGGAAAGTGAAAAAAATAAATTGTAGATTGGATTTTTTCAATATTTTTTTGTACTTGATTCTGAGTAACCCCTTAAAATTACAAAGGTATTTTTGAATACCCTGTATAAACAAAATGACGTATTTTTTACCAGAACTCATACTATTACCTGCTCCGACGCTACTTAGAGAGCGTATACCCTGGCTGCGAAGCCAAGTCCACCTTCCTGAAGCTTATCCAGAAGATCATGGAGCTAAGGAAGCTGGCTGAAGAGGTCACCGGAGTCTACCTGGATGTGAACCCTATTGAACCTCTGCTAATGGAAATCTTCGACCTCAAACATCACGCTGCATGAGGGTAGGTGGATTTTTTGTAGGTTAGGTTTCTTTGATAAGCCCTATGTAATAATACATACTGGACACACCAATGTTATAATTGCCTATATGATGATTTTTGTGTATGGGTGAATGTGTGCAACCGTCACAGGACTTATCTTCAGGGTGTCAGGTTGCCTTTAGAGGGGCAGGAATTAGCAGTAATGTACTGAAATAGCACTGAGGTATTTCGACTAACTCTGGCTCTATATGTGTTTAAAAGTATATGTGTATGTATATCAGTCTCTGGTTCCCATAGTACAGGGAATCCTAGTTTGGGGCCAGGTGATCGTGTGTGATTTGTCCCGGATATTATTATTATATGTATATAGTATGTATTATATGTCGTAGCCAGATAATAGGATGTGTTTAGATCATGAAATGACTAGTCTCGACAAAACATTTTATGATATGGCCACGATATATAGAATGACTTTAAATTAGTTCTTGATACCAAGGAGTGTGCATGTACTCATGATAACAAACAACTTTCCCTAAGGAACCTAAGGTCAAATCGCAATAAAAAATTTAACTCTTCATACTAATTTGGACGGTCAGTTGATCAACTTGTATGGACAGTCCAAAATTTTTTATGCGATTTGACTATGGGTTTCTTAGGGAAAGTTGTTTGTTGTCATGAGTTTTCGCATAGCCTTTCGTATCAAGAACTAATTTAAAGTCACCCTATATACACTGTGATTATCCTAGCATTTATTAATGAAATAACAGAAAAACGAGGGGCAATAGATAAGGATTCGTTATAAAATAAGGCTCATGAAATTTATTTTTAAAAATTTTATATTTATGTAGAATAGAATAGAATTACAGGCAAGTAAACTCGCTTCACATGAGAAGATTGCGAGTTTTAACTTTGTCCGATTCTGGTTGGATGGTTGAAGAGCGTTTTCTGAAGCTCGCCATTATTATATTATCTTAGTTTTGCCGCCAAAAATCAATGTTAACGACGCATAAGATTGACTCGGTGGCTCAGTGGTTAGCGATCCTGACTACTGATCCGAGAATCGTGGGTTCGATCCCCACCCAGGGCAAACATTTCTGTGATAAGCAGATTTGTTTGCTCTGTGTCTGGGTGTATTATATCTATATAGGGTGACTTTAAATTAGTTCTTGATACGAAAGGCTATTCATGTACTTATGATAACAAACAACTTTCCCTAAGGAACCCATAGTCAACTCGCAAAAAAAAATTTGGACTCTTCATTCTAATTTGACCGGTCAGTTGATTGATTTGTATAGAGAGACCAAATTTTTTTTTGCGATTTGACTATGGGTTCCTTAGGGAAAGTTTTTTGTTATCATGAGTACATGAATATCCTGTGGTATCAAGAACTAATTTACAGTCACCCTATATATGTATGTATTTAAATGTATATGTGTACGTGTATCAGTCTCTGGTTCCCAAGATACAGATATTATTATTATATTATATAAGATAGCTAGTCCCCTATTGAGTTTGGGAATCTTGGTAAGCCCATCATGACTTACCATCAGGTGAGACGACGCCAAGAGCTTACCATTCGTTTATGAAAACCAACATTAGATGATATTATTATACAGGGATTTCCAATAGGAATACTTATTTTATAGTTATGTTTATGTATTTATATATTTTGTTAAATTTGATTGTAGTATCAACTGTTAGGACGGGACCACACTGAAGTCTGATTACTTTAATAGGGTATTTTACTCTATACAAGAAAAAATCTAAAACTGCTTATTTACTGTGGTATTTGTAATAAGTAATCGAATTAATATGATTTCTATATAATAAAATGAGAAAAAACATTTTATTTTAGATTTACAAAAGTCTAGTTTTTTTATCTGATATTCAAATATCTGAAACGACAGCCGCCATGCTGGTTGTCATGTGACGTCATAATAGTGGTAAACAATGGCATTTTGTTCGCAATATGACGTGTCAAAATTTTAGTACAGAGCTGTTTTGTTGACTCCTGAAATGACGTCACGACCTAAACATCATGGCGGCTAGCGTTTTCGCGCGCTAATTGGGAATGGTAATTTAAAATGTGTTTTTGGGGTACTTGTAGGTTAAAAATTAAAATTTTAAAAACCCCCCGACACAAAAAATAAACTCTAAAAACTAACAAATAATATTTTAAACCTATTATAATTATTATCGTCACATATATTATGTAAGTTCAAATATTTTTATTTCCCAAGCGTCGTCGCGTCGGGGGACCGCTAAAGTTTATAAAGTATTTTTTCAACAACAGCTAATTAATTATTAAGAATTACATTTAGGTACGAGCGATCTTTAATTTCATGCATAGTCTACGCACTACGTAATGCCGCGCGCGGCGAGCTCGGTGTGCGGTATGCGGCGCGGGGGAGGCGTCACCAAGTGCGGCGACCCGAACGGGCATACACGTGAGGGCAGACGTCGTTGACGGCTGTGTCGATTTTGCGAATTTTTAGGAGTAAATTCTTTTGTTGCAATCTGCGACTACACCTGTTTTTCTCACTTAGCGGTCCCCCAACGCGACGACGCTTGGAAAATAAAAATATTTGAACTTACATAATATATGTGACGATAATAATTATAATAGGTTTAAAATATTATTTGTTAGTTTTTAGAGTTTATTTTTTGTGTCGGGGGGTTTTTAAAATTTTAATTTTACTTTTATTTTGTCCTTTTTAAAGTAGGTATAAATATTAGGAAGGTATTTATAATGATTAGTTAGTAGAGTTAGTAACGATAGGACATATGGAAGGTAGTCAGATCCCCTCACCAACTATTAAAGAGCTGATGAACTTCAAACGGCTGATCAGGTCATGGTTACCTTACCATATACTTTCAATATCATTGAAGTAACATGGTACCAAATTTCATATCGATAGGACATATGGAAGGTAGTCAGATCCCCTCATCAACTATTAAAGAGCTGATGATCTTCAAACGGCTGATCAGGTCATGGTTACCTTACCATATACTTTCAATATCATTGAAGTAACACGGTACCAAATTTCGAATCGATAGGGCATATGGAAGGTAGTCAGATCCCCTCATCAACTATTAAAGAACTGAGGATCTTCAAACGGCTGACCAGCTCACGCTTGCCTTACCATGTTCTTTAAATATCGTTGAAGTAACACGGTACCAAATTTCGAAACGATCGGACATAAGGAAGTTAGTCAGATCCCCTCATCAACTAGAAAAGAGCTGATGATCTTCAAACGGCTGAACAGATTTTCATGAAACATGGCTAAGAACACTCGGGATAAAATTATCTATGATACAAAAAAAACAAAACGAAAATCGGTTCATCCGTTTGGCAGCTACGATACCACAGACAGATACACAGATACACAGATACACAGACACGTTAAACTTATAACACCCCTCTTTTTGCGTCGTCGGGGGTTAAAAAAAAAAAAATTTTTGACTTTTTCCCACCTAATGTTCAATTTGAGATACTTTTCAAAAAATTGTGAAATACCCTATTATGTCAACCAACGAAAAAAATTATAATACATTATGTTGTAGCCAAATCGTAAAATGCGATTTACAAACGGGCTAGCCGCTTTGTAAACTCGTAATTAATCTAGTGGTACATTGCGTTAACGGTAATAAAAGAAAGCTTACGATCTACATATACAGGGTGTAACAGAAAGGTGTGATAATACTTCAAGGTTGGCTTTTACCCATCAAACTGAACAACTTTTGTTCTACAACTTTGTTGAAATCGCAAAGAAATTTTCGGACTTTTCATACAAACTTGGTTCGCCAGCTGATCGATTTGTATGAAAAGTCCAAAAAAAATTTTGCGATTTGAACAAAGTTGTAGAACAAAAGTTGTTCAGTTTGATGGGTAAAAGCCAACCTTGAAGTATTATCACACCTTTCTGTTACACCCTGTATTCACACGTTTTACTGGAACGTATTTTTTTATCCGTAGATGGGTGGCATCATCTTTAGTGCAACTGTAAAAAGGAACTTTTTCTATTTTATTCCATTTTTTTTGTAGAGTAGTGTAAGAAAAAGGTTATTTTACAATTTTGCTACAGCAGCTATCATATGTACTGAGAAGTATTTAGATACATATACAATATTGATAAGTCTTGTAAAGTGTTTTGTAATCTGTGGTCTAATTAAACTCATTAGAGTTAACCCGTCAAATAATGGCATTAGACTTTAGTGTGATCCCAGACACTTATTGTTAATGCATGGGACTGATAGCGATATGCAGGAGATGTAAAAATACCTTTCCCTGAAATGTAAACGGAGGCTTCTACCACGAAATAGACACAGAAGGTCCGCTCAATACAAACCACTAAAGTCGTAAGCATATACATGCTTATATAAGTATACGGTCGTTCGAGGCAAGGTCATGCGGCAAAGTATCACAACAGTATCGTGACCTTGCCTACAACGACCGTATACGTCTATAAGCATGTATATGCTTAGGATTTTAGTGAGCGTATTGAGCGGACTTTCTGTATCTGTGTATTTTGTGCTTCTACACAGTATTCTGAATAACATGAAAAAGTCGACTTCCCTCTCATACAAAGTTATCTAACAACTAGCTGACCTTATTTTGACTGACTCGGTGGCTCAGTGGTTAGCGCTCCTGGCTACTTATCCGAGAGTCGTGGGTTCGATCCCCACCTAGGGCAAACATTTCTGTGATGAGCAGATTTGTTTGCTCTGTGTCTGGGTGTATTATATCTATATATGTATATATTTAAATGTATATGTGTATGTATATCAGTCTCTGGTTCCCATTGTACAAGGAATTCTAGTTTGGGGCCAGATGACCGTGTGTGATTTATCCCGGATATCATTATATATTATTATTTGTATAAAACGTAAAAAATAATGTGTATCAGTGTGGGTTCCTGGACCTGGACTTAGGATTCTAGTAAGAACTCCAACTGGCTGGCCAATGCAAGCTTAATAAACACCTTAGTCAAATGAAGCTTGCAGATACCGACGATTGCCCATTCTGCCTAGAGGAAGAGAATACTCCTCTTCATATACTTGCGAGTGCGAGGCACTGGTCCAAGCCAAAAACCGATCTCTAGGTGGACCAATGGTAACTCCAGAGGTCATTAGGGAACTCGATCTCTCAAATGCATCCTACAGTTCATTAAAACTATCGGCCTTGAGGACATTAATATAATATTAATAGGGGCAATTGTCACAAAAGATCTACCCAGGTCGCAAAATTGTTCATAATGAGGTGTGGAAGCGCCCGTTATCAGTGAGAAGTCTTTTTAAGGCCTTTACGTAAGAATTACTGTATACATATACATATACTCCTTGTCTTGCTTATAGAATATAACTATATTATCTATCCCATGGGGATAGCAAGGTTTATTATTGTGCCACACGCTAAGAGAGAGAGGGACAGACACACTAGATTTGTCCCTGTCTCGGGAATTTGGAATAAGTATTGGGTATACTGTTTTGGGTGCTGACTGAGCGAGTATTCTATTTAAAAAAAAGTGTATTGTATCATATTTATAAGTTTTAAAATATAATAGTGATTAAAAAGTGATTAATAGTGATTAATATTGATTAGTGGTTTGTTGGCAGAAAACTCTTACAGAGTTAAGCATACCATTTGTAATTACGTTTACAATCCTTGTATTTATCATGTATCAGTGTACAATAAACAATAAAATAAAATAAATAAATAAATAAATAAAACAACGAACAATCTTTTGTCTGTTTATGTAATTTGTAAATATTTGTTATAAAAGTACACAAAACTATATTCACTTTCGCTCTGATTGTATATTAATATTTATTATAATTAAATAGAACTACTTATACATTTGTTAAATAAGTTTTATATTATTTTTCTAGATAAATAAGTTTAATAGAAAAAGGAATTATTTTATATACTCATACATAACTATCACACTAAATTATGTTTCAAAGAAACATCACAATTATCCGTGTATACTATTTTATTTATAAGATAGAAAATTATTATGTATAACTACTAGAATAGATGGATTCTACGCCTATTTTTCTACAATTAGCAATTTGTTATTTTGGTAAATATCGTAGCTTTCAGGGGTGATCGTCACTAAAATGTTGGAAAGCTATTTCAAAAAAATAAGTGAACTTATACCTAATACAAATCGTCGGTCGAATCTGTATTTTTTATGAATAGTTGAACTTATACCTAATACAAATCGTCGGTCGAATCTGTATTTTTTTATGAATAGTACAGCTTTATCGACTAGTCGCAGACTAGTGGCTAGTTTTATAGACGGCCGGTTTTTTTTACCCTTAATTGGTGAGCCCTTGGCATCATCTCACCTGATGGTAAGTGATGATGATGCCGAACTTGTCAAAATGTTGCCAGTAGGCAGCGGCAACTACACCAACACATACTGTTCATTAAAAATACAGATTACTAGCTTCATAGATTTGTGTGATATTAGATCACCTCCTGAAAAAGAAACAACATTCTTGTATACTTGTACTAAAGTAATCAGTATATTTGGTCCTAAAATGAAAAAAAAAATCAATAAATAAAAAAAGATTGATTTTTTTGCAAAGGAAATATTTTAAAATGTATGGACCAAAATCGATATGAATAAATTGTATACCAATAGATTATATACAGGGGGTGTAACAGAAAGGTGTGATAATACTTCAAGGTTGCCTTTTACCCATCAAACTGAACCACTTTTGTTCTACAACTTTGTTGAAATCGCAAAGAAATTTACGGACTTTTCATACAAATTTGGTTCGCCAGCTGATCGATTTGTATGAAAAGTCCAAAAAAAATTTTGCGATTTGAACAAAGTTGTAGAACAAAAGTTGTTCAGTTTGATGGATAAAAGCCAACCTTGAAGTATTAACACACCTTTCTGTTACACCCTGTATACACCAATAGATTCCTTAGCAATAAAGGGGATTTCTACTTGCGTAGGGGTTATTTAGTACATTCCGAGGAATCTGTTTGCCATTTTGTTCGTATCGATTACTGGGTCATTTTTGATACCATGATCTTTCCTTTTTTCCCGACTATGGCGAAGCAAAAAGGAGGGTGATGCAAATTGACTAAAATCATGGGTATATACAGGGTGTAACAGAAAGGTGGGATAATACTTTAAGGTGGGCTGGCTTTTGCCCATCAAACTGAACAACTTTTGTTCTACAACTTTGTTCAAATCGCAAATTTTTTTTTGGACTTTTCATACAAATCGATCAGCTGGCGAACCAAGTTTGTATGAAAAGTCCGAAAATTTCTTTGCGATTTCAACAAAGTTGTAGAACAAAAGTTGTTCAATTTGATGGGTAAAAGCCCACCTTGAAGTATTATCCCACCTTTCTGTTACAGCCTTTAAACAGTTTAAACAGTTTTGTGAAGATTCTGTATAATCATAATCAAATTAGAATTACTTTTGATACAACAATCCTTGTTCTTTGTAAATGTGACACAGATATAGTTAAATTGCGTTGAAAGGCAACCTATTTTTATATTTAAAGTTGTTTGTTGGACATTTTACAATATTTAAGGTGCAATAAAATGTATTTTAATTTTTAAATTTTTAAATAAATATTCTAGTTTGTTTTTTCATGTTTTAATAACCTTTTTTTATATGCTGCATTCAGATGAAATTTTAAATCAACGAGTTTCATAGAAAACCCAGTAAATAACGTCATTGAAGGTATGTCACGCGATCTTACGGAACGCAAATCGCAATTCCACGAAAAAGAAACTGTTTTAATCCGTAGATCGATTAAACGTCGAGCCGTTCAAATATACATATACCGAGTACCGACTCGATTCATACGATTTACGCGATCTTACGGATTGGAAGTCGAACCGTTTTTTTCGATAAATTACTGCTTGCGTTCCCTAAGATCACGTTATAAAACATGGATGACAGAACTTTCCGGTGTTTCCTTTCGTGAAATTACGGATTTGTTCGTGAGTTTACGCATCGCGAAATTACGAATTACGCGATCTTACTGTGACACAATATAAGCATATTTAGGTACCTACATGATTCATATAATTATATAATCAAAAAAGTCCTACATATGATTATGAGAGATACTGAGTGTAACAGAGTACCAGTTTTTATCATCATGTTGAGTAAACACCACGCCGTCTTTTCCTTGTTAATGTCTCAGGATAAGAGAGAGACTAAGGCTTCATTCCTAAACACTTACATTTCAAATCTGTGTCAGAGAAACAGACTCATGTTAAGTAAAATGTATTTACTAGATTTAGGAAGGCACTATAGCCAAAACGCGTCCGCTGTTGAAAGGACTCGTCTTTCACCACGGCTACTCGGGACAATTCTGAGCCACATTTATCCATTGCTTTTCTAACCTCCATCTGGCCATCCGAGTCATCTTCAGCTTCGCTGTCTTTTTTATTATTATATTAACTTGATCTAAATCACGAATCGGAGCTGCCCGCATGACTTCGAGCCTTTTTTTCGTTTTCTTTACTTAGACTTTTCCCACTTTGCGACCTCTTGCATTTACTGAGTGTGCTTTTAGGTCTTCCTTCACGATTCTCTTGTGACTTGATTGTTGATGGTCTTCCCTTGTCCTTTATGGATGTTTTATCCTTGATATCAACCTCGTGTGGTTTTCTAATATTTGATTCTGATTTTCTAATATTTGAGTCTGATTTACGACCCAAGTTTCTACTCGTTGTTTCTCTGTTAGGACTTTCAGTTTCATTTTTGTTCTTTTTTGATTCAGATTTCCCTCCTAATCTGAGTGAATCTTTTATTTTTATATCAGATCTGTTTTTTAACTCTAATTGTTCCTTGTTATCTTCATTCCTCTTTCTCGTATCCTTTTCCATTTTTTCACGTTTCTGCTGTGCTTTTGTGTGTATGAGCTTCTCCAAAACTGATCTCATGTCCTGTATTTTGCTCTCGACTTTTACTATTACTTCTTGGATGTTGCTCTCTCTTCTTTTTATTTCTTCAGTTTCACTGCTATCGGCATAACTGGAATATTTTGGCGCTGAAAAGAAAATCTTTTTTAATTTTAAACTGTTGTTTATCCCTTTGCTAGAGATATTTTTGATGAGCATTGAGAGAAAGTTACTGTCAAAGGACAATTAATTATGCAACATCTGTCTGAAGGACATACACAAGATGACAATATGACTTAAGCAAATGGAAAACGGAGTTCGAAACGGTAACAAACCACCCGTAGTTGAGTTTCCCTGTCAAAAGCAGATAAGTATGTCACTCCCGTATTGGCATATAAAATACAGTAGTAAAACGTTTGCAATGGAGTTCCTTCTTTGGCACATTGATGACATTAACTAATTTAGGGAATCTGTTGTGTACTTCTCCTAAATGATATTTTCACGTTTACCTCTGTTATTTTTGGCACAACTCTTTCTTCATCCATGGCGGAGCTTTAGTTTTGTAATAGTGAGGTAAAATAATTTCAGACCTCACATAAATGTGACTGACTCGGTGGCTCAGTGATTAGTGCTCCTGACTACTGATCCGACAGTCGTGGGTTCGATCCCCACCCGGGGCAAACATTTCTGCAGATTTCTTTGTTCTGTCTTGATCTGTCTGGATGTATTATTATATCTACCTCTAATTTTATATGCATGTATACATAAACGTACATGTGTATGTATCAGTCTCTGGTCCCCATAATACAGGGTATCCTAGCTTGGGGCCAGATGACCGTGTGTGGTATGTCCAGGATATTATTACTATTTTTCAATATAAAGGGCTACTCTGCCCACTTGGCGCTTATTATTATGTTAAAATGCCCTACACGTGACCGCGGGTGATGCTAAGTGCAACACTAGGCAACCGCCGTCTATACCTTGTGGATAGAACGGTCAAATATGCCACACGATAAGAAGAATACCTGAAGTACACGCATGTTGGGAGTGTCGTTTCCTATCGCTCCTCACAGCACGCATGGCCTGACCAACTGATGACCGTACCGACTGAGACTCGCTATCCGCGATCGGTTGCGTCCCTTTGTGCATCACACTTTTTGCCTTGCACCTCACTCGTATTGAAGACTTCAGTCGCTCCTTAGAATAGAAAAAGTTATTATATATTTATTGATAGGAGAAAATCTGGGCTTATGTCACATTATCTTTCATACCTGTGCAGTCTCAGAGAGATTACGTATGTCGTGGCAAGATCATAGATTGCTCAGATCATTAGGTTACCGTTTAAAGTTTAAACATCTAATAACTGTCTATACCTTGTGGATAGAACGCTTTAACGTATTTACAAAAAAGTCTTCTATTTAAGTAAACACATCTCTCTATCGTTACCTTAAAACCTAGTTGGGATGATTTACTCTTCTTCGAGTCCTTCATGCATTTCATTTTTGAGAAAGACTCTTGCAGTTCTTTTAATTCCATTTCAGCTTTGCTAATGGCTTGCTCTAGTTTCTCTGGTTCTGCTTCATCGTCGGCGTCAGGATCCGTCACCCAAGTTTCGTTGAGTAGGGAAAACGTGTCTAGACTGTCTTCCTCCGCTGGTAAAAAACTAATCGTTGTTGTACTTGAGTAGGGTAAAGCCCCTCAAGAAAATCTAACTACATAGTGAACATAAGATAACATAGTTTATCAGTGGGCTCCACCAATCCGGACTTGGCCCCCGTGTGTGGAATGGCCTAACCTTCCTAAAGTATGGGAAGAGACCCGTGCCCCTGCAGTGGGGACGATATGGGTTGTTAACTGGGCTTGCTATCTTGCTCTAACACTCAGTCGGGACATGCAATTCTACAGTAACTCAAGTAAGTAACGTCTAATACAATGCGGACTTTCATTTTCAAGTTTTAGATGTATTCTCCTGAGATGAATGTATGTAAGATCGTTTTAGAAACTTAATTATTATATTCGTAAAACTAATGAACATAAAAATCACCTGAATCAGCAGTTCTGGTTTGTGTTGCTTGTGACTTCGAGTTCATTTGTTATGATATCATGTAATTTGTAACAACTTCAGAAGACAACCCATCCCTGTTATTGTGTTCTTCCTTGTGCCAGCGTTGTCAGTTTTGTGTCAAGCACTTCAAATTACCAAAGAGGTTTAAGCAAGGTTATAGTTATAAGGCATTTGAGTGCAAAGTTTTTATTTCACTTTAAGGTAAACGAAAACGAAGCGGTCGTGGCTCAGTGTGGCTTGCGTGGTTGCATCGATTAAGTTATCTGACTACTGACCCGGTTACAACCTCGATGGTAGGGTTTGAGCTCTGATGATGCCCATAGCATGTCTTAGTTCAGTATCACTTTTCTACACTACTATAACCAGCCGGATGTGCTACATTATAATAAATTATTTCTATGCCTAGTAAGGGATGCCTAGTAAGGGAGGGACAACACACACTGGTTCAAGATTTTAATTTTGAGAAACTGCGGTATTTTAAACGTGAAGATATTGCGGAGCTTAACAAATCCACAGTTGGTAAGCCCTTGGAATTATATCACCTGATGATAATGGATGATGATGCTGAAAGATGGAAGCGGTCTTACCAAGATAACCCAACGCATTATAACTAGATCTACTACGATATACTACATTATAATAGATACTACGATATCGTCAGTGTATAAAAGACTGATTAAATTTGAAACAAGGAAATTGATGTTAATGCTGATTCCATGCATGCATGCCATGCATGCATAGTAAAAATTGATAGAGTAACGTTTACTCATGTTTACTGGGATAACAACAAAACAAAACAGACTGTAGACATGACTCTAGAAATGTGATGGTTTTATAGTTAGCCAGCAGGTTCTTATTGTACAATATTTTTATTAAAGAAGCTCACCACCACATTTTGTGCCATACCGTAAGCGTTCGTCCCTCAAGCATAACAAAATTAAACAAATTCTTGTAGTACCGGTTTTCCATCTGCTTTCAAAAGCTCAGCCGTGACGTGATCCATCATCAGCCGGTGCATTGTTGGTGGAGGTCGTGGGGTTAGTGGTCGGCCTAACCGGCTTAACGACTGCCATCAAGTGATAGCAACCGCCATCAAGCCGGCCATTTCCGTTTCTTTAAAGGCACGTTATGCCTTTAAAGAAACGGAAATGGTCGAGATAAATGCCACTAATAGTCAAACCCATCGAGTAGGGTTTGCATAATCCGTTCAACTTTACTATCCGGATAAAGCGGATATTAAATATTAAAATATCCGGATATCCGGATAAAAAACGGATAATTCGGATAATTTTGAAAATACTTTAGATTTCTTCGTTAAATGTATTTTTGCATGGGGTGTTTATGTAAAAAGGTGATTAGAATAAATAAACACACTGCTATCCAGTTTATACTATTTCTAACACCGCCCAAACGGAATAACTATCTATCTATCTATCTATCAGCCGAAAGACGTCCACTGCTGGACAAAGGCCTCCCCCAAGGATTTCCACACCGACCGGTCCTGTGCGGCTCGCATCCAGCGGCTTCCTGCAACCTTTACCAGGTCGTCGGTCCACCGAGTCGGGGGCCTGCCCACACTGCGCCTTCCGGTGCGCGGTCGCCATTCGAGAACTTTACTGCCCCAACGGCCATCTGTTCTACGAGCTATGTGCCCTGCCCACTGCCATTTAAGTCTAGCGATTCTGAGAGCTATGTCGGTAACTTTAGTTCTCCTACGTATCTCCTCATTTCTGATTCGATCAAGTAGGGAAACACCAAGCATAGCACGCTCCATCGCCCTTTGGGTGACTTTGAGCCTTCTTATAAGGCCCATAGTAAGCGACCATGTCTCGGATCCATATGTCATCACTGGCAACACACACTAGTCAAAGACTTTAGTCTTGAGGGACTGCGGTATTTTGGACGTAAAGATATTGCGAAGCTTCCCGAACGCTGCCCAGCCGAGTTGGATTCGACGATTGATCTCTTTCTTGAAGTTGGACCTACCTAACTGGACTGTTTGTCCCAGGTATACATATTCGTCAACAACTTCGAGTGTAGAGTCTCCAACCTTCAGAGGAGTGGGTGTAACACGGACGTTTGACATGATTTTCGTCTTATCCATGTTCATTTTAAGACCCACTTGTTGGGAGACTCTACTAAGTCCTTCGAGCATTGCGCCTAGGTCTTCCAAGGTCTCAGCCATGATCACGATATCGTCAGCAAATCGAAGGTGAGTGATGTACTCGCCATTGATGTTAATGCCGAGTCCTCTCCAGTCCAGAAGCTTGAAAACGTCTTCCAGTGCAGCGGTGAACAGTTTCGGAGATATAACGTCTCCCTGTCTCACCCCACGCTGCAGCCGGATAGGTTTCGAATTCTGGTCCTGGAGGTGGACCGACATGGTGGCGTTTTCATACAAACACTTCAACACTTCGATGTATCGATAATCAATTTGGCACCGTTGGAGAGACTGCAACACAGCCCAGGTCTCGATCGAATCAAAGGCTTTCTCATAGTCCACAAACGCCAAGCATAGTGGCCGATTATACTCTTCGGTCTTCTGTATAATCTGCCGCAGCGTATGTATGTGGTCTATGGTACTGAAGCCTTTTCGGAAACCGGCTTGTTCGGGAGGCTGGAAGTCGTCAAACCTGCGTGCGAGACGATTCGTAATGACTCTCGAAAACAGCTTGTAGACATGGCTCAGGAGTGAGATGGGTCTGTAATTCTTTAGCAGAGACTTATCACCCTTCTTGAAGAAGAGCACCACCACACTCCTGTGCCATGCTGTAGGCGTTCGTCCCTCGAGCATGACGGAATTAAATAGCTTCTGAAGAGCTATAAGTACCGGTTCTCCACCTGCTTTCAGAAGCTCAGCCGTAATTCCATCATCACCCGGTGCCTTGTTGTTCTTAAGCTGTTTGAGAGCCATTCTAATCTCGCACAGGCTGACGTCTGGGATATCTTCGGTATAGTGTCGGAACAATCTGGCTCTCGGGTCTTCAGCCAGATTGCTGACAGGTAAGCGTGTAGTCATGTATAATTGTCCGTAGAATTTCTCAACCTCTTCCAACAGCTCGGGCTTGGACGACACGACTCTGCCATCCTCGGTCTTCAGCTTTGTCAGTTGGCTTTGACCAGCAGACAGATCCCTTGCGAATACTTTTGACCCTTTATTGCGCTCGATAGCCTCTTTAATACGATTGGTATTAAATTGGCGTATATCACGGGTCAAGGACTTGGAGATCTGTCTGTTTAGTCGCCGATACTGACAAGCATCTTCGGAGGATTTCAGAATCAGGCTTCGTCTTTCCTCCATGAGCTTGCTGGTGAGGTCCGAGATACGAGATGTTCTTTTTAAACGGCCGGTTTTAAAGGCCTTATTCCCAGCTGTTTGGACAATTTCCATGAACCTGTCGTTATAATTGTCCACATTTTCGCATTCTCCTAGGCATTCGAAGCGGTTGTCCGAGTTCAACTCGAGTTGAAAGCTTTCGGGGTTTTGGAGTTGGATAGGCGCTGGTCGGAGCGTGGACTTCATCAGTCGACATCTTTCTAGCTTTGTTTTTAGATTCAATGTGCCTCTTACCATTCGGTGATCGCTTCCTGTCTTCAGCGAGTTGATCACAGAGACATCATTGAATATTTGCCTTTTTGTCGACAAGATGAAGTCGATCTCATTTTTTACTACGCCACTGGGATGCAGCCATGTCCACTTGCGCTGTTTTGGCTTTTTGAAGAAGGAGTTCATCATGAAGAGGCCCTCCTTCTCCATAAAGTCAGCCAGCAGCTGACCCCGCGCATTCCTCTCTCCGTATCCAAATTTCCCCACTCTCAGCTCGTTGTCCCTTCGTTTCCCTAGTTTCGCGTTGAAGTCCCCCATCACAACGGTGAAATGGGTCCTGGAGCTATGTATGGCTCTGGAGATATCCTCATACATAGCCTCCACCTCTTCGTCGGGGTGTTCCGCGGTCGGCGCATATACCTGTATGACCTTCAGCGAATACCGTTTGGTGATTCTGAGTATAAGGTACGCTACCCTCGTCGAAACACTCTCGACCTGGACCACGTTGTTGACTAGGGACTTGTGGACAATAAACCCGACACCACCCTGGGACAGTTGGTCGCCCTCCCGGAAATAGAGCAGGTTTCCGGACTTAAGGATCATGGTGTCCTCACCCTCTCTTCGGACTTCACATAATCCCACAATATCCCATCGTAACCTGCTCAATTCCTCCTCCAGTTCAGCGAGTCTTTCGTCCGTTCGCAGTGTGCGCGTGTTATAGGTTGCCAGGGCCAAAGGTTTTTGTTTTTGGTAGCCTGGCCTCTGCCGGAGATTCTTCGCACCCCATGCCCCGCCGTTACCGTGGCCGCTACCGGAGTCAGGAATAGCGGGGCTGCCGGGGACTAGGGGCCGTTGTTTCGGGTTCCTAATCATATTTGGGGGGTAGTTGCATTAATCGCCACGCTTGGCATGCGGGTTGGCGATAGCAGTGTGGCGTGAGCCAAGATGGTACGCGGGAAAGACGCTGTTGCCCATCCTCCGGTTTATGGATCCCTTAGTCGCCTTTTACGACACCCACGGGAAGAGATGGGGTGGTGCTATTCTAAGGCCACACCACAGGCCAAACGGAATAACATAATGATTTATTTCTATTTATTTATTTATATCGCTATTCGTGACTTAGAGCGTACGCATAAATGAGGTTCTGTTCTAGAAAGAAGTCTTCATCAAGAGACCCGAGTTTCCTAGCACTATACCTATAATTCAATGAGTTTCTCGTGTGACTAGTATTCTAATCGATTAAATAAAATTAAATAGCGGTCTATTTGAAAAGTTATCATTTCGGGAAGTCGTTACTTTACGAAGTAGATAGTTTGGAAGAGTTCACATTTCGGGAAGTGGTAGTAGTAGCAAGTAGCCGTTCCTTACACTTAGACGTCAAACTCCGAAAGGGTTATTATTATTTTTATTTATTATTCAGACAACATATTAGGTCCAGAAAGTTAGTAACAAATAAAATACTTAAAAACTAGTGTTAGTAAATTTGACGGAAATAAGGTGGGTTCAGAAATTTACTTGATAAGCAGATTGACCCAGTGCTTAACAATGGGGGCAATCATACTTATCAGAAAACACATTCAAGATGCCGTTGCTGCTGTGTCTCACTCTTGACAGTAGCGAGGCTATTTTTTTGCGTATTACAGCATGAACCGTCTACTCGCGTCTCAGCAAACATAGTCGACGCACTGCAAAAGCGAGGCAGCCCCAACAGCATCCTGAAAATGTTATTATATTGGACGCGCAGGGCATTTAGCGATTTCTGAGTGTAACTAGTCCAAAGGCTGCTTGTGTAAAAAGATTGGCAGTACGACTTGAAAAGTGTGATTTTAACAGAGTTAGAACAACGAGCAAACCGTCTGGCCACCATATTACCTCGTACCGCCAACGCCCTGCGCTCCCTTTCTATGTCAGAATCGTCCTTTTGATCCTCTGTAACAATATGTCCCAGGCATTTAAAGTAAGCTACTCTTTTAAGTGGTATATTGTTCAATGTTACCGGTGGAATCGAAAATGGACTTTTGTTACCGGATTTGAAAACGATAAATTCACTTTTTCTGACATTGTAGATTAATCCGTGTGTCTTGGCATAAGATTCACAAATATTGATCATTTTTTTTAGTGCACTGATCGACGGACTCAGCAACACCATGTCATCTGCATAGCTTATGTTATTTATACATACTCCGTCTATAGAGCATCCGACCTTGGCGCTGCTGAGCTCGGCGATCAGCTGGTCTACATACAAACAAAATAGCTTTGGAGATGTTAATCCACCTTGCCTTACTCCACATTCAAGTGTATAGGCATCAGATAGCTCATTTCGCCATTTAACAAAATTCGTTTGATTGTTGTACCAATACTCAAAAATAGAAACTACCTCGTTGGGCACATTTATGTGTTTCAACTTCTGCCACAGCACTTTATAAGAAACCATGTCAAACGCTTTCGACAGATCTAAAAAGCACGCATATACGGGTGTCTGTCTGTCTGTATAGTATCTTACGGTGTTTTTTAGACTTAATATAGCGCTTTCCGTTGACAGGCCAGATCGAAATCCAAATTGGGAATCCTGTAATTTGAGATATTTATCCAACTGCCTGTCAAGCAGTTTATCAAACACTTTGGCTACAACCGTGGCCAAAGAAATTGGTCTATAGTTTCCCTTATCCGACAAGCTCCCGTTCTTATTTTTGACTATTGGCACAACAATGGTTTTCATCATATCCTGTGGTAGGTATGAATGTACTACACATAATGAGAAAAACATAGACAAAAGCCTGGGCAGATGCACACCTGCACACCGCAAATGCTCAATACTGAGACCGTCATGCCCCGGAGATTTGCCTTTTTTCATCGAATTTATTGCACGTGAAACTTCTTTTGCTGAAAAACGTAGAGGCCCCGGAGCATGACCGTCCCCCGCATCGTATATCTGCAGTTGCTGCATCGATGAGGATGACACCACCCCAATAGGAGATTCAACTTTAAAGTGACGCATAAAGGTATTTGCGATATCCTTCGACTCGTCAACCCCATCAACGTTTGCAGGAATGCCAGGCTTTAAGTTCAGTTTATTTGTGGCCTTCCAAAAATTTTTAAAGTCCTTGTTGTTGTGGAGACAAGTGATTATGTCCATCCGTATTTGCTCTTTATTATTTTGACACCACTTTAGTCTACCTTTAAAATGTTTACGGCTCTCGCACATTTCAATGTATACTGGACCTTGAGTTGGTTTGCCATACAAGTTCCACATCTGAAATTTCAGCCTGGCCTCCTCATGTGCAGCCCGGATGTGCTTGTTCCATCCCACCACAGGTTTATTTTTATTAATGGACCTTTTCTCCTCATAGCTTTCAATAGATGCAGCCCTTAATATATTTATTATCTTGGTGTACATATTATCTAATAGATCTTTATGATCATTATTTACACAACTACACAAATCAGCACATGAACTGAATTGCTCAGAAAAATGAATTTCCCTGAAAGCTTTATTGCAACATTCATGAAATAAATTCTCTTGTTGTACATTTCTTTCACCCCAAATTATTTTGTTTTCTAGTGTATTATTTTCTAAACAAATGGTTTCACATAAAGGTGATAAATTACACTCAATGACTAATGGAAAGTGGTCAGACCAAAACACGTCATAGTCAATTCTCGTGCTTATAATAGACTGATATGCAGCTTTGGTAACTACACAATGATCTAGCCACCGGTGGCATCCATATACATCACTTACAAACGTGTAAGTGTCAGATCTCCCTTTTAACATTTCAATGTCTGCACATACCCAGTCCTGCTCCGCACAAAAACTTTGTAACTCGTTCCCAAACGTAGTGCCTGGGTGCGCGTTGTAGTCCCCGAGCATATAAACGGCCTGCACCTCACTATTTTCCACAATTGAGCACATTTCTCCTAAACAACCTGTAAACTCAAGTAGGTTTTCACTTGACTCCGTAGGCATATACACGTTTAACACTAGTATATCTTTATCACACATAGTGAGTTTGACCGCAAAAATTCTGTCACTCTCACACTCTAACACAGACACCGACTTGAAAACTCCTTTCCTCCATAACACGGCAACTTCTCCATACGGTCTGCCGCGCAATACTCCAGCTGAGGTATCCATAGCTGATTTGCCCGAGTATTCAAAATCTTTATGTATACCACCCAGGAACGGTATATCGTGTGGAAGAAGCCAAGTTTCTTGAATTGCAATTACGTCAGCCGTCTCACATAATATTCTTAAGAAGTCAACTGCACGCTTTACGTTTTTGCAGTTCCAACTCACCATTTTAATCGTAGATCTTATTTGGGTTGTACTATCCATTATTTTGCTGGTGTAAAGTTTCCGAACGGGCCTTCTCTATGCCTTCTTTAAGTCTGTCCTGAAAGCGTAAAAACTTACGGAAACGGATACCTTCAGGCCACAACTGATCGTCTAAAAACAGCTGAACTTTTTGTTTTGTGACATAAAACTTGAAAGCATTATAGTTTCTTTCCTGTTTCATTTCAATTTTTTGAAGGGTCACATTTTCTTTAGTTTTAAGAAGAATATATTGTTTTATATCCGTCTCTGATGTGTCTTTATGGACGTTGGATATGAATAGTGGTATTTTTATTTCAGCTGCCTTAAACTTTCCTTCAGGATCTGATATCGCCTTTCCCATATTATCCGAAATCCTGTTTCTTAATCTTCTTTTCTGAACCTTGACCCATTTTTCCGAAGGCTCATCTTTTTTCCATTCTTTATTATTGCCTACTAACTCGGCTAACGTGTGACGCTCGATGCGATTATCAGCTGGCTTAGCGTCAGCCATAGAACCGGTCGGCGAAACCACGGTGGGCCTCACCTCCGTTTGAACGCACTGTGGCGGAGAGGTGTCATTACTCCTAACGCATTGACTCGGTTGCGCAAGTGAGAGGGGTGATGATGCGGACAAACCCTCGCAGTCACACTTATTTATTGGTTATGGGTTGTTAACGCTGCTAGCAAGGTAAAGTGAAACGACACAATCATTCAAGCCAATGAATCTCTAATTTTTAGTAGACACTTTAAAAAAGTTCTTTGATTCCACCATCTGAGCTCCGAGCCTCTTTGGCCTATAGATTTCTAGTACAGGTCTCTCTCCCAAAGATTTATATACAACTCGATCTAAGCCACATGCATCCGCGGCTTTATAAAGCTCAACAGCTAAAAACAGTTTATCCGCTATCTTTACCTTTGCAAATTTTGCAATTGTTACACGGATACGTGCTTAAATTAAACAAAAGTTCATAATTTTGTTTACGTGAGCATTTTATTATATATTAAGATAAAATACAAATTTACTGTGCCTCCACAAAACGCAACAAAAACAAAAGAAGATTTCCTTCAAATAAAAATTATAAATACAAAATACCACTACGATAATATTATTAATAAATTAAGTTTGAGAAATAATACTAATAAATAAAATCACACACACATAATATGTAGCAAATCTAATGACTTGTAGAGACTAGAACATTAATTTTCTGTTGCGCTTCGGAAATTCATTTATTTTTATCTTCAATGCCTAAAGCTAACTTCATTTCTAATGAATAATTCTCTTCAATACGGTCGAAATCCTTGACCTCTGCGTCTTCAGTTATAGTAGCATCTAGATCGTCAACACAATCTTCAAATTCATCAGTTGATAAATTTGTATCTGCTTCCTTGAACTCTTCAGATTTATCACCTTCTCCGCTTACATTATCCACAGTTTCACCAGAATCATTACCTATACCTGAATCATTATTATCATTTACTTGAATAACATTATCATTCACTTGAACATCATTAGCTTTATCGGCTTTATCGTTAACTTTATCGTTATCATTATTTTCAAAATCACCATTACCTTGATCGTCTTTATTTTCTGATGTATCGTTGTCGTTGGCATCATTAGTTTTGTCCTCTTTAATAACTTCCATTTTATTTTGATTCTGTAAATTGTCTTCTGTAAGTGTATCTTCAAACGACGTGTCATGGCTTGGAACCAGTGTCGGATCATTCTCATTCTCATCTTCATTATCAGACTCGTTAGGAGGACTCACTGGGACGTAGTGAACAAAGTCACCAGCCCGCCATCTTTGTTCTACGGAATCCATGTGGGCTTCCAGTATGCGGGATACTTCTGGCAACTGCACAGAAACAAAAATATTAGTAAGGAAATGGTCACTTTTTTGTGTTTCTATTGTTCGGCTATAGGACCGTGGAATAAAATAATATATATATGTCTGGATACTGCTTTAAAACGTCACGTATTATTGTGATGTGACTTTGCAACCCCAGCGTGTTGGATGATCGACATTTTTGTTTTACGAAAATGACCTTGCCTATGATGAATTCATTCCAGTTAATAGCTTCTATAGTGACTGACATGATAATAAATGATCATCATCAAAAGACATACACTGAAGGACAAAGGCCTTATGATAATTAAATAGGTGGGTTCGATCCCCACCCAGGGCAAACATTTCTGTGATGAGCAGATTTGTTTGCTTTGTGGCTGGGTGTATTATATCTATATATGTATGTATTTAAATGTATTTGTGTATGTATATCAGTCTCTGGTTCCCATAGTACAGGGAATCCTAGTTTGGGGCCCGATGATCGTGTGTGATTTGTCCCGGATATTTATATACATATTTATATTTATTTATATATCCAAGGAAAGATTTGATTTATGAGTTTTAAATACCGTAAACGATCAAATTTCATGCGACTTACGGTGTATGGCCCCATCTCGCCGCTCATCTGCTCGAGGATGACGTTGGTGCGGTTATCGATGTTGCCTGCTCGGCTGGTGAGTGCGTCGTACTGCCGGTACAACTCCTCCTCTTCGTGCTGTACCGTCCGGTTCAATATCTCAGAGGCTACTGATTGGTCTATGCGATCGTTTTCATCTAGGTTCGAGTAGTTCACTCCTGGAGAAAGTGGGTAGCTCTTCACTATTCTAATGTTATTTATTTAGTACACTACTGCTGAAAACATGCTGTTTTGGGAAGTGTTTGCAAAGTGAGAAGAAACGTACAGTCAAAAAGAAACACTCAAACCTAATGAATTTTCTCAAAGTCGTCACACGTAGCGTAGGTATGGATAACTAAGTAAAGTCAATACTCCTTAAATAGCCAATTTATTTCTGTTGGGTTCATTCAACATTGCTTGAAATTGCTTGAAATTTTCTTTAACTGATTCATGGGCATAGCTAAATACAGTCATATTATTATATCTGCTTTACTTTTTTAATTGAAATGTCTTAGTTTTAAAAATTGTGACTTCGCTACCTTGGGTCCGACGCACAGAAGTCCGACCCACGCAATTTGTTTTTATCTACAATATTTAGGGTTTATACATGTTTTTTTTTGCAATTAAACACATTAACAATTCTTCATTCGTTTTCATAGACTGATTATCTTTGCAAGGTATATTTATGCGAATATCCCAAGTACCTACAAAAAGGGGAAATGATTTTGTAGCTGTTTTTAGCTGCGTGCGTCGAACCCCAGTAGCGGAGTAAAAAATGCAATACCTTGTGAGGGATATCTATCATCTTGATAAGAATTTATAGTGCTTATTATAGATCTCTTTGCTTCTTCCCTGTCTACGTTAATCATTACATCGTAAGTAGTAGTCTGATACTGTAAACCAGAGGTAGTAGGTTCTGCAAAAAAATGATTCCTTAGAATTTGTACTATATAAGCTACAGGAAATAAAATATTTAGTCTTAATTTCAGCTAACCTTCCTTAACAGAGTCACCTGCATCATGAACTGTTGAACTATGACCTTTACCCATTCCATCTCCAACCTTAGACCTACCCTTTTCCATTTGACCTTTAGGAGTGCTAGATACACTGCTATATCTTGCTGGCAGACTTTTTCTTGTAGAAGCTGTACTTGGCCTGTCTTTTTTGCCTGGCTTATCTTTATTTTCCTCTGTTTTAGTACATTTTCTCTCTTCTTGCTTAGCATCTTTAGCCTTTTGCTTAGTTTCTGCCTCCTTTTTCTTCTTCTCTTTTTCTTTAGCATCTTTCTTTTTCTTAGCGTCTTTACACTTTTTCATTTCTGCCTTTATAACATTTTGTTTAATATCGATTGTGACGTCATCATCGCTTGATTCATCGTAAGAGTTAGTGGAATCTGTCGAGTCTGATGGTGCTGTATGAAAATAAATGATCTATTGTGGATAAAAAATTCATTTGACAACAATATGCAAGTCTCCTATTATTTTTACTATATTGATATATTTGGATTTTTTGACTTGAAAACAAATTTTCTTTTGTACTTTTATCATAGTGTATTGATACATTCTCTAGGCTAATATTATCTGATTTATTTTCTCAACTGATCATAATAACTTCCTTATAATTTAAATAACAGCGGTAAAAATTAATTCCCGTTCATAATTAATATACGACTTACCAAGAAAATCTAGTATTTCCTAACCCCTACTAACAACTAATGAAACTATCTGGGATTTATGCTATGCACTATAACTTACGCGGTGAATCCACCCTCTCTTCACCGATCTCATACTCAATGTCTTCGTTGGATGGCTTCTTGTGGTCCACATATTGGAACAGAATGGCTCCCGGTACGTGTGTCAGCTTCACTTTGTTCTCATCTATGATGATAACAATATATATTTTAGTTAAATTTAGGACACCGGCTTGCTACTGATAAATCTTAATACCAGATGATTGTCTGGTGTGGCCACCGTGGCATTCAAGGACACTCTAAGCCATTATGTTAAAAACTTTGGAAACAAGTGTGTATAACTTATAACACAAAAGTTATAGACATAGAGCAATAAAATGCTTCAGAAATAGTACAAACACTAGAGATATGTGCTGAGAAATTCTGATTATAACATATGGGCTGATGATATTAAAAACGAGTCCAGACTGACCAGGCTTCTCCCCACCAGTGAGCTGGCTGAGCGCGACGCGATCGAACGCGTTATCATGCTTGTAGGTCGTGTAGAGGCATTTCTGCTTCACCTCGTGCGCGGGAGTACGCTCCTCCGCCGCGTAGAAAGCGTCCATCGTCTTCTTGTCATACAGTTTCTGGAATGCGACGACTTTTATGATATCAACATCATCATCAGCCAAAATACGTCCACTGCTGACCAAAGGCCTCCCCCAAGGATTTTCACCAGATTTGCGCCCCCCTCATCCAGGAGCTTCGTTGCCACTGGAGAACTTTAATGCCCCAACGGCTATCTGTTCTACGAGCTATGTGACTTTTTTTAAACTGACCATCAAAAATATTACTACAATCGAATATTACACTAAAGCGTGCTAAGATTATTTTAAGTCGTACGGTTTTGTAGTTATGGAATTCGCCACAATAGTTTTAATAAGATATGTCATTCGTCTAGTCTGGCGTTTAGTTCAACTACTTAGTTTACTAAACCAGGAACAAAATCACATCCACCTTTGCCATACAAATTACAAACCAAAGACAGAGTACCTACCGAATAGCGCCTACCTTTCTCATCGTGTTATTTAGGTCTATATGTCATCGTATCGTCACAAGTCTTGTCCTTTCATTCAAAATATCAGTAGTTATTTGTAACAATATTCTTCTTAATCTAATTTTTATCTTACCATAGGATCAACAGCAGGCTCTCCCCTATCAATCCTTGCCTGCCTCTCTTCCTGTTCCCTTTCTAACTCAGCGAAGAGCTCCAGGTCTTCAGCACTGGGCTGCAGGTTGCGTTCTTCATCTTCATCATCGAATGGCATGTTTGGATTATTGATGTGCTGCATATAGTTGATCAGAGCTACTCCGTCACCTTCGCTTTGGACTAAAATATATATGGTTTTGGAACAGCAGAAAATATTTAAGTCACATAGTAAGAGAGCTACTTTATCTGAGACGTCGTCTGGTGGAAGGTTAATTTGCGGTGCAAGTGGAGTATACGACATTTCTGTCATGTCCCTGTACAGCAGTCCTGTTTTTCCCACATTACCCCCTCCGCCACCGCGCACCTTACAACCAGCGATCGTCTTAGTTAAACCGAACACTTATCAACTTACCACTATGTTTAACTTCCACACCACCTCCGCTACTAGAAGCTTCAGCATTGCTATTCTCGTCTTCTTTTTTGTCATCATCCTTCTTACCTTCTGTCTCTTTCTCCTTCTGCTTTGAACTTTCATTTTCTTTAGTTTCCTTTTCTTTAGATTGAAGAGGCACCTCTATGATCGATATTTTTTTAGTTCTGGTACTTTTATCTATTGTATCTTTGAAAATAACTTTTCGTTTCGGACTTGGTAAGTTAACATCTTTTTGCAGTTTTTTATGTTCTTTCTTTTCATCTTCAACATTAACATTAAATGTTACCTTTTTCGATTTTTCTGTAGCTATCTTTTTATTGTGATCTATAATTTTATCTTCGTCTTCCACTATACCGATACTAAGCTCCTTTTTGTCATCGTGGCTACTAGTTATTACTTGAACTAATGGATTTTTATCCTGACTTTCAACTATTTCAATTAGAGGTTTCTTTTCGGCACAAGCTTCGTTGTCTCTCTCCTTGTCCTTTTCAAAATCGTCTGGTAACTCAATAATTTTCATTTTATCCTTTGGTTTCTTATATTCTGCAATTAAATTAAAAATGTATACCTTTTTAATATGTCCTTTTCTTCTTAAGTAAACTTTGTGTAAATAAGTTTTTTGTGGTAAATATATTTCATTTCATCTATTTTAATTGATGAAATATGAGTTTATTTCAGATATAATTTAACACTGTACCTTCTAAAATTTTGGTGACTCCTTTCCTTTCTACGTGTGGCTGTTGGTTAAAGAACAAATTGCTGATCGCCTGAAAATCCGAAGTAAATTCCCTGAAAATGAAATTAGAATAAAATTTTCTGATAACGATTTTTCGTAAATAGGTCAAGTTGTTTTCGATTTTATGATTAATAATTATTATCAATCATGTTTGACCCGAGTTCTCATGTTCTTCATTTCTCTATTCATGAGTCCTTTAATCCTCTTCTTATTATATACCTTTTGATTCTAGCCTTATCAAATCTCACTGCAGTGATGCCAAAATAATAAAACGGATGGATCATGACTAAGACCAATAGTCGTCTTCACATGCCTATAACCTGTAAAATAGAAGAGTCAACTTACGACCCAGATCCAGCAATGGGATTCGACTTGGGGTTTCCTCGATACCCGTACCAATAGTCGTCAGTTTGCCGTGGTGGCGGCTGCTCCTCCCTAATTTCCTGGATGAGATATTTGCCGCGATCTACTTGGGACCACTCGATCTTGGAGGTTGCTTCTATTGGTGTAGAAGATAAAAAGGATTATAACAATTAACGACTTACCAAGTGTGGCTTTTAAAAATGTACTATCGTACTTTTGGTATTAATAAATAAGTAACTTAATGTGAGACTCACCATCTTTTTCCCCATCACTCTCACTAGAGCTATCATCACTGCTGTCACTAGTGGAATCATCAGCTTCTGACCCACTCAGCATATCTATTGGAGTTCCTTTTTTAACTTCAACTTTTTCTGGTCCATACTTAATTTCCATCGGTGAAGGGCCAAGATCCTGGTCTGGGTCCGTATTGTCGTTTTTAGATTCTGATGGTTCTTGGTTTTCTGAAGTTATTTCTTCTTCCTGTTTAAAATGTTAATTAATTATTATATTTTTATAGGATAAATTTCCATAGACCGTCATCATTCGTTTCCTTCCCACAAATATGGTTGAGGGGAGCGATGGCTGACTCCCGCGTTATACTCGTGATCGGGTGCTGTCCGTGTGAACTGGCCTGCTCTTGTCATTGGTGTTTGGTCACAATAATTACCTGTTTGCACATTGTACTTTTATGTTTTTGTTGATCCTTTCACATTCGTTTGTAATAGTATGCAACTAAGCTAACTATATCTTTGTTGTTTACCTGAATTATGTAATAGCATATAAGAATTTTATTTTAAAAAATGTGTTGGAGGGAGTTTCTTTAGGGCCCGACATTTCTTCTCTCTCCGCAAACACTTCCCGAAACGTTGGGTATACGAGTTCCGAGTGGTAGGAACTTCGTATTAGGTAGAAAAATATGACGTTCGAAAAGTGTACAGAGATACCTACTTCGAATAAATATTATTTCATTTCATCATTTCATTTCATTTCATTTCATATTAAGATTCTGACAATAGTTTCTTAACGTTTCTAACAGGAATAGGAAATATAACGTAATAGATTTTAAACACTTATTTAAATTGAAAATCCCGCACTGTCGAATACGCACATCAGTATTCAAATACTTTGCACTCCATACCTTTGGTGGCAATCCCATCTTCTCCCGTTCTTCTTTCTCTCTTGCCTCTCTCTTAGCCTTGTTCTCGTCTCTTATCTTGATCAGGTAACGAACGCTCTCCATCACCTTCTCTTGATCTCTTGCTATCCATCTTATGGACAAATAATTATAAAATTGGTTGTTTAGAATCGAATAGGAGCTAAATCAGATTCAATCACTAAATGGGTTTGAACACACATTTTTTGCAAAGTCTGTGGATCTGAGTAACCTTCCGTAATTCGCAAGACTACCCCGTGCATTGACGAAGGAAACCACAGAAATCACATTTAGAACTTCAGGGCCCCGTTAAATGAAATGGGACTAACTCTTTTCACAGCAGGTAGGTGGTACACCTATTTCTAATGGACTTATGATGATAGTGAAAGTAGAATGTGTGATACCGTTTTCTTTCAGCAATCTCCTCGTTAACCCCTCCACGCTGCCACGCCTCTGCGCAAGCTCTGTCGCGCGGGAAGACCGGTCTGTTATCCAAGTTAAGCAGCTCCTTCAAACGGAGCGTCAGCGTCTTACGGTAGGCTGGGATGTTTCTGACCACTGGATTTCCCGTTAGAACTAACACTGTAAGATTTGAGGAAAACTAAAAATACTAATTCAGTAAAAAAGTTTTTGTTGGCAAGAAATGTTACCAACAAAACTAGGACTCATGTCAAGGACATTTACTCTTCTTGCTTTTTATCCCTTAACAGATCACTATTTTATAATGCGTGACTGAAGTGTGGTAGCTGTAGTAACTAGAAGATTTTCTAAACTCATTCAGTCCCGAAACGATTAACCTAAATAAAATATGCACGAGTTAGGTACCTTTTAAAATTGCCATGTCAGCCAAAACGTCCACAATGAGAGGATCTTCCAGCCTGTTGTAAGACAAGTCAAGAACGGAGAGGTTTTTGCAGTACCTCAGCTGATCCAGGTCCTCTGCAATAAAACTCATAAAATGCGAATGAATGTAAATAAGAAGAAGAAAGTGAAAAGGATTGAGACAGTTATAGAGCAAATGTTCGTCATTGCGTTAGGTCTGTCAGTTCTTTCACTACTTTCATCTTCCGAAGTCTCAATCAGAGGCTGCGGAAGTAATGGGCAGAGGGGGCCAAATGCCCCCCTAAAATCATCCATGGCGTGACCAAAGAAGTTGCCCCCCCCCCCGTGCCGGAGTACTTCCGCAGTCCCTGGTCTCAATCGTCATTTAAAACACACATACAAACTCTTCAAATATAAAACACCATCAATATACCGATACTTCTGGGCTCAAAGGGCGTATAAGCTAAATTAAACTTAGGCGTATACGCCCTTTGAGCCCAGAAGTATCGATATATTTATCTGAGCAAATTTTGCAGCGACAATTCGTACCTAATCGTATACAAATACTTACCAGCAGAAGACAGCATATTGTGTGCCATACTCAAAGTATGCAAATCAGGCACCTGGTCCAAATTTTCAATCTTAGGCACAAAATTATGGTCCAGATTCAAAGTGTCCAGCTTCGGACAACCAGTCAGATTTTCAATTTTTCGCACCACATTATAGTGCATATAAAGACACCTCAACTCTGAGAGGGTGTCTAGACCTTCAATGCGTTCGATGCCGTTGTTTTCAAGGAAAATACATTTAAGACCCGTGTATTCTTCTAAATTTTCTATTTTGGAGAAACCCTGAAATTTTATTTATTAAATTAAACGTTTAGGTACCTTCCCTATCGGCTTAGACCTCTTAACGGGCTATGTACAGCTATAATGGTCCAGATATCTTCTGATATGATTTGATCGAATCCAAAATAAGATTAGTAATAAGATCAGTAGAACTGAAGTCACCGACCTAGCACATAAAAAAATATGTAGCCATTGGATAGTACATATCGATGATACATCATAATATAAGGTGCTACTTAATTAGTTCCCGATATTTTAGTCAGTGCTTCTACTCCTGATTCTGATCAACTTTCCGCAAGGAACCCATAGTCAAATCGCAAAAAATCTTTTTGTACTCTTCATACTAATTTGGCCGCTAGTCGGCTGATCGATTTGTATGAAGAGTCCAAAACAGTTTTTGCGATTTGACTATGAGTTCCTTGGGGAAAGTTGATCAGAATCAGGAGTAGAAGCACTGACTAAAATATCGGGCACTAATAAAGTAGCACCTTATACAAGGTGTTAACAATTTATTGTAGTTGTCATTACTTAAACTAGAGCCTCTACTCATGAAACTGAACAACTTTCCCAAAGGAACCCATAGTGAATTTGCAAAAAAAAAATTGGACTACCCATACTAAATAGGCCGATCAGATGTCAGACTTGTTAGAAAAGTACAAATTTTCTTTCGCTTATTGACTATGGGTTACTTGGGAAAAGTTGTTCAGTTCACTAGTAGAAGCCCCAGTTCAAGTAATGATCACTAATTTCTTAACACCTTATAATATGGGGAGTTAAGCCCCAGCCAGAGTCAGTCAGAGATTTTTGCAAAAAGCCGCTAAAAGCATCTGGCTAAGCATCGTGTTAAGTGTACGAAAGTCTATGAAAGCCTCATCACAAGCTTTTTAACGTCCACTGCTTGACATAGGTCTCTTCCGAAAGGGAGGATTATAGAGCGTTTCAACAAATAGTTCCTATGCCGTTAAGTTGGCTCCCCTGTCTATCAACGACATCAACACGCGAAGACTCTTCTACCCATTTTGTTAGCGTGTGTCTGCATTCTATGTAGTGTGTGTCTGAGTTCTATGTAGTGTGCGTGGAAAACATTGCTGCCAACATAACGGCATAGGAACTATTTGTTGAAACGCTCTATAGCTCATAATCGCCACGCTGAGCAGGTGGGTTGGCGATTGCAGTTAGGGCATGGCGGTATTGCCCTTTGTGCAAACCCGTATTTATTTCGGTATTTCAGTTTTTTATACCAAAATACCGGTTTTTTGGTATTTTTTCGGTATTAGTTATTTTTTCTTTGAAGGACTATAAGAGAAAAATAAATATTTTAATTTAGTTAAAGTAGTAGGTTAGAGCAGCGGTTCCCAATTTTTTTTTGCTGTGGAACCCTAATTGATCTAAAATTTTTTGGCGGAACCCTACCTCGCCAAAGGGAATATTAGGTATCCAAAACTTATTTAAGTTTGAATTTAATGATTGGATTTTTTGTGCGCGCTGTTTGTACCATATCGTATGCGCGAAAGAGTAGGAATACTATGTGTTGCACAGTTCGGTACCGAATTACACTGAACTGACCGATAAAATGCAGCGTGTTTCCTATGTAGCTACGAAACTAAGGCCTAACTCTCGAACCCCTGTGACATGTGACCCTCCGGGTTCCGCGGAATACCTTTTGGGAACCGCTGGGTTAGAGGCACAATGAAACTAAAAACCAAGCTGGAAAGATGTCGACTGATGAAGCCACGCTCCGACCAGCGCATATTATGCTACAGAACTCCGAAAGCTTACAGCTCCAGTTGCACAACCAGTTCGAATGCCTTGGAGACTGCGAGAATGTGAAAGATTTTAGCGACAGGTACGTGGAAATTGTCAAAACGGCAGGGAATAAGGCTTTCAAAACCAGCGGTTCAGAAAGAACATCTTGGACCACACCAGCGAGCTCATGGAGGAATAACGGAACCTGATTCTGAAATCATCTGAAGACAGTATTGGCGACTAACAAACAAATCTCAAAGTCTGACTCGCGAATATTGCAGTAGAGAGCCTCCTGCTGCCCGTTAACAGATCGTGGTGGCTAATGGCATTTCAATCCCATGAAAGCCTTTATTCAATAAATATGTTTCCATCTAAATCTTAAAGGTAGGTAATTTATTAGCCAGAGTCATCATCATCAGCCGAAAGACGTCCACTGCTGGACAAAGGCCTCCCCCAAGGCTTTACACACCGACAGGTCCTGCGCTGCTGGCATCCAGCGGCTTCCCGCAACCTTCACCAGGTCATCGGTCCACCGAGTGGGAGGCCTGCTTACACTGCGTTTTCCGAACGGCGATCTGTTCTACGATTAGCCACCAAATGAAATGAAAATTAACTCAGGACTAGAAGATGTAATAAAATATGTTTTACTTCTTCTTAATTTGTTGGTATCCCTAGGGTGAGAATAGTAATCCTATTTTTACCTTGAAATGTAAGTAAAGCACATCATTCAAATATGGCGTGCAGTACAACTTGTGTTGCTTGCAATGGTTCCTTATAAACTCTTTCGTCATTCGGGGCCCCTTGTTCATTTCCTCCATTTCCTTCTCAATTTTTATCTGAAACTCCCTTTGCCTCTTTTTCTCCTTTTCCGCTTCCTCCTGCTTTTTCTTCTCTTCCTCCATTTTTCTTTTCTCGTATCGGTTTTCGATAACACCTGTACAAGTGCAGCGATACAATAAGTTTCTATTGCCACAATATAAATGCAATGTATGTACGTAGAAAAATAAGATGTTACTACGTCTTAATTACTTAAATAACAATAAAATTATTCACCTGTGATTTCGCTATCAGCAGACTGCAACTCCGAAACTAGCTTCTTTTTTGGGAAGGAATCTGCTATTGAATCGGTTATTGTAATATTGTCACCCTGAGCTTTATCATCATCTACATCTTTTATGCTTGGAACCTTTTCTCCAGAAGCTCTCCTCTTATTCTCTTCTCTTCTTAGCAAATTATTAGCAAGCCTCAAAACGTCTTTGTTATCTTTCATTTTATCTTTAATGTCATATAAAAGACTATCGATACGCTTACTTCGTGCATCTTCTTGTTTTTTGAACTCTGCTAGTTTTTTATCAGTTTCCATCATAGATAAATCAACATCCCATAACTCTTTACGCTTTTTTACTTCGGCTTTGTTTTCGGTTTCTTCCTTCTTATCTTCAATTGCTTTATTTTCTTCAACATGTTCTTGAGGAACAGATTTAGGATGTAATATTTTATTTGATTTAACCAACATTTCATCAACTTCAGTAATAAACTGTTTACATTCATGACTTCTCATTTCGTATCTTACTTGACTCTGATTTATTCTCTCTTCGTGGCATTTTAGTTCAACATTGAGTTTTTTGATAGCATTATTTATGTCATCTATTTCAGAATTTGCTACCCTTGAGTGACTGTTTTCTTTTGTTTCAGGGATATCTTTGTTGCATTCATTGCATTCATCTTCTAGTGTGTCGATAACTTCAACTGTATCTTTTTTGTTTTTAGTTTCTCGTTCTCGCTTTCTAATTACATTATCATCTTTCATTTTTTGATAAACTAAATTCGATTTTCTAGAATTTTCCAATGCTTGATTTACATCGTTCAACAATTCATTCATACTGTTCAATTTGTTTGTTATATCTTCACGTATCAAAGTGCTAAGATTGTCTGCACCGTCTACGATGTTTCTGGCTAAGCTTTTCATTTCTCTGAATTCTAGTTGCATATTGTCTCTATTCTCGTTGTTAGTGATTTCAAATATGTTTTCTAGAGCATTGTGTAACGTTTGTTCCATTTTCTCGTCGAACTTCCGAGCAGAAGTTTGTGGAACAACTGAGTTCAGTAGACCTTGCTGATTTCCTTTCTGTTCCGATAAATTATGCGGGTTTTCTAAATTATTTTCAGGTTTTTTATCGTCATCAGGTGTAGCGAATTTTTTATTCAATGTGTCAACTGGTATTTTGTTCATTATGTTATCAATTTCACGAAGACTTTTTTCTGTGTCCTTAAGTTTCATTTCAAAACTTCTTGGAAAAACTCCTTCAACATGAAACACCTCCTCTCTTTGTTTCTGAGATTTTTCAGGTTTACATTTTAGTTTTCCGCTAAGATCGGGTGTCACGGGATTATCTTTTAGTGGTATGTTCATAGCTTCATTTATTGCGTAGCTTTCTTTTACTTCTTCAATAACAGTCTTTCTAAATACACCTTTTACTAAGTGCTCTGAAGAGTCTTTTAAAATAGAATCTTTAATGATTTCCATTTTTTTATGAGTGGTTTTATCGCCTCCTTTTGTATGATCTTCTGTCTCATATAAATCTGCCATTTTTGAAAGCATGTCCCTAGTTTCCTGAAACCGAGTTTCATATGGTTTATCAGTGTATTGACTGACTACTTTTTCTATCGCCTCGTATTCTCTTTCATCGCTGTCAGTTTCTTCTTCTTCCGATTCTTCTTTCAACGGCTCTGTTTGTAACTTAGTACACTTGGCTTCATAATCCGTAACACTGTTTAATAAACACTGCATATGTTTATATTTTATTTTATTAACTTTTTCTCTGTCTCCTTTCGCTGATGCTATTTCCTCTCTCATGTCACTGTATCCAGCCAAATTAATCTCATCTAAAGGAACTGAAATATTTTTGTTTCTACCTTCACTATGAGTCATAATTTGAATTTGCCGCGCTTTTTCAGCCACTATCGGATTGTCTTTGACCATCTCCTTTATTTTGTCTGGTGATAATGGAACAGAGTGTTCTCCAAGTTTTGTAAAAGGCTGGCCTGTCATGACCTCGTACTCTGTTCGTACCTCCCCAGGGGCTGATGCAGCGATGTAAGGCTGGGGATCTTTCAGTGGCTTCAGTTCATGCTCAATAGCATTGTCTATGACAGCTTTAGGAAGATTCGCATCTTTGAAAAACTCCCTTAGTTCCTCACGCTTTTTACCGATATAAGCGGGGTCACTCATTGACTCCGCAGGCTTTTCCATGCCTGAAACTATTCAGCAATCTCTTCCACTTTTACGAAATTTTAATTTTTTTTGTTCCTTCACATAAATAAGACAAAAACATGGGTGTTTATCAATTTCCATGGAAACCGGAGATGTTTTGTTTGGTCGAAATTCGAATTGATGTTTTCAAATCTGCCGCCATACTATAACGTTCCATTTATTATTTTCCTATTCTACACCAATCTTTCGAAGATTTAGTTATTTAAAAATTTCAAGATTTAAAACTCAACGGTTTTTACAGTTAAGGTTACTCTTTAAAAAAGATATATATATATATAGATATAGTTCCGCCATTTTATTTTACAGGATAGTATGTACAAGGAAACATAATCACCGAGATGTTAATTTATTGTATTTTTGTCGTGTTTTAATTCTGCGTATATTGAATCATTAATGTCAAATCAAAATTTCCTTTCTGTCGCTTTTTTTCTAGAGGTCAAACGTTAATAAAGCAATAGACAAGAACAAACTGAGACAATGTCAATAATGTTGTTTCTATCTTTTATTCTATATCTAGCAAAAGTTAGGACTAAATATTTTGTGTGTGAGCACAAAAACAAAGCTCTTTTATATTCTTTCTCTCGAAAACCATAAGAATTACAGTATCATTTACTTACATGGTTTTCAACTCATACAAAAATGACGGACGAACGTAATTTTCGATCTTCATATTATGAAAAAGTGGGATGCCGGGGTGTGGAAGAAAAAAAATCTCTGGAGATATTGTTGAAAGAAAAGCCATGGGACAGAGTGAAGTTAAAACAGTTTTGTTTAAGGTTCACGGTGCCGGCTGCGTACAGGAACCTAGTGTGGAAGGTTTTGCTGGGTTAGTTAGTTGCAGATCTATTGATTTTATGTCTTAGAAACTTATTTGCTATCATCAGCACAAGCGATTATTTAGTTTAGTAGGCTAGCCTATGAATAGGGTGCTATAGGAACCTAAGGAAGATACAGAATATATGGATACATTTTTTTTTTTTGATGTGCCCACCAATAACACGCAGTAATAGGTCAACTTCTGTACCTATTATTTGGGGGTAAAGGGGTATAGGACTAAAGGATCTATTGAAACTATTGGATCACTGCGCCAATGCTTATGTACCTAACCATAAAATTATTTATTTAACAGAATTGTGTAAATTGTATGTCAAATGACAGATTCTGATAAAGGGCATGTTATTAAGCTTTAAGACCATTTTTGTGTAAACTCATAATCACAAATAAATTATTTTTGAATTTTGAAAAAAAAAACAAATTATTCAACATTAATTAATGTTTCTGGAATGTGACCAAAATAATCGGTGTAAAATAAAATAGACATTAAATAGGATTGAAGAGCACTTAAGAAGATATAGTGCTCTTAAGAGCAGTATTATAATAATAATAATAATAATAATATCTGGGACAAATCACACACGGTCATCTGGCCCCAAACTAGGATTCCCTGTATCTTGGGAACCAGAGACTAATATACATACACATATACTTTTAAATACATACATATATAGATATAATACACCCAGACTCAGAGCAAACAATTCTGCTCATCACAGAAAAGTTTGCCCTGTGTGGGGATCGAACCCACGACTCTTGGATCAGAGGTCAGGATCGCTAACCACTTAGCCACCGAGTCAGTCTATAGGACTTTTTATTGGCCCTCTATTGTTTTTATAAGACTTAGCATTTTCACAAAAAGTTTTGCATTCTGTCAATCATTTCAGCTGTTTTTACAGATATCCTCCCAGTGTACCCCGACTCCCATGAGTTCGTGATGCAGCAGAGACAAGAGCAGTACCAGGATTTGCTGTACGTTGTCAAGATGCTTGGCTACGTTAAGCCTGACGATCCCCGGAGTAAGGTAATAAAGGGTGACGACTTACAGCTAAAGATTTTTGAGTTATTTCAAACCTTTATTTGGATGAAAGTACGTCTTTACAGATCTTATAAGTAATAAAAATGTATTTATCGGCACAGTCAATCATATTATGGAGTATATATAGTTTGAGTAATATATTAATTCTGAAATGTTGAAAGTTGGATGCGACTTTTTTATTAATGAGTCGAAACTCAATATAAATGTATTAATTTCAGTAATAATAATTCTTTTCCAGGTGCTTCTTAAAATGTGGTTATTGGAAACGGAGCAGACAGAGCCACCAGTCTTTCCAGAAACTAATTTCAATGTAAGATAACTTTATTATTTTATTCTTAACTTTTATTTTATTTCTTAGGAAATTTTATAGCTAGTTAACACAGGAATGGGTACATTAATTAACGAAAAACTATACCCATTAAAAAGTTTTCACCTATAGAATGTGAATTAGCAAATAAAACTTTTGATAGCATAATGTATACGTATTTCCTCGGACTAAACATTTATATAACTAAAGGGATAGGAGCTGCAAACTGGGGTTTTTCATCATCAGCCGAAAGACGTCCACTGCTGGACAAAGGCCTTCACCAAGGATTTCCACACCGACCGGTCCTGTGCAAACTGTGGTTCCTACATCTATTTTATTAACATGTGCATATATGCGTGTCTCAGTCGGTGGATACGTTCATACTCATCGTAGAAGCTTTACTAGCGATGTGGAGCTCTGAGGTGGACGCATACTGGGTGTGCAAGCGCGTCACAGACGCTCAAAGAAGCTATTATTATTTCCTCGGACTAAACAACTATTAACTAAGCCGGATATCACACTGCGCCGGAAACCGCTCCGAAACCGTGCAGTGTGATATTCGCCTAAAGGGATAGGAGCTGCAAACCGATGTTCCTACATCTATTTTATTAACACTTATGCGTGTGTCAGTCGGCGGAGACATTCATACCCATCGCAGACGCGCTGCTAGCCATGTGGGGCTCGAAAGCGAACGCGTGCTGGGTGTGCAAGCGCAAAAAAGCAAAAGGTAAACTAACTCAGTAGGCAACTGACTTTGACGCGTGTCAGTTCTATAGTAAGTTTGTTTACCTTCTGCTTTTTCTCGATAAGAACAAGGTATACATCTCGTGTGCACGCTTTTGCCAGTCGGCGGACACATTCATACCAATCGCAGAAGCATTACTGGCGATGTGGGATTCCGAAGCGGACGCGTATTGGGTGTGCAAGCGCGTCACGGACAGCGTGCGCGCCGCGCAGCGCCACGCGCCGCGCCTGCGCGCCGCCGCCGCCGCCGCGCTGCGCGCGCGGGACCGCCGCGTGCACGAGTGAGTGCTCTCACAGTTCAAATTTGGTGCGCTATTTCAATCAAAACTCAAAACTCAATTTTTTTTATTTAAGTAGATGCTTTACACATACTTTTAAATCGTCAAATTTAAATCGTAAACTACAGAATAAACAAAACAATCTTTAGTAGATTGTTAAACAAAACAGAAAACAAAAACAAAAGAAATAAATAGTAGAATAAACAAAACAATCTTTAGTAGATTGTTTTGTTTATTCTGTAGTTAGTCTACACAAGCGGCGTGGTCGCGTTGATCGCGCAGGTTAACTGACTATAAACAAGGTTATAACCTGATTGGGTTTGACTATTAGTGGCATTTATCTCGTCCCTTTCCGTGCTTCGCAAGGCACGTTAAGCCGTTGGTGCCGGTTGTTACTGCTACCAGATGGCAGTCGTTAAACCATGTTGGAGGCCTTATAGGTGGTTTAAAAGCGTCTAATACTGGGGTTAGCCACTAGCCCCACAACCTCCGCCAATCTGGACTTGGTCCCCGTGTGAGGAGTATGGCCTAACCTTCCCGAGGTGTCGGAAGAGACCCCTGCCCCTGCCGTGAGGACGATAAGGGTTGTTAACTACATAAACATTAATAGCTACAAATAATGCAGTCACTTGCTTAATTCATTTTTTTTATTCAGGTACAATAAAATATTGTGTTTGAAATCATTGCTTAAGTACTAAGAACAAGAATCAACCTCGGAATGAGAGATAATAAGCTCGAATCTCGTATACACCTAGATAATAGCGAGAAACCGATTTTTGGGACCTTTGACATTTGAATAACTTACGACGCAGACACGAGATTTTATGAGACTTTTGAGACAACTTTTAGAACGCCAAAATGAGGGTAGTTACACGAGTTTCCAGCTTATTGTCTCTCTCTCTCTTTCTTTTTTATTTGGCAATTGATTTTGCCAATGTCAAGTTTTTTTAGGAGAATAAATGATTAGTAGGTATCTCTCATTCCGAAGTGAAATCCTAATATGACTGGACTAAAAGACTAACATCTACAATCTGTCTCCCTGGCAGCCACCTGGTGGAGATCAACGCGCTGGACTCGCTGCCGCTCACCAGGTGGTTCAACTGCTGCTTCGCTGGCGTCCTCGACGAAGTCTCTCTGGCCAAGTGAGAACCGTTCTTTTGTTGTTTTATTTTTTTAAACTTCAAACTCAAACTCGTATTAAAATAAAATAATATAAAAATACACTTCAAAAGAAGTTGCTAAGTTTTGATTTAAACAAACTTATTAGGTGTTTTCATGTGTCAGTTCCCTAGTAAATTTGTTTACCTTTTATTTAAATTGGATTCCATATTCACAGTACAATGTAAGCCTATGTATTGTTCTCAGAATATGGGACAAAATCTGTGCTGGTGCTCCCAAGATACTCTCGTTTGTGGCTGTAACTCTAGTCATTACGCTGCGGCGGAATATTCTGAAGGCCACGAATTCGGAGGAGGTTCTTAAGTGCGTCTCTGAGGTAAGAAAATAATAGATATTCAATCATGTTCAATCAGTTTCAATTTGGTTTCAATAATTAATTTCAGACTGCAACAAAATGAGTTAAGTTAGTTAGTTCCAGAAAATTTTTATGAGAGCATTTTTTACACTGACAGCAGGATAGCCTATTCTATTTTTTTAAAGTGTGAAAGAGACAGACTTGACAGATAAATCTTACCTTTTTTCTGGAACGGTACCTAAAAAAAAGTTCCAGTCACAAGTACAATGTTGCAAGTAAATAATAATTCTACTAATTAAGAATTATTATTTTTTTGTTTCAGATACCTGAAGAATGTGAAGAAGTTGTGGCAAATAAGGCCATTGAGCTATGGCAGTACTACGGTGCTCAACCGCAGAACGATCCGCTGGCGAAGAAATGATGTATGACCTTCTAATGAGTTTTGGCTCATTAGAAGTAAAAAAAAGGAATACTATTTGTCTACACCGACACAGTGACAGTTATTTCTGGGCGCGAAATATAATTCTGTGCCACAGTGATTGACATAAACAGTGTGTGACAAAAACCCTTATTAATAAGATTGTATTCAATAATACGGAAAAAATGAAGAAAAATATTTATTTATATTTTTGAATCCGAGGTTATTTCGTTACATTAACAAACATTAATGACCTCGCGTATGTAGCAGTGTGGCTTGTTACGATTTGTTATTATGATATTTTGTTTGTTGCATAAATTAATAAAAATAATTAAAAATAGATGTTTTTTGTTTAAGTATGGAGCAACTTATAGTCAATCATCAGGTTACATACATCCTAGGATTCCACCCGTGCTTTTAATTTTGATCTCATACCGATGACTGCGTGAGAATAGAACCCTCTATTCTCAACTTGATAGTCACGTCATGTCACCACGATTCTACTACCTATACCTCATTCCAATCAAAAAAAAGCAAAAGGTAAACAAACGAAACATCCACCGATTTCGTCAAATTCCTCAAGAATCACACATTTTCTGCTAACACTGACACATACTAATCGTAGGTCGTAACAATTATTGCCTTTTCTAATAGATTTCACTAAATTATGATATGAAACTGGCATGAAAATACAATATTTCCAGTCTAACCTCAGATTGTTAGGTTATGTTTCAGTGACAAGACGTTACTGTTATCTGTAGAAAATAGTGATGAGGTTGTGTCAATACTTTGAACGAACTAGTGAATGAATGAGTGAATGAGTGTTACGTGATAAGTGTCTGACGGTTGTGTGTGGCCTGTTTTTTATATTTTGGGCTATCATTGGTGGTGGTATAACTTTTTAGGTGTTCAGTAACGTTTTCTTGTTCTGTATTTTAAATGTATTTAATTTAAATATCCGTAACTTTTTAAATCCAAGATACATACTATACAGGGTGACTGGTAAATCAACGGACGTATTTAAGGAGGTGAATAAGAAGCTGATACACATTCCAAATATGTAAAAAAAACATGACCTTAATTTTCATCAATAAAAAAAATATTTTTATGTTCACTTCTACAATTTACTAAATACTAAGTCACGTGTACGCGTCCTCGGGCAACGACCGACCCCGAGTTGCGGCGCTAACTCGCACTGCGCGTGCGTGAGCCGAGCGATGAGTCTCGGCTCCCGCGTCTCTACCCCGCGCTGCCGGCCCTAGTCAGTCGCCCGCGGGCCGTCGTACGGGTGAGTGCGTCACTCGCGCCTCCCGTTCTTCGCGAACATTCTGTGTTTAATTACGTCGCTGCCGCGTGGATTGCAGTGCCCTGATAGTGATAATGGCTTATCAGTACTCTAATGAGGATACTGGGATATGGTGTGGTGCTATGTGATGTCAGCTAGTATTGTTAGACGTGAATTAACGTCATATTGCGATGTATCACGAATTACATAAGTTGCCGTCAAAGTACTTTGTTAGAAGACTTAGAGCGTTTGGCCTTCCTCCAGTTCCTAGCCCTGATCAAGGACGAGGAAGGAATCCTTATCCAGTGAACCTGCACAAAGTAATTTACTTCGATTACTACCCATGTGAAAGTACGCGGAATGCAGAAAGGCTTTTGTAGGTATCCCAGTGGTTGGGGTAACGTACCCTACAGGAAGACGGACTCCATCCTTTCATTATCAGTGTGTTATCAGCCTGTCTAAGAGATTGGCCTTAGCGACCACGAGCAGCACTGTGCACGCTGTGGGAAAATGGTAAGTACTGAGGCATAGAGTTAGAAAATACAAGAATAGTTGCGTTTTATAAAAAAAAATATGTAACTTGTGTTTTTTTGAGTGTATGAATTTTTGTTTTATATGGTTGAAAAGTATGTAAATTATCCTATCATCTCGTTAAATACGTCCGTTGTTCAACCAGTCATCCTGTATACATACATACATGCTATATTGTACTAGCAACACTGAATTTAAAAATTTCGCATGGTAGGACCTTTACATAACGTAAAAAAAATAAGAACGTAGAAAAAAATCTGCATGCAATACATTTGTATTTCACTCATGCTCCGTGTGAGATGTCGACAACGATATCGATATTTTTAGATATTAATCAACAATTAGTTCCAGTTCCTACCCCTATGTTCACATTGTTTGCCGTTAGAAACTGCAAATAATATCCGTTTGTACGTTCGTCATTAGTCATTAGACAATGAACTGGTAACACTGAATTTCGTTCGTTCGTACCGGTACGCTCATTTCTTGCTTCGACTCTGTCAGGCACTGGCAACACTGAATTTCGTTCGACATACCGGTCTGCTCATTCGTTGCTTCGATTCCTTGTCATGCGTACGTGTGTTCTTCTGTGTTTGGATATTAACGACTTGGCTTTTGATATAAGTACACTGTTAACTTTGCGATTTGGATTGTGATTTTTCTTGGAACTGACGATTAACCGCTGCGCATTAAGGACTTTGATATTGCTCACGATTGGATTTGTGTTGACTACGTGCGACTCCTCATTGGATAAGTTTTTAAAATCCTTATTTGATTCTAACAGAATCAACTGACTACATGACTGAAGTTATTTTTATTAATTTACAGTGGTTCGAAATGAGTGATTCATCTAGTGATCTCGATCCCAGGTCTTAATAAGCTTTTCCTAGTTAGCATCACGAAATCGTCAAAAATGACACCCATAACAATATTTTTCTATAAGTGCATATCCGCCATTTTGTAACCGAAAATTGTGAAATTTATTTTATATCTATTTGATCTCATTGGTGGTTCCGAACTCTGAAAACATAGTATCAAATAACTAAATTTTATTTAAACTCCTCGTTCGTTCATCCATTCATTCACTCATTCATATGTAAACTTGCACATCTCTAATGTAGTGTCATGGCCGATCACAAGTGTCAGTGTCAAACGATTGTTTACATTTTGCTTTTTTTTGATTGGAATGAACTATATATAAGTACTCTAAAATTGTGATGGTTTCCATGATTTCATCAATGACAGAATTTCGAAGATTAGAAACAGATCATGTATGAAATATTATTTTTATTGACTTGACATTCCTAAAATCACTGATGTGGAATGCCAAATAGGATTTTTTCTGTTATTTTGTTGGGTAGAAAAAGATGTGCGCAAAAAATAGTAGATAATAAAATAAGACGCTGGCAACATTCTTCGTCTCGCCATTTTACAAGAATGTCAGCCAAATCATCAACTCGAGTTTATAGTTAATTTTTATATAATTCAAAGTTTATTTCAAGTGATTTTTGTTTTGCTATAATTTTTTAGTCGACAAAATTCATAATGGACCGTTTCATAAGCATGTGGAAAGTTCGAGAGTTGGCGGACAAAGTGTGAGTGATATTATCTTTCGTATACAATTTTATGTAAATTACACCCATCTGTGATGCTATTACATGCACATAATGATCTGGAAGTTAATCCCATACATAAATTAATATAAAACACCTCGTCCCATCGCGAAAAGCGGTCAAGATTTACTTCTTTTCAACGTGTCTAAAGCTTGCAGTTTTGAGATACTTTTTAGACAAATACCTAGATCATTTCTCACAATTATCGCGCCCTTTTCCGTAAATTGTAGACCGGTTTTTTAGCTTTATTCGCTTGTAGGCGGCTCTGAAATGCCTATAACAGGTACTCGATACAATTCAATGGGGAAATTAACCTTGACAAATTGAGCAATAAGAACAGAAATTCCCTTCTATTGAATTTTGTTTAGTATGTGTTCTCTTTTGGTCTGTTTTATCGCTCTTCAGTAAAAATACGTGAATTGGCCAGAGGGTATTCTTAGGGGAAGTTACAAACTGTAATTTATACAATACAGGGTGTAACAGAAAGGTGTGATAATACTTCAAGGTGGCCTTTTACCCATCAAACTGAACAACTTTTGTTCTACAACTTTGTTGAAATCGCAAAGAAATTTTCGGACTTTTCATACAAACTTGGTTCGGCAGCTGATCGATTTGTATGAAAAGTCCAAAAAAAATTTGAACAAAGTTGTCAAACAAAAGTTGTTCAGTTTGATGAGTAAAAGCCCACCTTGAAGTATTATCACACCTTTCTGTGTATATTCATCTGCTAATGAGATTAAAACTATTACAATTTAAGTACAATATTATACAACATTATTGAAGTTGTTAACTTGTTTAGTCAGTTGTTTACATCAGTGCTTTTCGCAACCTGTGTGTCGCGACCCCCCTGGGGTTTGGTATGAGAAGGCTTTCTCAAGGGGTCGCGGGTAAAAAAAAAGTAAGTGTTTGTAGGTCCTACACTGCAATGAAAAAATATGATTTCGGTGAGAAAGCTGGGCCTGTTTATTTATTAACAATTTTTTAAAATGCAGTTCTATTTTAGAGACTTTAATTACTATATACAGGGTGTAAGGGACAGGTTTCCGAAAACTTTAAGGGCTTGCTCAGTAGACGAAACTGAACAACTTTCCACAAGAAATTTTTTCAGGAAACGAAAAAAAAAATCGGCTTCTCCATACAAACTGTCCAATCAAATTTATAATTTTGTATGGAGAAGCCGATTTTTTTTTTCGTTTCCTGAAAAAAATTCTTGTGGAAAGTTGTTCAGTTTCGTCTACTGAGCGAGCCCTTAAAGTTTTCGGAAACCTGTCCCTTACACCCTGTATAGAAGCTATTCACACCGCTGTGGACAGGGAAAAGTGGAAGTACCTGACTCGGCCCCAATCTACAGTTCTCACTGACTTGACCTCATGGTGGTCACGATCCCCACTTCCTGGGGTTACGACTTACAAGAAGAAGAATTACTATATAATTTTCTTATTCAACAAAATTATAAACATAGTCTTTCAAAACAATAACATTTTGTATATTCATGGCCCTAGGGGGGTCGCAATAATTTTTTTACTTGTAAAGGGGTCGGGTATTAAAAAAGGTTGAAAAACACTGGTTTACGTTAATGGACCTAGTATCCATACGAGCGGGTGGGTACAGTATTTGGGGTGACGTTCTGTATCTACCTACTGTGTTATTTGTTTCTGATAAACTTTTAGGGTACATATGTTTATCAATAGAAGACTTTTACTCTTGGCCTTTAGGGTTTACCAAATAAATAAAAAAAGATAGCGTAGTCATAGTCCCTGTGAAATATTCAGTAACAACTTTTGTTTGCAACACTCTCTAAGGAAACACTTCACCAATTTAGTTCATAGATTTATTTTAATACACAGCACTTACAACGAGCCTAGCACAATGCAGGAGAAGGGCAGAACATAAACAAAATTCTTATGTCATAGACAAGTATCACTAACTATAGTTCATTCCAATCAAAAATGAAGCAAAAGGTAAACAAACGTAGTATGCAGATGACATTGACATGTGTCAGTTCCATAGTAAGTTTGTTTACGTTTTGCTTTTTTTCGATTGGAATGAACCATAAATAACTGTATAGCTCTGTAATATCTTCTGTCCTTGTCTTTTCACACATGGATTTAAGCCTGGTTGTAAAAAAGATAAAGCATGGACTAAAACAATACTTGTTTTGACTTTGCTGAATTGTTTTACCATTGCTATTAAATATACTCTTAAAATAATGGAACAAAAGTTGTGTAATCTGTTTAGATTCCATGACTTAATGTATTTATGATTGCAAGTTTTCTTTCTATCTGACAGCCCTGGACCAAGGTAGTAGATATTTTGAAATCAATGCAAGTGTTCATTATTTAGTCTGTGAAAGATCAACCAAACTTATATAGTCTTAATTGTTTGATGGATTTTGGAGTAAAAGGTGCCTCTTAATCAGTAGTATAAAATTATAAGATATATTTTGCGCATTTTGTGAATTGATTCAACTAGAAATGTCTGGATCAGTACAAATAAATACTATTATAGTATTTAAATAAATAATAATAATAATATCTGGGACAAATCACACACGGTCATCTGGCCCCAAACTAGGATTCCCTGTACTATGGAAAACCAGAGACTGATATACATACACATATACATATTAATACATACATATATAGATATAATACACCCAGACACAGAACAAACAAATCTGCTCATCACAGAAGTGTTTGCCCTGGGTGGGGATCGAACCCACGACTCTCGGATCAGTAGGCAGGAGCGCTAACCACTGAGCCACCGAGTCAGTCAGTCATTAAATATCTAAATATCTCAAACTAGGATAAAACCACCTAGTAAGTAAGAACGAATAAAAGTAAGTTAGAACGAATGCGATTTCCTTTTCATGACACAATAAGTAAGTCAGTATTTACTTGGAACAGTTAGCAGCTACCAACCAACCTACTTTGATACCACGCATGTCCGTATTTAGAAAAGGGTAGGCATGCGTATGTTATTGAGCTTACCTTGGCTCTGGCTAAAAATAAAGTGTTTTCCTTTGGTTATACATATTTAATTTTTGATCGTACTCGTTAATATTATGCTCCAACTATCATGAATGACTGACTCGGTGGCTAAGTTAGCGATCCTGACCTCTGATCCGAGAGTCGTGGGTTCGATCCCCACACAGGGCAAACTTTTCTGTGATGAGCAGAATTGTTTGCTCTGAGTCTGGGTGTATTATATCTATATATGTACGTATTTAAAAGTATATGTGTATGTATATCAGTCTCTGGTTCCCAAGATACAGGTAATCCTAGTTTGGGGCCAGATGACCGTGTGTGATTTGTCCCGGATATTATATTATTATTATTATTATGAAGATCGTAATATTAGATTAATAAAACAATAATAGTTTATTTCAAAAAATGGATTAAGAACACTTAGTACTTATAAATAGAACATCTGGCTTATTCTGAGTTCTTAGGAATGCATGCAACACGGATCCATACTAAGTATAGTGATATACTTGTGTCATGGGCAGGTTTTACCTTCTCCCTCTGTGACATAGCCTACTTAACGTATATAACTTACTTATAACAATAAATAAATAACTAAGAACAGTAATTTATTTGTGTTTTTTTAATGGTTATTACGAAAGAATTGGATCAGCTTTTAATTAGCACCTTAGTATAGTTCGCGTCACGTAAAAAGAGCGCTGGCTGGCGTTCCGAGGATGCACTCTGACAGCAACTGTTTAGTTCCCTCTCTTTCACACTTACGGGGTTTTGTATTATGCTATCCTGTTGTCAGAGTAAACTGATGGGACCTCGGAACGCCCGCCAGCGCTCTTTTTACGTGACGCGAGCTGTACTTAGTACGTCTAGTTTATTTTTGTTACCTAACAATAGATATTTTGTAAATACTGGAACTTTTGCTCTCTAAATTGCAATTTCTATTGGCAAGTAAGTACTTCGTTATTCATTGAAGATGCTATATGAATGACTGCTGTAAAGTCAAAAAGTATAGTTGCTCTTTAACAGATTTCAAAAAGGAGGAGGTTCTCAATTTGGCTGTATTTTCTTTTTGTGTGTATGTTACGCGATTACTCCGCCAGTTATGAATTTATTTTGGTGATTCTTTTTTGGTTTGGTAGGTCATATTTATATACTTATATAATTTATATACCAATGGGAAAATCTTGCGTCCAACCGCAATGAATAGAAAAAAAACTTTATGTGACGGCTGCAAAGCACACAATGACTCCTGGTTTCAGGACCTGGCCGACAAACGAGCCCAAAGGCTCAATCGTGTATTGTCAGACCCGCAGCCTCAGGTCACGTGCCAGAAGTGCGGCCGCATGTGTCGCTCCACAATTGGACTATTGGAATTTAGTCACGAGCGGCGATGCTCCACTCACACTCACGCTGCTTAAATCATCTGTCAAGATGTAGAAGGCCTGATGAGGTCATATTTCAGAGGTGGTCCCATATAAATTTTATCGAAATCGATTCGGCGCTTTATAAAAAACTAAACAAAAACAAAAAAAGAATTGCAAAATTGTATAAAGTTGTTACAATGAAGTAATTTAGCGTGTTTTTAACGTGTTTAGAGTTGTCAATTATTGTAGATGGCATACAGGAAATATTTAATAATAGATAATTAACAGGTTCTCATCTTGACTCACTTAGGTAGGTATTGACAAAATTGCAGGGTTCGAAGTGATAATTATCTTAATAGAAAGAAAGAAAAAACATTTATTCGGCGATTAAATACAAGAAAGTTGACAAGCAATAAGGATATATTAATAATGGGTAACAATCACCGAAAAGGGCTACAACTCAGCATGTGCTATTTCCTAAGATGATAGCGCTGATTTTCAGTTGCCACCCTTTAGGGAAGGGGGATAAGGACCTACTGACGAATCAAACATGCTTTTAAATAAATAGAGCTACATCAAATATATAACAACTTACAGCAATAGAGACAATTTGTGATTTAATAGCTATTTGTGTTTTATTTTTAACAATCATAAAAACAATACAATTTAGTAATGGTTAAGTTATTATGTCGCTTTACTTGTATGTATCCAAATGTGATTTTCCACCTCTGCGCATATTTTCGAATAAGCTAAATATCAAATTTTAAAAAAACTTCAAAAATCGATCATAAAAATTGTTGTCAACTCACACCATACTTAGTAAAATTTGTATTTGTGTTCAGTTTGATTACTATTACTATAATGTAATGAAATGATAATCTGTAAGTCGTCTTGATAATTACGAACCCTACAAAATTGTAATTCTCTTTAGTAATCAAATCATATTCTATTTTATTTTAATTTAACTATTTCATTAATTAAGTCAAACACAATAATAAATATGTATAATGGTTGTGACTGTTTTTAACCGACTTCAAAAAAAAGGAGGAGGTTCTCAATTCGTCGGAATCTTTTTTTTTTATGTATGTTCACCGATTACTCGAAGACGCCTGAACCGATTTGGAAAATTCTTTTTTTTTTTAAAAGGGTATACTTTACAGGTGGTCCCATATAAATTTAATCGAAATCGATTCAGCGGTTTTTGAGAAAATCAACAAAAACATCAAAATTGGAGTTGTTGCGATTGAAGTCGGTTGTTTTTAACGTATTCAGCGTGGTCAATTATTATGAATATAATTGTCTATGTTTATACATAGATAAATATGTATATTTTAAATAGGAAATGTGTCCTATATGTATTTCCTTTTGTATTTTTTTGTTATATACCTTTTTTGTTTTTCATCCTTTGTTATTCAAAATTTCTCCTTGTTAACTGATATATGATTATTGATTTATGATTTATGATTGTTATATGATTTTTAACAAATTGCAATTTCTTAATAAAATTTAATTATCCATATCAGACATAACCCAGATTAACGGATTCCAATGTCACCGTGTAGAACTGTAAAAAAAACAGCGGCCAAGTGCGAGTCGGACTCGCTCATGAAGTGCTCCGTAGCAGCAAGTAACATAATATAAAAGTTCGTTGTAGGTAAGTTGCGGTTTACGATTTATGACGTATTAAAAAAAAAACTACTTACTAGATCTCGTTCAAACCAATTTTCGGTGGAAGTTTGCATAGTAATGTACATCATATATATTTTTTTTGTTTTATCATACTCTTTATTTTAGAAGTTACGGGGGGGGGGGGGACACATTTTACCACTTTGGGAGTGTCTCTCGCGCAAACTATGCAGTTTAGAAAAAAATGATATTAGAAACCTCAATATCATTTTTGAAGACCTGTCCATAGATATTCCACATGTATGGGTTTGATGAAAAAAAAAAATTTTTTGAGTTTCAGTTCTAAGTATGGGGAACCCCCAAAATTTATTGTTTTTTTTCTATTTTTGTGTGAAAATCTTAATGCGGTTTACATAATACATCTACTTACTAAGTTTCAACAGGATAGTTCTTATAGTTTCGGAAAAAAGTGGCTGTGACATACGGACAGTCAGACAGACATGACGAATCCATAAGGGTTCCGTTTTTTGCCATTTGGCTACGGAACCCTAAAAAGATAAAGCTTATCTTTCTATGACGCCAGCTAATTAACACGTTTAAAATGTAAATAAACATGGCATTTATAATGCTGATAGGCGGATAAGCGATCGTGGCTGAGTTTTGCTTGCGTAGTCATGTCGATCACGCCGGTTAACTGACTACAGAATTGGCCATAACACGGGTGGGTTTGTCTGTTTAGTGGTATTTTATCTCGACTGAGGGGGACAGGCGATGCGTTTTATATGAAACTATTAGGCGCTAGACTGCTGTGGGACAAAGCGCAGCTATACATTAACATAATTTGTAACTTTGTTTACCAATTATACAGTTTATAAATTACATTATTATGATATGTATAGTACAGTACAGAGAGATAGATTTAGAATAATTGGTTTGGATAATGGAGAAGAACTAAAGTTACCGACATAGCTCTCAGAATCGCTAGACTTAAGTGGCAGTGAGCAGGGCACATAGCTCGTAGAACAGATGGCCGTTGGGGCAGTAAAGTTCACGAGTGGCGACCGCGCACCGGAAGACGCAGTGTGGGCAGGCCTCCGACTCGGTGGACCGACGACCTGGTGAAGGTTGCGGGAAGCCGCTGGATGCGAGCCGCACAGGACCGGTCAGTGTGGAAATCCTTGGGGGAGGCCTTTGTCCAGCAGTGGACGTCTTTCGGCTGATAGATAGAAATGGTTTAACGGTGCCCAGTCGCCAACTTAGAGAAATCGCCATTGGTCCTGGAATATTATTATTGTCCATATAAAGTATGTATAATAAACAGATTGCAAACATATGTATTAACTGTAGGTAGGTATATGTTAAAACTGAATGTTGAAATATGACCATAAAGTGAACAATTTCTATGCCAAAAGTTTCGGCACTACACTGAGACATATAATAAGTAAAATGGACTTTCTTATAGGGCATTTGTAGTACAAACTTGACCATAAACGGCTTTGGATATTTTGGCCTATCTACATTTTTTTTGTATTGCTGTCAGCTATCGGTTCATACACGTTTGATAGGTGGCCGCTATTTTCAAAAAAAAAAAATGGTAGGCCAGCCTTCATATTAAATATTTCAAACCCTTTTACAAACAAAGCAAACACACCTGACCACAGGTCAATGAACTGAACCGCCACCTCGTGACGTCATCAAATTATCATTCGGATATCGTCAGACGCTCAAAGGATTATTTTCTTATTACCCTTCCTATCCTTAGCTACATATTAAGTATTTTGAGCTTTCTGTAATGACTAATGAAATATCAGTTAGAGTGGAGCCTTAGTTTTTGAATTTATACAGATGCACAGATATGGCGAGATAGGGTATTTGACTCTATCAAAATTAAATAGAAAAATATTATTCACTAAATAGCATTTGTTCTAGAATAGCCAATAATATTACTCGACTGATGTTTTTGTTCATTTAAAATTTTAATTCATTACAATCAGAAAATAAGTTCGTCAAAGACTGTGACGTCACACGCCAGTAACACGAACACTTTCAGAACAAAATGTTGTTTTTGGCAGTTGATAAAAAGACACTCAAATGACTCGTAGTCAAATATCGTATTGCTCTTTTACCGTACACTACACTACAATAAGCTGTCAGTGCAGGACTAGACAGCACAATTTTTAGGCACTGGATTTCGATCCATCGGAGCGAGAATCGAAAATAACACAAATAATGTGATCAGATTGCTGCCTGTGCTCTATTTGGTATCTGTGTTGCTTTATTGTATCTTTTATTATTTTATTGTATTTATTGTATCTTAAGATATATATATTTGTATGGCTTCTTTGGCTGTAATAAAGAATTATTATTATTAATACACTCGCATGGGAAGTGTCCAAATATGCGGCATAAGCGGCTGTATCTCTTGATTACGTTGGCATAGAAGTTTGATTTTTTCACAGCTTCAAGGGATTGCCGGCCTGAAAATTTGATATAGAGTTCAAGACATGTGTGATTATGAATTTATACGGAACCCTCGGTGCGCGAGTCTGACTCGCACTTGGCCGGTTTTTTTGACAGTTATAGGTAATACTGATACAATTAAAAATGAAAATAATAGTCATCCCCTAAACCCCCACACTGAAAATTCATTTAAATATTTAGGTTACATGCAATTGTTTGGTTTAGGAAGTTTGAACTTAATCGGTCCGGGCGATTTGGAGCAAATTGTCTGCGACAGACGGACAGACAGACAGACACACGAGTAAAAAATCCCATAAGGGTTCCTTTTTCCTTTTGAGGAACAGAACCCTAAAAATACGAAGTAGTACAATCTGGGCTGTCTTTTCGCTAACCTAGAGCTGCAAAAACGCATTCAACTACTGAATACTGGAGTACTGATCCAAAAGTTCGATTCCCACCCAGGGCAAACAGTGAAATAATCTGTATTAGCTAGCTGATGATCATCATGACTTATTCATCTGTTTCCAGTACAAACGTGGTAATGAACTACACGGAGATTGAGGGTAAGGTGCGTGAAGCGACGTCGGACGAGGCGTGGGGGCCCACCGGTCAACAAATGCAAGAGCTGGCGCTCGCCACATTCACCTACGAACACTTTCCCGAGGTGATGTCGATGCTGTGGCGGAGGATGCTCCACGATAACAGGTCGCATTGGCGGAGGACTTACAAGGTATGGAAATATGACATATGAGTCTATTAGTTTCAAAAACCACAATGTCCACAATGAAAAATTTTTGGATATATTTTTTTTCTTACATAGTTATATTCAGAAGATAGCCGTGGTCGTATGCTAGTATATAATTTAGGGTTGTTTTTCCCTAAAGATAAGGTGGCATACGACTACGCTATCCTCTGAACAATACTAAGTAAGAAAAAAATGATTTTCTAAATACATCCTAAATATTTTTTTATTGTAGACATTGCGGTTTTTGAAACTAATAGACTCATATTATAGTTTAACACATGCAGGGTGTAACAAAATTGGTGTAGGACCCGTTAACTGGGGATTCTACTCATGGGGAAATGGGTCCTATAATGAAAGAGTTTTTGTAGCCCAAAAAAAATGTGTGCGATCTATTTGTGGCATGGCGCCCTGGATGTCTTGTAAACCAGTGTTTAAAAAACTAGGTATTCTAACATTTCCCAGTATGTACATTTTAGAAATTTTTAAATTTGTCATTCGCCACCCTGACATGTTCACAACCGCACGGAATACTAGAAACCCTAATAGACTGGTATCAAATAAATGCCCTAAAACCGCACTGCTCCAAAGAAATTGCTACTGGATGTGTATTCAAATATATAACCAGTTGCCAGACCATATTAAAAACTTGCCTGTAAAGTTTCAACCTAGAAAGTTATATCGGTGGTTATTGGACTTAAATTGCGTAACATTAAGGAATTATTACATTAATTTGTTTGTTTGCTTGTTTCTTTGTATGTTTTAATTTAATCCTCTAGTTCCTAATATATTATATTTTTGACAAATGTATAATTTTGCATGCCATTTCCTTGGCGAAACATAATGTACCGATTTATTGTAAACCATGTCAACCCTGTTCAATGTTTCTGCAAAATAAATACTTACTTACTTACTTATATGCTGAACAACTTTTGTTCTACGACTTTGGTCAAATCGCAAAAAATTGTTTGGACTCTCCATACAAAAATGGCAAAAGAAACAATCAATTTTTATGAAAAGTTACCATCCGGTGATCCGTCTGCTCGGTTGCCAACTCTGCCATAAAAAAAACTTCACATTTTTGCAAAGTCTTAGAACAAATGTTGCTCAGTACGATGAGTAGAATCCCCAGTTAACGGGTCCTACACCAATTTTGTTACACCCCGTAAATTTTATATTTAAGTACATACTCTTCTTCTCTATCTATCTTAGTTTGTGGTGTCTCTTAAAATAATTCTGCCGATGCCATTTTTTACGAATGTTTCTTTTTCTTTTTTTTTTTTACGATAATCTTTAATATTGTGTTTGTGTATCGGCAGTGCCTCCTCCTGCTAAGCTACCTGGTGCGCAACGGGTCGGAGCGCGTGGTGACCTCCGCCCGGGAACACATCTACGACCTGCGCTCGCTCGAGAACTACACCTACGTCGACGACGTCGGCAAGGATCAGGTGAGGGACCGGTGATTTTGACAGGTTCAGGTGAGGCGAGGGGCCGGTGCTTTTGACAGGTTCAGGTGAGGCGAGGGGCCGGTGCTTTTGATAGGATCAGGTGAGGTGAGGGGCCGGTGCTTTTGATAGGATCAGGTGAGGTGAGGGGGCCGGTGCTTTTGACAGGTTCAGGTGAGGTGAGGGGTCGGTGCTTTTGATAGGATCAGGTGAGGTGAGGGGGCCGGTGCTTTTGACAGGCGGGATCGGGTGAGGTGACTGGTGTTTCTTAACAGACAGGATCAGGTGAGGGGACCGGTGCTTTTGACAGAATCAGGTGAGGGAACTCAATTCAATTTCACAGTTTTTTGTGGATCGTCTTAATACATGCTGTACAATGTGATACCCGTTGGGGCAGTGCAGTAGTAGCAGAGGGGACTTACATATTTTGTCTCTGATATTACATTAATTTACTAGATACCTACTTAACCGAACGGAACCAGTGCTTTCTAACAGACTTTCCAAAAAAGAGGATTTCTTTTACGTATTTTACGAACATTACGTTCAGCAAAGTGCCTTATTAGCAAAAAATCTTTTCGAAGATTCCAGAAGAGAGACTAATGCAAGATTTCCTTTGCGCAGGGTATAAATGTAAGGCACAAAGTGCGAGAACTAATAGACTTCATACAAGACGACGAGAAGCTGAGAGAGGAGAGGAAGAAAGCGAAGAAGAACAAGGACAAATATATAGGTGAGTTAAAGTGGCCCCAGGGGTTATCCTAAACGGTTCTCAGTATAGTTCATTCCAATCAAAAAAAAGCAAAAGGTAAACAAACGTAGTATGCAGTTGACATTGACATGTGTCAGTTCCATAGTAGTTTGTTTACCTTTTGGTTTTTTTTTTTGATTGGAATGAACTATAGATACATAGATCGCCCAAAAAAAAGAAAGAAAAAAGATATTGGCATTATCATCACTTACCATCAGGTGAGATGATGCCAAGGGCTTACCAATTCAGGGTAAAAAAAACATATGAGAAATAAAATTTATCTAGCAAACAAATATGTTGAACTTCTCCATATTAGGTTTTTTTTGGACGTTTGATCATACATTTTTGTGCAGAAATGTTCAGAACGAATGGAAGTCGTAGTTTAAATGCTGTGAGATTTTTTTTTAGGCTCTATTATAATTGATAACATTAAAATTTAATTTGGAATTAATATTTAAAAAAAAGGTAAAATGTAGGTGCTATATCATTACATTTCCTTTGCGAAACACAAAAATTGGGGGTCAATTTTGTCGCCTTTGTCCAACAGTGGATGTCTTTTCGCTGATGATAAGATGATGATTGTTGATGTGTGGCGGCAGGCATGTCGTCAGAGGCGTCAGTGATGGGGATGGGTCGCGGCGGTGCCGGCGGCTGGGGCGAGTACAGCGACCGCTCTTCCGGCTGGGGTGAGGCTACTTATAATAATATCCGGGCAAATCACACACGGTCATCTGGCCCCAAACTAGGATTCCCTGTATTATGGGAACCAGACTGATATACATACACGTATACTTTCAAATACACACATATATAGATATAATACAGCCAGACACAGAACAAACAAATATACTCATCACAGAAATGTTTGCCCTGGGTGGAGATCGAACCCACGACTCTCGGATCAGTAGTCAGGAGCGCTAACCCCTGAGCTACTGAGCCAGTCATTCCGGGAGTTGACTGCATGAAAAATAAATTACGAAATATTACTGACTAAATAGCTCTTTAATTAAAATTGTTGAAAACCTTAATCACTTTAAATTTCATTACATTTTCAATTTTTTATTTATAAGATTTTCCTAATTAGTATGCAAACTACTACTTTGAACAATGACGTCATCGTACAAAATTTCAAGCATTTTTAGATCAAAGTTTAAGTTTTTGACATTTGATAAAAAGTAACTCAAATGACTAGCAGTCAACTACAGATGCCGGCAAACTTCTTGAGTAATGACCTTGAATGCGCAGAAACGATTTTTAGGTCTCTTTGGTGGTGGGGTGCGGGGCGCGACGGCGGGAAGCGTGGTTTCGATCGCGTTATTGGTAGATCGGTCGATCCTTGCCTCCCGCTCCTCGTCCACGTCCCGTTGTCGCCCGAGTACATTTGCGTGCAGTGAAAACTTTGTTATTTTTGTTTGTTGACTTTATTGTTGTTTTTTAAGCGATCATGTCGTAGATTTAGTGATTGACGTATTTATCATATTTGCTGATGATAGTGACTCGGACGACAATGACGATGAAGATGAGGATGACCACGATGACGATACAATACCGAGCTTCAATTCTACTTCCGCCGCTAAACCAATGTCTAGCACCAGCTCTGCTCCTGGTTCTTTCGACCTGATGGAAGGAATATCTTTCCTGCCTCCAGATTAAATTGTACATTCAGAACTTTGTATTGATTTTTTATTTACTAACAATTTATTCTAAATATATTCATAGAAATATAAAAATATGCGTTTTTATTTATTTTCTTTTATAATTTGTTGTACACTATATGATAAACAACCATCCTTACAAAAGAAGTTTATAATAAAAATTTTTGATTGTGTACTTTATATTGCAAGTAAGTGTACATGCGCAAACTTTCCCCCACTTACGTCACCTATGCTCAAGAAGTTTGCCGGCATCTATACCAGGTTATTGTAATGAATACCTAGAACGGGGGCCAAGTCTGGTCATGTGTATCAGGATGGCAGGGGTATATTTGCAAATCTGCATGAAAGAAATGCACAAAACCTATTTTTAGTACCTATACAGATTTCCAATGTACCTTTATAAATTCGCACTGACACTAAAATATTAATTGAGCCGCCATTCTGATATCAGAATGTGGTAGTTTAGTCAGCATACAAAATGGATTATCAAAAATTTTTCACCAAATAGTCCCTTCCTTAAAACAGTAGAAAAACTTACTTTTAAAACTGCCCGAAATTGTGACGTCATTTTACTCAATATCAAACAATTAGTATGGCAATACTAGGTTATTTATTAGGCAATATGAGGTTAGGTTGGCAGGCTTGGATGTGGACACGTGACAGAAATGTTAATATCCGTAAGATCGAATATGAACACATGTGACAGAAACTGACATGTATTATACTACCAAGTTTAAAAGTGTGTTCTAATAGATTATTTCATTCATTCCTTATGACATTACAATTAGAATTTATAGTTATTATTCAGCTGTAAGTTTTCCTAATAAATATAAAATAAATTCGAATGTATATACTGTGATATTGCCGGTCCCGCAGACGAGCCCAAGGAGCGTCACGAGGAAGACGACTACGAGCGCGGCGACGACTCGGATGGGGACTACGGCAGCCACGGGGCCCACCGGAAACCTAACAAGTGAGTTTGCACTCCGTGGACTAGTAGTTAGTCTGCTCGCTTTTTTACATTAGGGGGTTGCTGGTTCGATTCCAGGCGGGACTTCTCTTGGCATTGTTATATTCTATTGTATCCTAATTCATAGTTTTAAGTTTGTCAGTAAGTTTTCCTAAAAAAAAAAAAAAAAAAACAACCGCCTCCGTAGTCTAGTGGCTAGTCCGCTCGCTACATGTCAGGAAGTCGTGGGTTCGATTCCCGGCGGGGTCCAACTTTGTAGGACTCGGTTTGGTTGGTGGTAGGGCATTTTCGAGCCCGCCTGGCTAGCTACCACCTTCTTATCTAATTCTTGCCGCAAAACATCAACGTTAACAGCATTGATGTGTTCCGGCATGGAGATAAGATAGCCAGTTCTCCATTGCGTTGGGAATCTTGGTAAGCCCGCTTCCATCTTCGGCATCATCTTCACTTACCATCAGGTGAGATGATGCCAAGAGCTTACCAATTCTGATAAAAAATGGACTTCATTTTTTTTACTATTACTAGCTTTCTGTCTCGCAATTAAATTTTGATTAGTCTACGAACTACTTGAGGAATCGTGATAAAATATAAAAACGTTTTTTTTATATTTATACAGAGAGAACGTATACCACGACTCGGAACAAATAGCGGACAGTCCGCCGCGACGGTCGCTGGACAGAGACAGCGTTACCGACTTGTCCCGCGAGCGAGCGAGAGGGAACGATAAACCGCTCAGTATCAGTCTGAAGAGTCCCGTGAAAAGCAAACCCGCCACGCCTTCTAAGAAGATTGATTTAGGTGAGTGTTAGACAGAAACAGCGATAGGTGTGTTGTGTGAGTGAGCGAGAGGCAACTATATACCATTCAACATCAATTTGAAAAATACTGTAAAGGTCAAAGCTGGCTGGTATGACTCGCAAGAAGATTGATTTGGGTGAGTTTATAGTAGTTAGAGAGAGACAGATGTATTGGGTGAGCAAGCGAGAGGGAACGATAAACCACTCAGCGAAAAGCAAGCCCGCTACGCCTTCTAAGAAGATTGATTTAGATGAGTGTTACAGCGGTTAGAGAGAGACAAAGAGATAGGTGCGTTGTGCGAGGGAGCGAGAGGCAACGATAACCATACAGCGAACGCCAAAGATAGATTTGGGTATCTTACACTCGTGCTTAGCAGTTAGACAGAGACGACGCGATAGGTGTATTGTGCGAGCGAGCGAGAGGCAACGGTAAACGATCAAATCCAACACGCCCTTCAACAAGATCGATTTGGGTGAGTGTTACAGCGGTTAGAGAGAGACAGAGAGATAGGTGTGTTGTGTGAGCGAGCGAGATACAATAAGCTCAGCAGCCTTAAGAGTTCCGCAAAAGCTAAGCCAGCTACGCCTTTCAAGAAGATTGATTTGGGTGAATTTTAAAGCAGTTAGACGGACGGAGACAGATAAATGTATTGTGTAAGCGAGCGAATGGCGTGAGCTATTTTGTTGCATTCCCTGTATATCTTCACACCAAAATCAATAGGAATACACGAGATTTTACGATATATAAACATAAGGTCAAGTAATTTATCTCGTTGACAAAACAGTTTTCCTTTCTTTCCACAATTGATTTGAGCTTTACTATTTTATGTTTTCTTCTTACTACAAACGCATCACCCAACAGGCGCGGCGGCGACGTACGCGAAGTCCGCCGCGATGACGTCACAGCCGGTGACGTCACAGCCGGTGACGTCACAGCCCGCCGCCGAGAGCAAGTCGCAGGAGTTGCTAGACGAGCTGTTCAAGACGTGCGCCCCCGCGCCCCCGGCCGCGGCCCCCGGCGCCGGGGGCGGGCTGTTGGCAGAAGACGACTTCGATCCTCGGTAAGTGTATTGATAATAAAAAAACTACATTTCTACATATATATTTTTTTCAGTTTCCCGTACAAATTATTGATTCACTATTTATTTAGTTTTTTTTTGCTTCGATTGAATTGAATCCTTAGAGAAATTTGTTCAGTTTCATAAGCAGAAACCACTGTTAAAATTTGGTCCCCGATTTCAATTTTATATTTTATTTATTTGGTCTGCGATTCCAATGGGGAAGGCGGCTGCCAAACTTTAAACTAGGTGGCGCCACTAGAGTTTCTAACGATCTATGGTGTTTACTAGACAGACGTGGACAAACTGTGTTTAATTGTTCAGTTTTATTTGATATTGGTTAATTAATCATTTATATAAGGTGCTACTTTATTAGTGCCCGATATTTTAGTCAGTGCTTCTACTCCTGATTCTGATCAACTTTCCCCAAGAAACCTATAGTCAAATCGCAAAAAAAAAATTGGACTCTTTATACAAATCGATCAGCCGAGCGGCCAAATTTAAATTTTTTTTTGCGATTTGACTATAGGTTTCTTGGGGAAAGTTGATCAGAATCAGGAGTAGAAGCACTGACTAAAATATCGGGCACTAATAAAGTAGCACCTTATATATTTTTAAAGACATTTAATGCAGGCAACGAGTCATCTCAAACCGTAGTAGTGCCATCCACATATTGCGAGCTTTGCGCCGCCTTCCCCATTTCACCTGTAGTTTATTTAATAATAAAGTATTCACAAATCGTTTATACTTTTCCAGGGCCGAAGAACGCAAGTCAGAGTCACGTAAAGACTCAAACGAGTTTGGAGACTTTACCAACGCTTTTGGGGTGCCCGCCCCCCCCTCGGAATCGGCTGATTTTGCAGACTTTAGCGCCTTCAACAGCTCCTCCAGTGGGCTTAATGGGGCTGCCGGCTCCACCCCGGGGCTGTTGGCCACACCCGCACCTGCAGCTTCTAGACGTGAGATATTTATTATATACAACTAGTTTCCGCCCGCGACTTCGTCCGCGTGGACTTCAGAATTGTGTCCAGAAAGAAAGAAAATGTTAAGATGGAAGTGGAAATTTTGAGTTTTTAAGCATTCCTCCGGGCACCCTCAAGTTTTCCGGGATAAAAAGTATCATATGTGTTAGCCGAGTGCTTTATCTATCTACCTACAAAATTTCATTCAAATCCGTTCAGTAGTTTCGGCGTGAAAGCGGAACAAACAAACAAAGAAACTGACAAACAAACAAACATCCACACTTTCGCATTAATAATATTAGTGAGAAGATTTATATATGGCCGTAGTTATGCCATGACGATCCAACTGACTTAAAAGCAAGTAAGGAATAATGTACTTTATGTCTGTGACATACATAGTTATGGCATAACCCTCGAAGTCTACAAAATCTTGTCCTTGTTTTATGTATTGTATTTTGTTCTTTCACAATAAAGAGTTTACAAACAAACAAACAAACAAACAAACAATCTTTTGGACCCGCCGTTTCTTCTCTCCGCAAACACTTCCCGAAACGTTGGGTATACGAGTTCCGAGTGCTAGGAGCTTCGTATTAGGTAGATTAAAAATTGACCTTCGAAAAGCTACTTCGTTGAAACATATTTTAAATTTGTATATATCTTCTACAGCGCCAGCATCAAACCTGGACCTGCTAAGTGACCTGGGCTCCCCGCCCCTAGCCCCCCTGCCCAGCCCCCTGTCGGGCCCCGCGACCGGCATCCCCGGCTTCGACACCGCAGATCCGTTAGCGAGTCAATTGCAAGCCACCACGCTGCAACCCGTGCAAGGTTGGCACCCATCCATAATAATGTTTTTATTTTTATGTATTTGTCACACTGGATTCGGTCTGCGGTCAGGTCACAGCGATATCATCTAATGCGGGCTGCGATTGCTTTGACCGGACCGCAGACCGCATCCAGTGTGACAAATTCAGAGCCTAAGTCTGATATATCAGACAAATTATTTTTGTGCCCACGATGTATAAAAACTACAAATATTAGGGACCTATGAAATTGCCGTTTCAGTTTTGAAAGTTCAACAGAATAATATTACCCCAAAAATGAATTTACATCCATTAAATTATATATCATTTTCTAGCTACATTCAAGGTCTTTCATTAATTAGTGATGTCATGTCTCTTACGTAAAAACTGACTGAGTAGGGTTCCATTAAATACTGTATTGGAGTTTTCTTAGAGGTCATTTGAGTAATTTTTTTCTACCAAAAAAAAATCGAAATTATCTGGAAATCGTAAATGTCATGCGCAATATGTTCAAAAATACATATGGTAACGAATAACACGCTGAGATAAGTGTAGCCTTCAAAAATAAAAATAAAGTATTTTTTTAACGAAAAAATGGCGATTTCCAGTGACGAAAAAATCCATTTTCATAGTTTCTACACCACTGTGCTGTCAAAATATTCAGACAACGTGCATTTAGCAAACATTATTTTATATCTAAATGTCCAATGGTACTTTAAAAATAATTAGTTGTTTTAATACCTTAATTATTTTATATTAATTTTGTCTTTGAACTTTTTTAACTAAACGTCAATTTCATAGGTAACCTAATATATCAGACTTTGGCGCTTAAAGAGTTAGTTGGCTTCAAAAGGTATGGTTTTCACTTAGACTTATATGTATTTGTGTTGTTAGCGATTTAAAAGAGAACCATTGAACGGATTTCGATACGGTTTTCACTGCGATGATGTGAAAATATTGTGGAGTGTTTTCCGATAAAAATAAACACGCAAAATTCAATCGATTTACGAAATAACATATTGCAATTTTTATCTCGAGTAGGGCTCCATCTAGCGGTAAACGGCTGAAGCTACGGATCATCTAAAACAAAGTGAATGTATTTTTTTGAGTAGGGATCACTTGATTTACACAGGTGTAATATGTCGCTCTTGCTCCTTTTTAAATCATTAATTGTTAATCAAACTCTTATTAATCGAATAAATGAGATACTGTCGATGACGAATAATGAATTTTTGGCTTTGTGGACACAGAAACTCTTTTATCAGGGATTTTATTTAATGCGTTAGATAGACTTTTCCCTCTGAAATTGTATATCCATTACTTTTCATTTTAGAATTTAAGACCTTTTGAAATACATGTGACTGTTAAGGCTTTAAACTATGTAAATATATGCATGAAAAAAATATCCGTTTTGAGTATATTAAGTGATATGTGATAAAAAACAGTTTTGGGCACATTCAGGTTTTTTTTCTTTGCAGGGTGTGCGAAGAAACCCAAGGAGTCAATACAGCAAGCGATGACAAACCTTATAGAAATGCTACATGCTGTAGATAGGATCAAATCCGAAAACGACATTACCAAAGTGAAGAAGATTATCGAAAAAGTCAAAAATTTACTTCCAGGACCGATCACAGTACAAAAGTTGTCGAAAATTGATGAGAAAACGTTAAATAGTGATGTGCTAGATACATATTCGCAGTTAATGGGAACTGTTATAAGGAAACTGTTACCGCAGTGGCCTGTTCTGAAAGAGGAAATAACAGGTTTGTTTGTTGTCGAAGAAAGTTTTGAAACCAGTTGCGAAGTTCTGACTACTTTGTGTGGGTTCTTGAGAAACGAAACCGATATACCTGTTTTAGAAGCGCTGGCCTATATCTTGCTTAGCTACGTAAAAAGCGATGCTGTTTTCACAGCCATAGTTGACTCTTGCAATGTTACTTTCGAAGATAAAAAGGAGCAGCTGAAACACCAGATTGAATGGGAGAATTTCGTTCAGTTGCTGGCAACATTGCCTGAAAGGGTTGCCAATAAATTAGAGAGAGATACTCCCAAAGAGTTTTCGCATGAAAACTATTCTTACTATCTCATTTTCAATGTGGTAAGAAGTATGGATTACATGACGGAATCTAGCTTTCATCAAGGCACGCAGTACAAACTCGATTATTTGTCATATTTAGTGTCAAAATTTATAGTGAACTATGGAAGTTCAGAAGCCATTTTGAAATTTATTGATGTACTAATCGCGTGGACTTCTGATCAAAATGATGATTCAAATAAGTTTATCCAACGAAAATTGGTACAAACATTGACGTTACATTTGAATCGACAAGCCATAGATTCAGTTTCTATATTGCTACTCAAGAAATGTCCCATAGACTACAAAACGAAGGAACAGATAATATACCATATTCTCGGTGAAAATTTTGATAAAAATAAGGATTGGAGTGATGTGTTGACATTAAAAATACCTTTTTATGTCAAACCTAAAGATTATAAAGATACAACATTGGTAGAAAATTTGGTTTACTATCTCTCTACGTTAAAAGACTCTGCTAAAGTTCTGTCAGATCTTATAATAAGAGTGAGTAATGCTTGGTCTGATGTAAAATTGACCAATACTTCAGATTTAAGTCAGCACATGTATCTGTCAGAGATTCTGGTACTAGCTGTCAAATATAGGGTTGCCATAGGTAAAAATAATGAGCCGTGGCAGACTTTGGAGTTAAAATCTATTCTTTTCAAAGGAATGTCGAAACATCTAGATGTGTTATCACAAGAGTTTAGATGTATTGGTATGGCTACCACAGAAATAGTATTGAAATTAATAGCAGAACTCGATGTCAAAGATAAGGAAGCTGTAGAAAACTTGAAATTTGATTACGAAGATATGGGTAAAAGTTCTGTTGAAATATATAAAACTCTTAAAGAATTAAGTACGAAAAATCTTATAGGTAAACGAAAAATACCGAAAAACTTCAAAGTTGATACGGTTGACTTGAAGGCTACTTTAGACGCAATAGCAGATAAAGTCATTGGAGAAGACAAAAAACCTGTTTATAATACTCTAGTTTCATGTGCCGTAAAAAGTGCCGAACAAACGAAAGAGATAGTTAAAACCATTATTGCAGCTAAATTAGATGAGCTAAACAAAGAAAACAAAACTGATCTTGCCGACTTAGATTCTGATGACGATTTGGAACCATACGATCTTAGCAATGACATTTCGATGACTGCTAAAAAGAGGCCGCATTACTTGCGAGATTTGATTGAAAATATAACTGAAGGCAAAGATCAGGAAACCTTTGAAGCTAGTATGGAAATTGCCGAAGAATTAGTTAACAGTCAGCTGAAACATGACAACGAAAAACTCGCTATAGAACTACTTGACTTATTCACGCATTTGGAACCGAAATTTCACGTTGATAACTTCGACAGTATTAAATTTAATACTGCAGTAGCAATTGTCTGCAGTCACCCTAAAGTTTGCGCTGAACATTTGTGTAAAGAGATTCATACAGATATAGGAAGGTACTCGATCGCAACGAAAATATTTATGTTGGATGTCCTGTCTGAATCTGCAAATAGAATTGCCGATGTCAGACCTACAGAGCAAGCTAAACCAGTACAAGAAATAGTAACAAACATGCCCGAAGAGAACGTAAGTCCAGAAGAAATAATTCGTAGAAGACTCATAAATAAAACTAGATATTTCCATACAATAAGACCTCATCCTTACTCAAAAGCTAAAAGGAACGAATTCGCCGCTGTATCAGATTACTTTTTCTATCCTCTCGTTGGAGGATTTGGGTTTAAACAGTTGACGTTGAGCCATCACAATCTGAAACAAGATATCGATAACATTCTCCTACTCAAATACTTATCGGTGGTCGGAAATATTGTGTTAGCATCAAAGAACTGTCCGAAATGCCCACAATACTGCTCGGAGTTGATACAAATCGTTCTCTACATGAGATACACCCCAGATCCTAAGATCCAAGCGTGTGTAATATCTTTAGTAGCGTCTATAGTTTTGGCTGTGCCACAGAGTATACTTCGAACGGACTTCTTTGAGCCCCTAATGGAGATTAGAGCGTGGTTGGCGGACTTGTTGACGAATATAGACCTGACAATGCGTCTTGGAGGGCCGAAGTCAGAAACTGCGATGTTCGCTGGACAAGTTCTGCATTTGATTGAGAAGAATCTTGGTGAATTCGATTAGATTGAGAAGAATCTTCGCGAATTTGATTAAATTGAGAAGAATATTTGCGAGTTTGATTAGATTGTAGATTTTGTATATCTATTTGCATCATGATCCGGTCACAACAAGTAATTGTCGTATTATTCTTGCCTGCTACTACTTACATAAAAATGTACTCTGACTCGGTGGACCTACGACCTGGTGAAGCTAGCGGGAAGCCGCTGGATGCGGGCAGCATAGGCTGGTCGGTGTGGAAATCCTTGGGGGAGGCCTTTGTCCAGCAGTGGACGCCATACTGTACGACAGTACTAATGTATACATTGTATACTTGTATACAATTTTAAGAGGTTACTCAGAATCATGTATATATAGGGTGACTTTAGATTAGTTTTTTTTGCGATTTGACTATGGGTTTCTTAGGGAAAGTTGTTTGTTATCATGAGCACATTCATAGCCTTTCGTATCAAGAACTAATTTAAAGTCACCCTATATAATAAATAATACAGGAAAAATATTGTCAAAATCCGATCTAAACTAATTTTTTTTTCAGTTTTTTACACTAAATCTGAATAGTGAATCAAGAATTTGTATGGGAAACTGAAAAAAAAATCTAGATCTGATTTTTTCAGTATTTTTCCTGTATTCTATACTCGATTCTGAGTAACCCCTTAAAATTTCAAAAGCATTTTTTTTAAAACCCAGTATACTGTGGTTACATGCTGCTCGAAGAACTCAGTTCAGCAGTAAAAACTATGAATTGTAAAGTTTAAGTGAATACATATTTGTGATTTTATGAATTGTTTTAAAAGTTGGCCATATTTTTGTCATGTAGATGTTTGAAAAAGTTAAATTGCTTTTAAAATGTTGTAAATTCGTTTAAATATTAAACAACATACAATTTTAAAATAGCTGCCTGTATTATCCGCAAGTTTTTTTTTACATTTGTAGGAATGGTGTTATATTATAAATAGTTAATAGGAAAGCATGTTGTCACTTTGATATTTAAGATTTTGAATTAAAACTCTTTTACTTTCGGCCTTTTGTTTTAATCTACCAGTTCTTACTTATAATTAAAAGCCTTAGATACAGTCACATGTATTTCTATCTAAAAGCGGTGTTCATTATTTCATTTTACAAACGAAAATAATACTATACAAGGGGTTAGGTAAAAAGTGTATATTTTTGAGGGACTCAGGAAATTGTATAACTGAGCAAAGAACCTAATTTGAGGATTTAAAGTCAATACATTTATTTGGAAATTCCATACAAAATTTAATGTGGTTTCGCCTACATGCGATTTGACATATTTTTTTCAGTAATAAAATGAAGCCCTTATTGAAAAGATGTGCACTATTTTATATTACGTCAAAAAATCTTGAAAGTGATTTTAGATGGGCATACAATGATTTTTGTGGAATGGCAACTTTAATATTCTTTTTTCTCTTTAGCTAATGTTTGCCGTACTCTGATTTTTGTCACAATCCGGTAGTTGACTGCTAGTCACTTGAGTTACTTTTTATCAAATGTCAAAAACGGCATTTTGTTCTAAAATCATTGTTCAAAATAGTAGTTTTCATATTTATTAAGTAATATTTATGAATTAATAATTGAAAATGCAATAAAAATTAAAGTGATTAAATTAAAGTTTTTCAATCATTTTAATTGAAGAGCTATTTATTCAATTATTTCGTAATTTATTTTTCATGCAGTCAACTCCCGGATTCATTTTCAAGATTTTCTCGACAAACTTCTAATCTAATGAATTTATCATAGAACATATATTTTCAATCATAAACCTCCCAAAAACAGGCTTACAACCAATCCCAGCGCTGCTGCAACCAACGAACAACCAGCAGACAACCAACTCCACAACCAAACCTGCCACAAAGCTCGGCGCTACCTGGGCAGACACCACAGGTGCCATTAACATAGACGTTGACAACCTACTGGGCCCCAGGTCCCCTAAAACCGCCCCTGCACCGTCTATAAACCAGCTTAAATCCAGCCCCAATAGCCCTGCTCACAGCGCTAATGCTACTTTAGGTCTTACCCCCAATCTAGGTACAGGTCATATGCCAAACGCTGGTATGACGCCTATGATGCCTTTTATGCAAGCTCCCGTTATGAATAACTTTGGCGGTCTAAATAACAATGTGAGGCCTCCGTTTGCGAATCAGAACTCTTTTATACAATGATATTGGGGATTGGCAGATGTATGCCAGAACGGTTGAGATTGGTCGAAGCAATCGTTTAGTTTAAGGTAAATAAATTATTGTTTTTTTTTTTGTTTTGTTGTGAAACTTTTTGGTTGTACGAGAGTGGTTTGAAGAGTTTTTTTTTTTAATAAAATGTAAGAATAAATCATATCGATATTAAATGTATTGACGTTCAAACCCTCTCTGTAAACTTGTAGGCTATTCAAAAACTAACAGAATAGGTAACATTTCTTTGCTTTAAAGAATATTTCTTATAAATGCGAAGTTTAAAAGAAATAAATAGATTTTTTTTATAGAAAGAAGAAATTGCTCCAAAACTAACTCAAGTTGTAACATTTTTAATAAGTTTGTATAAAAAATATACACACACACACACACACACACACACACACACACACACACACACAAATCAAATGAATTGGCAAATGGTGTTTATACAATTTTTGATAATAAAGCAATTGTTAAATGCTGTATAATAAACAGAACACATTCGTAGCAAGATATTGTTTATTATATCTCAACAGTGATTAAAAGGTGCGCTTTCAATTACTAGTGAAATTAAAATTGTGTCCTAGGAACCAAGCGATTGGAGAATTTTGCGCGGAAATTTCACAATCTTCACGAATTTAACTGTTAACCTTTTGAACGCCTGTGACCGATAAATTGCTACTACAAGTTCAATGCTAAAGATATAAACTGTTTGTATGTAGCAACAAAATAGCCTTGGCGTCTGAAGTGCGTCACACACTAGTGCTATTTCATTTTATGATATCCGCCACACTCGTGCCATGGGCGAAGTGGGGTAACCGTGAAGTTTGAAGCCTCATGCTTGAATATCTGTCCATGATTGTGGTAGATATCGTAAAATGAAATAGCGCTAGTGTGTGACGCCCTTAAATTCAACTTTTGTATTTGACGTGGCGTTCAAAATGTAAAATTTTTAAAATAATTAAATCTGTATGTTACGCCCTTTGTCTGTGTTTCCAAGATTTTTTTGTGGTCTCGCCAAAGTTAAGCAGTCTAGCCGACTATGTGAAAGTTTTGGTAAAATCTAGTTTTTCAATAATCACAAACTGTAATCACATATTAAGTTGTAAAGCTGTAGTTTGACTAATAAAGGGCGTCACACACTAGAGCGATACTGTGCTATAAAATCCGCCACTCATAGATGGAGTGGGGTGACCGTGAAGTTATAAGCCTCATGCTAGAATATCCGTCCATGAGTGTGGCGTATTTTATAGCACAATGGTATCGATTCGGTTTTTACGATTAAACTTATTTGACAGAACTTAATTTAAGTGTTTTGTCTTTTTCTCTCTGTGTCAAAAAGAGAAGGATAGGATGCTTAAATCAAGTTTAGTCCTGTCAAATAAGTTTAATCGTAAATTCCGAATCGACACCAGTATCGCTAAATGTGTGACGCCCTTAACTCGTGGATATTGTTCTAAAGTCGACAGAGGTGCATATCAACATATATATCACACAATGATATTATATTGTTGCTTTTGAAAAAATAATAAAAAAAAACATGAAATTCTGACCATTTAGGAGATTAGCTAACCCGAGTCAACTTGAAAGGGTTAAATTACGTTGAAACTCAATACAAAAAGCTCAATTTTCGGTCAACATTCCTACTTACTACTTAAGAATTCCATACACATTAATTACAAAATCAAAATTCTTGAAAATGAACAGGACGATAACGTGTTTTAGTATCGCATAAAGTCCATAAAACAATTTTTTTTAATGTTTCTGTAGAGATCTTTTATTCGTTTTATATATAAAATTTCAACCCGTGATCTGGCATTTTTATGCAAAACTACGAATTTCCTATCGAAATCTGATGCTAAATTATCATCCATCCTACTTTGCTAATTTTACTATGTGTGTTAGTAATTGCACTACCAGCACTACCAGCATGAGGTGTAGACAAAGCTGAGGCGTAGCTGTTTGTCGCGAGAAAACAGCTCGGCTGTCTCTTTCATTAGCTTAGCGTTCGAACGGTACAAATGCTTTTAAAACTCGCATCGTGCGCGAGATACCTCGCCATGCTACTAGTGCTGGAATAAAACTTAATGTCATCTAATAGTACATTTTGATTATACAGATGTTAAAAAGTGCGTTTGAAATTTTAATGGGTTCCTCAGAATCAAATATAAGGTGCTACTTTATTAGTGCCCGATATTTTAGTCAGTGCTTCTACTCCTGATTCTGATCAACTTTCCCCAAGAAACCCATAGTCAAATCGAAAAAATATTTTTGGACTCTTCATACAAATCGATCAGCCGAGCGGCCAAATTAGTATGAAGAGCCTAAAAAATTTTTTGCGATTTGACTATGGGTTCCTTGGGGAAAGTTGATCAGAATCAGGAGTAGAAGCACTGACTAAAATATCGGGCACTAATAAAGTAGCACCTTATATATCGTAGAACATAGAAAAAATATTGAAAAAATGCGACGTACATTTTTCTCAGGTTACCATACTAAATCTAAATAGAGAATCAAGAATTAGTAAGGGAAGTTGAAATAATAATTGAAAATCGGATTTTTCAATATTTTTTTCTGTATTCTATACTTGATTCTGAGTAACCCCTTAAAATCTCAAATGCACTTTTTTAATATCTTGTATTTACGCGAACTATGCAACGACCGTGTACGTCTATAAGCATGTATATGGATTTTTGTGAGCGTATTGAGCGGACCTTCTGTATCTATGTGTTTTGTGCCACTGCCTTGACAGAAGTGAACATTGAACACCTACTGACATATTTTACCGAAAACGGGTGTATACTTTTGGTACCAATTTATACAGATGAACCTTCATATCCGTAGTATAATATACAGGTGTTAAAAATAAAATTTCAAACGTACTTTTTTATCACCCTATATAATTGTTTAGCACCATAATATAACATTGGTACCTGCGGTATTTCTGAACCGATACGACATTCAAACCTTCAAGAAAGAGCGTACTCCCATATCAAAGGCCGGCAACGCACTTGTGACTGCTCTGGTGTTGCGGGTGTCTATGGGCGGCGGTAATCGCTTACCATCAGCTGATCCGTCTGCTCGTTTGCCACCTCTGCCATAAAAAAAAAACATTCATTTAATTGAACACAGGTTGTAGTCTCACATATTATTAATGTACCTTGTAGCTGTTCTACGTTGTAATGTAATGTAATGTATTATAGAATAATATTTTTATACCCGCTTCTGACGTAGGATAGATTCGTGTACCTTATAATGAAAAAATATATATATAATTATTTATCATTTTTGTCGACGTATAAAATGTTTTATATTGAAGGAAATAGTGTCAACAAATATTTGTAAAACAAATTGTTTGATATTCATTGAAAGCTTTTAAACAGCACCATTTTTGCTTCTAAGTAAGTAAGTAAAACGTTTATTTGATACTTCAATCACACACATACTTATAAACTAAAATACATCAAACAAAAACAGACAATCAGATATATAACAAAAACAAAGTAAGTATATGTGTGTTGCAGTGCAAATGGGCCATAGCTCAGTGAATAGCTTTGCCCATTTAAGAGCAAAACACTGATTTTCTGCCACAACCCAAGGGTAGACAGAGATATTAAATACATATAAGTTAGAGAGACACAGAGATTATAAAAAGAAAGAGAGAAAAAAAAACACAGTAAATTAACATTTTACACAACTATTATACTATGCAATGCAACCAAATTATTTAAAATATCAACTAAAAATAATAAAAGAAAAGTAAAAGAGTCTAATGAGTGTTTGTGTGCGCAATAATAGGAAAGCAGAACAATATATAATATTTATTCTATTCTATTCTATTTTTCTATTTGGCATTCCACATCTCATTAAAGGAGTGATTTTGCCAATGTCTAGTGAAAAATGGGAGAATCTTCAATAAAAAAAGTGGCTCTAAGGGTGATGGGCACTTAAAGACGCTCCACGTGGTGGTTTGCTGCTGGAACTCGGAAAACAAACCTGTCTCCCGAGTTAATCCTTTTGTTATGACCGCTTATCACTGAATCTGAATCACAGCTATTTCCCCATCACAGAAATAACGTTGAAACTACTCTAAAACGAAAATAATTGATAAATTAACTCAGCAGACGTGTACTCGGTACAAAGTCCCGGCAACCAACCGGCTTTTTGGCTTTATAAAACACAAGTTACAATTGGCCTATAATTTGATAATGATTTATATAGATGTAACAAAATAAGTATTTTTTTTGCATCCTGTATGTACGTTGCCATGCTTGTGTAATTGTTACTTTAGATTTGTAAAAGGTGCCCAAGTATTTTTTTTTCATATATTTGCTAAATAAATCAATTCAAGTTTCATAGAAATTCCTACCGAACTAAATTAATATTAATTACGTATATTTTAAGTAGGAACTTAAAATTGAAAATTGTTACTTTCTAGTAAAGTAGCATCACAAAATAGACACAGAAGGCCCGCTCAATACAAACCACTAAAATAGTAAGCATATACATGCTTGTAGAAATATATGGTCGTTCGAGGCAAGGTCACGCGGCAAAGTATCAGTAACAGTATCGTGACCTTGCCTACAACAACCGTATACGTCTATAAGCATGTATATGCTGAGGATTTTAGTGAGCGTATTGAGCGGACCTTCTGTATCTGTGTATTTTGTGGTAGCATCAACCGGGGTATTTTAAAAACGTTTCACGTTATTTGAATATTATCGACGAGTATGTTTTATTCTTTACAATCTAATTGTGAATCGGAGCGTTATGTATATTAATTGTCGGTGACTATTTCTATATAAAGTTTGTCTCTGATACAGTAGTGTCAAATGGGACTATATTATGTATACTTCATTCCAATCAAAAAAAAGCAAAAGGTAAACAAACGTAGTATGCAGATGACATTGACATGTGTCAGTTCCATAGTAAGTTTGTTTACGTTTTGCTTTTTTTTGATTGGAATGAACCATATGTATGCATCTATAGCCGTTGTTAACGTGTTTTGTAACGATGAATGGCGTTGTTTACATACCTATATTAGTAAATTATTCACTAAATTCTGTACACACAACGACAAATATCAAGTTCAACCTCCCTACATAACAATAATATTGCTACTTATAATACAGAAAAATTGTGCGAAAGGGACGCCGCACGCGCTTCATAGCGCACGACGAAACAAACAATAACAAAATTGGTGTAGGACCCGTTAACCGGAGATTCTACTCATCGTACTGAACAACTTTTGTTCTGCAACTTTGCTCAAATCGCAAAAAATATTGGACTTTTCATACAAATTGATCATCTGTTTTGTATGGAGAGTCCAAAAATTTTTTTGCGATTTGACCAAAGTCGTAGAACAAAAGTTGTTCAGTACGATGAGTAGAATCTCCAGTTAACGGGTCCTACACCAATTTTGTTACACCCTGTATATCGCTCCCTCTCGCACGATTCGTTGCGCTCAACTTTTAACAGCTCAAAATCCGAACTGGGAAGTTGGTTTGTCGTTATGTGTACAAGATGTAAATTCTTACAAGATTAGAATGACACCTGTACGTTCATAGAATTACAGCTATTGGAGGTGATATCTGCTGGTCGTCTACATTTTACCATCCATTGCCAAGTGTTATTACACCGCCGATTCTAATTTTCTCAGAGTTTACGCAATGTAATGGCAGTGAAAAATTTTTTTGTATAAAACTAATATTTGTACGTAAAACGATAGATATGAAGAAATGTATATCGATACTTCTGGGCTCAAAGGGCGTATACGCCTAAGTTCTATTTAGCTTATACGCCCTTTGAGCCCAGAAGTATCGATATGATTTTTTTTAAACCACCTGTGTACTTAAAATGTAAAATTCAGTGATTTATAAATATTTTATAATTTCTTAAAATATTTTAAAACTCTTGGGAGCTGTTACCTGTTATAAAAATAAATACATTATTTCTATGCTTTACTTTCTGGACTGAACATATTCAGAATTCCTAAAAAAATATTGCATTTATATCATTCCTTTTTTTTCTTTTAGACCGTTGTGTATTTGGCAGCTAGTAATTATAAATGAAAATAGGTTAATATGACAGTTTAATATATTTGTATTTTTAACATGCCTATACATTTTGATTTTAAAACGTCATTTATAATGGGTTTGGTTTTTTACGTATAATCTTTGGGACCAAAAGGCAAAAATACACATTTAGTATATTTTTTTTTCATCAAAACATCGTCATAACCTTTCTCATTATATTTGATTTATTTATTACTTATTTAAAAGTGCTTTTGTAAAATAGGTGCCTAATTATGTAATAATTTTATAAAATAAAGTTATTTTTTATTTAATTAGTATACAGGGTGTAACAAAAGTGATGTAGGACGCGGCTACTGTTGAAGGGATAAGTCTGCCTTTGCTATAATTTGTTTTGTATTTTCTGTTTTATGTATTATTGTATGCAATTAAGAGTTTACAAACAAACAAACAAACAAACTCTTCATACACAAAAGTTGTTGAGTATTTCAGTTGACAAGTCTTGTAAAATGATGTAAACGCCCCTGTTGACAGCTCCTCCTACATCTATTTTGTAACAGCTGTATACAATTTAGTATTCAAACACAATGTTTATAAAGGTTTAATTTACGTTTTTTGTAGAAAAAACATAGGCCCCTTTATTGTTGTCTTGAAACGTTTCTAAAGGGCGGTTCATGTATTATCAATATCGTAATTATGCTAATGTAAATATCGTATAATTTTGTTCATCAGTTCTTCCATTTATTAATTATCATTGAGATTTTTAAAAGCAATAATTAGTGAAATAAATACTTTATTTTGTAGTAGTACTTATAGTATTTAAAAAAAATGATTTTATTAGTTTATACAAAATGTATATTTTTTGTGTTGCATGTGTCATTTTTACGTTATTCGCACAATTATATGTAATTTATAAATTTATTTGTAGGACTATACCGCTTAATTGAGACGTGTGTGTGCGTTAATACTGGAGTGCGTTCCAAACCTACTGACAACAGGATAGCCTAATATAAATCTCGTAAGTGCGAAAGAGACAGTAAATAACATTTGCATTCAGAGCGCAGACTTGGAACGCACGGTGACTGCGCAGTGTCATTTAAGCGGTATGTCTATGATAATTATTATTGATTTTAAAATGTAAATTGTGTAGGTACTACAGTAATAAATAGAAGTAAAAATGAATGTAAAATCACCCAAATTTAATGATCATTCGGGTCTGTGGATGATCGCAAAGATTGTTATGTACGATTACGAATTTATCGTAAATTGTAATGGATAACTTGTTTGAAACACGGTATTGGATCAAGTTTGTCAAGGACAAGAGTGTATTAAAATAAACTTAATTATTACTTGAAAATTTGTTGTATTTATTTCTGAGTTGTTCGCCATTAGGCAGATCAGACACTTTCAATAATATTGACAATATTTCTACATCAATATATTGTCAATCCATCGTCAGCCGTTCATTCCAATCACTAAACTTTCAATACTTTAAAAATATTGTCAATATTATTGATAGTGTCTGGTCCGCTTTAGCCCTACTACGTCTTCTCCCAATCAAGTTATTGCCATCGCGTAGAGCAAGATATGGGGACTGGTGTGTCCCATCTACAGGGTGTAACAGAAAGGTGTGATAATACTTCAAGGTGGGCTTTTACCCATCAAACTGAACAACTTTTGTTCTACAACTTTGATCAAATCGCAAAATTTTTTTTGGACTTTTCATACATACGATCAGCTGGCGAACCAAGTTTGTATGAAAAGTCAGAAAATTTCTATACGATTTCTACAAAGTTGTAGAACCAAGGTTCGGAACCGGTTAACAAATACCGGTTAATTTCGTTCGAATTTCGGTTAACGATTCCGTTCAGGTTAAAACCGGTTTACAGCTTAACCGGTAAATTTGAATAAAATATCGGTTAATCAGGAAGCGGTTTTCTAACCGAAATAAGAACTAAATTAACCGGTTAAAACCAAACTTAGTCAAGTACAGGCGCGTCGCGCGGGTGCCACTACCCGAGTCTTCTGCTCACTTTCTCGCACGCTTTCAATTGATTGCACGCGGCAAACATGCCTACAAAGTCGCATATTCTCAAATTAACCGGTTAATTCCGTTCGAACGAAAAAATATCGGTTTTGGTTAAACCGGTTAAATATACCGGTAACCGAAACCTGAACGAAACCTTAACCGAAATTATTTCGATATAGGGATCAATGACCGAAACCGGTATTTTCAAAAAACCGGTTTCCGAACCCTGTGTAGAACAAAAGTTGTTCAGTTTGATGGGTAAAAGCCCACCTTGAAGTATTATCACACCTTTCTGTTACATCCTATATAAGCACAACCCGAACGCTCCAACAAACCGATGTATTATTATTACCTCCTCCTCGTATTGCTCAGTGGCGAGGGTCGTGACCTCCCTTTGACCACACTTTCTCGGTGATCTTTTGTGCCATTTCGTTGTCTTCAGCGATGTCCAGAGCATCGTGGATTATTACCTAATAACGTAAACGTTGGAGCGGGGCATCGCCTTTACAGATGAATTACGGTATTTTTCAATATCGGACATAAATTCAGTGCTCAAAATTCAAAATTATTTTATTTGCCATTGAATAGGGTAATAAAGATGTACAATAATTAAATAAGCACTCCTATGCGCTGTTTTCTCGTGGACCCACTATATTGTCCCACTGGTGGTTCCACGAGAGCCATATACTATGACATGCAAATATTCTTAAATGGACATTTACATTAGCGTTGAGGAACACATCTTACAATTTTAATAGTTATGTTCAAATCTATCCACACGGAATCGCAATTTCCCGTAGCGCTATCCGTTTCTGTCGCTCAGAAACATCGTTCGCTAGAGAGAGAGGAAAAGATAGCGCTACGGGATGCAATTCCGTGCGACCAGATATTATGGTTCAACTCTCACCGATATTCTTAGCATAAGATAGTGGTATCAAGGATAGCTACGCAAGCCGCGTGTCAGTGTGAACTTGGACCTCAGGGACCCGAATCCCACTATGAAACCAGTTCGCCACTCTGCTATAGAAGCAGTAGAAAAGGCAATTCACAATTGACGCGCTAGAGCAAAAACGGTGCAAGCCACATTATTTGAACATCTTCCTCTGGTCCACTTTTTAGCACTTTAGATGATAGTTGCAAAATCATTATGAAACCGCCCTATTATAACGCATCTTGACATAGTATCTAACGAACATGGATAAACGAATAGTTTAATTTGTTTTTAATGATTAATGAAAAAATCATTTCAAAGTAAAATACAGGTGACTTTAAATTAGTTCTTGATACGAAAGGGTATGCATGTGCTCATGATAACAAACAACTTTCCCTAAGGAACCCATAGTCAAATCGCAAAAAAATTTTGGAGTCTCCATACAAATCGACCAACTGACCGGCCAAATTAGTATGAAGAGTCCAAAAATTTTTTTGCAATTTGACTATGGGTTCTTAGGGAAATTTGTTTGTTATCATGAGCACATGCATAGCCCTTCGTATCAAGAACTAATTTAAAGTCACCCTATATATTCATTTAAGCGAAAACGGGGTTACACCACTCTTATTCTCAGCGCGTCAATTTTATTACAGGAAATAAAACAACCAAAAGCAATATGTTTAAAGCATTTATTTATTCGTGAAAAATTGAGCGCGTATAAAATCAAGCCTAACTAAATATCAGACCTAAACGCTAAATTAAAAATAATTTCAATTAATTTAAAACTTTCGTTGTCATTGTTCGCTTAACTACAAACCTGAATTCATTTAATTAATTATTTATCTTAATTACAATTAAAAAATTAACACTGGAAAATAAATTGATAAGAAAATAAGTTTACGTTTTGTTCGTTTTATCCTTGAGATTTTTAAATTAAAACAATAAAATATTCAGTCTTTTATTATAATACAAATTGTTGGAAATGCTCCACAAATCATATATCTCGGAATGAACAGCGTGAATGGCGAATAATCGCTACATAGCTTAGTCCCGGGCATCACACACGGGCGCTATACTGTGCTATTTTATCGTAAGATCAAATGTCGCTCGCCATACAAATAAATGGACCATCACACACGGGCGCTATGCTATACTGCTTTATCTTAAGATATTACGTGCCACCGTGCGATACGGAAATCATAATAATATCTGGGACAAATCACACACGGTCATCTGGCCCCAAACTAGGATTCCCTGTATCTTGGCAACCAGACTGATATACATACATACACATATACTTTTAAATACATACATATATAGATATAATACACCCAGACTCAGAGCAAACAATTCTGCTCATCACAGAAAAGTTTGCCCTGTGTGGGGATCGAACCCACGACTCTCGGATCAGAGGTCAGGGTCACTAACCACTTAGCCACCGAGTCAGTCATCAATCATAGAATACTTATGACCTTGATATGAGCGATGTTTACTTGTCCACGCACAGTGTTTTTTTTGCCTCAAAAAAGTGACATCTTCGTTTTTTTCATTCATTCAATTTGGCTTTTTATAAAAAATGCAAGAGTAAAACTCCCAGGAGTCCATTTTGTATAGTTTATTTTTAAAAAAATCACGAAGTTTTGTTGACCTTCATGTTAAAAATACGGAAATTAATTCATAGAAAAAAAAATATTTACAATTAAGTATTCATTGTTTTGCGGGTATATAAAGATAGTCTAGGCGCATATTATTCCCTTTTTACTTAATAAAAAATGTTTGTAATTTCTTCAAAAAAATTTTTTTTCTTAATTTTTAGGTTTATTTTTTTCTATTTTTTCTAGGCCGAAGTAGAGGTTCTGCCTAGGACAGATATATTCCTAATACTAATATGTATCACCCACAAAATCACTACATTCTACTTCGGCGGAAGTTTAGAAAAAATGATTTTCAAATATACGTGTTAAGGTTGTCACTAATTTGACCTTTCTATTAATTTCGTATTATTTTTTGAAAGCTAAATCGAATGCTTGTTTCTTCCTTTAATTGTGAAAACGAAGTTAACTTCTGTCTCTTAACCTCTGAAATCCCGTAGTTCCGAACTGTCGAACACCGTTGAAATCCGGGGGTGTTCGCGGTTCGAAATTTTTCTGACCCGATATGGCGTCCGTGTGAGTTAGATGTACGAATTGTGCCTACTTGTATCCTTATACAGGCTGATCAGTATTGTAGATCGGATTTTTCAACTATTTTTGCTGAATTCTATGAAATAATCCGACCCACATTTTTAGGGTTCCGTAGCCAAATGGCAAAAAACGAAACCCTTATGGATTCGTCATGTCTGTCTTTCCATCTGTCTGTCTGTCTGTCTGTCTGTCTGTCCGTCCGTATGTCACAGCCACTTTTTTCCGAAACTATAAGAACTATACTGTTGAAACTTGGTGAGTAGATGTATTCTGTGAAACGCATTGAGATTTTCACACAAAAATAGAAAAAAAAAAAAATTTTGGGGGTTCCCCATACTTAGAACTGAAACTCAAAAAATTTTTTTTCATCAAACCCATACGTGTGGGTAGGATATGGATAGGTCTTCAAAAATGATATTGAGGTTTCTAATATCATTTTTTTCTAAACTGAATAGTTTGCGCGAGAGACACTTCCAAAGTGGTAAAATGTGTGCCCCCCCCCCCCTGTAACTTCTAAAATAAGAGAATGATAAAACTAAAAAAAATTATGATGTACATTACCATGCAAACTTCCACCGAAAATTGGTTTGAACGAGATCTAGTAAGTAGTTTTTTTTAATACGTCATAAATCGTAAACCGCAATTTACCTACAACGAACTACAAGAACTTTTATATTATGTTTCTTGCTGCTACGGAACCCTTCATGGGCGCACTTGGCCGCTTTTTTTCAGTTTCCCATATAAATTCTTGATTCACAATTTTGATATAACAAAATAAGGTGGATTATTTCTACTCATGAAATTGCACTACATATGTTTTAATACTTTGGCGAAATAACAAAAATATGCCGGCGTTTCATACCTATTTAATCAGTTAAATGTCATGTCTGTAAGACCAATTTTCTTTTTCGCAATTTGGGCGAAGTTGGTGCGCAAAAGACGTTTAGTTCCTTAGTTTACTACATCCAAGTACGTTTTGAATTAAAGTCTTTAAAATAAACTTGATTGTGTATAAAGGAAGAAAAAAAGAAATGACCTTATTGTGTCAACCCTAAATCCAAAATTTTGACCTTAGTACATAAAAATATATTTTACCAAACTTCCGCCGAAGTAGAGTGTGTTAATTTTGTGGGAGATACTAATAAGTATGAGGAATATATCTGTCCTAGACAGAACCTCTACTTCGGCCTAGAAAAAATATAAAAAAATACATTTGAAAATTCAGAAAATATTTTTTTTTGAGAAATTTTCCAACATTTTTGATAAAATTAAAAGGGAATAATATGCGCCTAGACTATCTTTATATACCCGCAAAACAAATAATACTTAATTGCGAATAGTTTTTTTTCTATGAATTAATTTCCATATTTTTAACATGAAGGTCAACAAAACTTTGTGATTTTTTAAAAAATAAACTATACAAAATGGACTCCTGGGAGTTTTACTCTTGCATTTGTTATAAAAAGCCAAATTGAATGAATGAAAAAAACAAAGATGTCACTTTTTTGAGGCAAAAAAAACACTGTGCCACGGCGCGTGGGGGTGTTGAAATATAGGGTGCTACTTTATTAGTGCACGATATTTTAGTCAGTGCTTCTACTCCTGATTCTGATCAACTTTCTCCAAGAAACCCATTGTCAAATCGCAAAAAAATGTTGGACTCTTCATACTAATTTAGCCGCTCCGCTGATCGATTTGTATGAAGTCCAAAAAAAATTTTGCGATTTGCTATGGGTTCCTTGGTAACAGTTGTTCAGTTTCACTAGAAGCCCCAGTTTAAGTAATGCCAACTAATTTGTTAACACCTTGCATTAAACTACTATCGTATCGCCGCCGTGTGCTTGCTATACTATCCACAGACATCGTAAGATGAAATAGCACAGTATAGCGCCGCGTGTGTGACGCACTTTACCTTTAGCAATGTCCATTGCCCATAGATTTAATTTGCTCACGGATTTAATTATTTTAATCTACTCATGAAACTAAAAAATGTTACCCCAATGAATTTGAAATGCCTTGAAGATTGATTATTCAATTATTTACAATTATATTAGATTTTTTCCTTGAGCACATTTAGTTATTCAATTTCATCAGTAACAAATTTCATCTTCATCGATAAAGGAAAACTACGCAAGAAACCTGCACATCTGATTGCTAGATGTGTATGACTGTTGTCGCGTTGCACACGTCTGTAGGTGTAAATCTAAATGCCCTACACGTGACCGCGGGTGATGCTAAGTGCAACACTAGGCAACTGCCGCCTACGCCTTGTTAATAGGACGGTTAAATTGTGCCACACGATACGAAGATCAGCAACAAATACTATATTATGCCACTTTTCACTTACTACAAGTATTTTCTTTAAATAATCTGGGAACAAGCTACAATAGCGCCATCTTTCCACTCACCGACCCCGTATCAGAACCGATTCTTGAATCTATTAATAAACTTAACTATCGTATGTATTTTTTCAAACCCTCGTATTTTCAAGGATTCAATTTTTGTATTTTTTTTTTCGTTATACAGGGTGTTAAAAAAGTGCATTTGAAATTTTAAGGGGTTACTCATAATCAAGTAAACATTAATACATAAACATATTTACTGTGTAATTGAACAACACTCCTCGAGGAACCTTTTACACTTTTTGGAAAAGTTGATTAATCGATTCAAAAATCAGTAAAGTTATTTAAATCAAATCAATATTAAATACAATTGAACATGAATATATTGGAAATAATTTAAAACAGATCTCACAGCTGCATCACTGAAATATTATTAAAACATAAATCTGAAACGAGATTCTTAAAAAATATATACTAAATATTTATTTATACGGAATTTTTAAAATGCAATATATGCTAAAGAGCTGCAATTAAATTAGCATCAAATTCAATTTAATATAAATAAATTAAAATGGCAGTCAATTAAAACTTAAAATCGATACAAAGCTCTGTTTCTCAATAATTATCACATTATTATTATATTATTATTATTATAAAAAATCTTATTTTAATAGGGAGGAGTGTTTAAAAGTTTGGTGTATTAATCTCTATAAAATTTGTGTAAATAAGCAGCTCGGACAAACAAGAACTGGACCCGCCATGCGATGACATTTGTTCGATAATTTTTCTGCCACTTTTAGCGGGGGACGAAGACACATCTACGGCATGTGTTGGATGGAGTTTCTTTTGGACCCGACGTTTCTTCTCTATGTTCCCAAAACGTTGGGTATACGAGTTCCAAGTGGTACGAACTTTGTATTAGGTAGATTGTCAGAGGCCTTATAGGCGGCTTGAAAACTTCTGACACTTGGGTTGGCCACTAGCCCCCCAACCTCCACCAATCCGGACTTGGCCCCCGTGTGTGGAGTATGGCCTAGCCTTCCCGAGTTATGGGAAGAGACCCGTGCCCCTGCAGTGGGGACGTAATGGGTTGTTAACACATTAGGTAGATTTAAAAAAAACCTTCGAAAATGCAACCTACTTCGAATAAACATATATTGAATTTAGTTTTAACTGTTTTTTTTTTTTTTGCAAACCCACACAAAGAAACAGTTAAAACGTGTCGCTATGAACACACACACACTTAGAAGTGTGTCGCTGTCACACTAAAAAGTTAACCTGTACGCACGTACAGATTACTTTGGCAAAGGGGAATCGCCTGTAAAAGCGGGTCCAGTTCTTATTCGTCCGAGGTAAGCATCTCCTAACGTAGTCTTTGTCCACACGTCGGCCGATTGCGCACGCGAAATGCGGAAGCGAAAGCAACATAGCTATACGTTAGACCAGGACCCATACACAAAATTTAACATTTCTAGTGATATGAAAGAAGTTGAGGTCCAATGCAACTTGCAATTGTCGAAATGATCCTGAAAAAATACGTATTAAATTGCCAGTTTGTGGTATAAATGCGTATTGAAATTGCGAGTTTGTGGTATTTTATTTTACAGTGTTTTTGTCACTCGCCGATATATGGCGGAGGAATATGACTTAGATAGGGAATCTACCTATCTTTGCCAAGACCCTTCGCATTCGAGTATTTGGCGAACGCTTTGGCCAACGTGTGGACGAGACTTTAAAGCCAAATGCAGATTAACTGTAACAGCTACATATACATACGTATCATTATAGTAACGTTTAAAATCACTTACGCAACCTTTTTATTGTCCTACCGAAACCCGCGCGCCGCAAACACGACTTTTTCCAAATATCTTAGAAAGCAATCACAATTTCTTAGAAACAGCACACGTACATGGGCAAAATAGAGTAGAACATATATTATATCATGTTTTTAAAAGAAATAATATTTAATTTAATTTTTTGTATATTATATTTCTGTTGCTAAGCAGCTGTTTGTGAAGAATTATTAGGTAAACGAGAATACGCGTCTAAAATAATTATGCTACTAGACCCCGGATTCAAACATATTTAGATGATTCAAAGATTTTAAGGAATATTGATTTAAAACTGGTTTTTGTGCGAAATTTGGTATGTAGTAGCATAAAGCATATGAGGTATATGTATGCATGTTGTGGCACGCCACAGCTATATCTCTTTCTTAACAATTACCATTAAAAGAGTGCGTTCTTATTTAATATTATTACAATTACGTGATCCATTTTACTATGAGCATTATCTTTATTCTATAAATCAGATTAAAATAAAAAATATTATATGTCTAAGGCACATTGCTCGCAAGTGTTTTAATAACGATAAAACACCTAAAAAACTGATTCAGAAAATGTGTTACTTGGAAAGTTTACTGAGTTTTTTATCCTAGCTAACTGAGAAATTCGCTACAAATAGTACCACGTTCAACCATAAAGTTAAATAAAAAAAAAGAATCAACTTTCATCAAGCTGATTAAAAAAATGTTACCATGGACAAGAAAGTGATACCATGTTTCAAATTGAAAAATACATAAAACTGAACACTGCGAGATTGGTCCTAACAATCCAAAGGAAAGTTATTAATAAATTAAGATTAACATATACATACTCCTAAAACAAATACACTTAGCACGATATTTTTATACTAACACTCGTACGGACGATTGAGAATACTCGCGTTGCATATTCACCTCTCTTTCACACAACCTTCAGTGGATATTTGAGAAAATGAGATAAAAGACACTAGAATTAGTTTTATGGTGACCTTGACTGTGGAATCGAACTTATATTGTTTTTTTATAAGCTGTAAGTTGGTAATTATAGGTCTGCTGTTCGACTGGGAAGTAGCACGCGATTGACATGACCCATCTCAAACTAACATAATACCAGGCAACCGCCATCTAAAGCTTGTGGAAGCACGGTTAAATTGTGCCACATGTTAAAAAAAAGCAACATAATTTAGTAAATAATACTGCCTAATCGGTAAAAGTAAGTTGCAGTCATATAATCCACTAACCACAGGAGTCACCGCTCCGCCTACTTCCGTGACCTAAGTACTGTCTATTTTCACGTTTTCACATTTTATGTAGTTTTTTATAGGTTACGCCCAAATCATCCAAACCAATACATTATTCATTCTAAAAATAAACCTTTAAAAACATTACGGTCTCATAAATCATTAAGTTATCAATAATACAAACTAATGTGCGAACATTATGTAGAAATTAACCACTAGACGTCATATCACGTCCTCAGCACAGCAGACCAAATCCGCTAAGACGTCAATACACGTCCTAGCGCTTAAAGCGTTAAAACGGAACACAAAAACGTTTTAAAGATTAAAACTCTTAGCAAAAAACACAAAAATAAGATTCCACAATCAAAATCAACATAACTAGAGAGACATCACTCACACCTTGGGTTCGATGAGCGAGTAAAGCACGCTATCTTCGAAGTCTGCTATCACTGTGTAGTTCTTCGACTGAAGGAAAGATGTCGTCTTGTTGCGGACAGCTGCGTCTTGGTAGTAGATCTGTATGTTCTGGAACGTGATGGAAGATTTTAAGTCAACAACGGGGAACAACTTTCCCCAAGAAAGAAAAACAAAAGAGGCAAAAAAAAAACTATATTAATAGGGCTTTTCACCATTTTTTGAAAAGTATCTCAAATTGATCATTGGGTGGAAAAAAGTAAAAAAAAAAATTTACAGTTTTTTTTTAAACCTATAGGTACCCCAAAAATACATTTTAAATTACCATTCCCAATTAGCGCGTGAAAACGATAGCCGCCATGATGCTTAGGTCGTGACGTCATTTCAGCAGTAAACAAAACAGCTATGTACTAAAACTTTGACACATATCGGGAACAAAATGTCATTGTTTACCACTATTGTGACGTCACTTGACAACCAGCATGGCGGCTGTCGTTTCAGATATTTGAACAACAGATTAAAAAACTTGATTTTTGTAAATTAAAAATAAAATGTTTTTTCTCATTTTATTGTATAGAAATCATATTAAATCGATTACGTATTACAAATACCACAGTAAATAAGCAGTTTTAGATTTTTTCTTGTATAGAGTAAAATACCCTATTACTAATGATTGAATAGTTTATTTTGGAAATGGTTAGAGGTAGGGAGTTGGTATATTAATAATAATAATAATAATAATAATATTTATTGAGATAAAACTTAAATGACAATGTAATAACTAAGACTAAACATATTATTAGAATACAGAAACACGTGCCTGAACTAGGTTGTCCTGTGTTTCAGGCGAAAAAAGGCTTACATAACTAACTTAAATGTTTACTTGCAAAATACAATTTTCTCCTTAGTAGTAGGTAAATGATTAATTATAAATCTAAATTTAAAAAAAGCAAGATATTAACCGAATATAATTTGTACATATCGAAAATAACAATATATATTCATTTTGTTACCGTTAATAGATTCTCTGTATCGTCATAGGACATATTTTGAAGTGCCTCACGAAGCGTTTTTTTAGTTTTATTATAATTAAGAGCATATATACATAATTTGGCGTTTAATCTATTGTAGAGAAGCGGTCCTAGGAACACGTAAAATCTGGAAGAGAATGCATGGTATGTTCTAGTATTTTGAGGGCAAACTATATCTTTTCGTCTTTTATTAGTAGTTTCTGTGTTGTAGGGAAGTGCAGCATGCTGTTTGAGGACAGTGCTCAATATAAATAATTGCCTAACTGTGAGTACCTTACAGGCTTTATAAAGAAGTACTGTGGGAAAGAGGAAAGGACGGGATGTTGAAACCTTTAGAATCGCTCTCTGGGCTCGTTCAATAGATAGTAATGAGGTTTTAGCTGTGCCACCCCATGACGAAATGCAGTAAGTTAATATCGATTGGCATAAAGCAAAGTAAACTTGTTTAATTATTTTTGATTCTGCTATGGAGCGTAATTTTTTAAAAATGAATATTAACTTACGCACTCTGCCACATAAAGCATTGATATGGTCTCGAAACGAGAGAGTTTCGTCAAGCATAATACCTAAATATTTTATTTTGTTAGTAATAACTATGTCTGGACACTTGCACGAGTTGTTCGTAGTGTAATTACAATGATGAGCATGGAGCTGTGGAATAGGTTGAGACGAAATTGATTTACGCATAGAAAAATGAACGTATTTAGTTTTATCCGCGTTTAAGGTTAGTAAATGTTGCTGGAGCCAGTTATTAACAATATTAAAGCCTCGCTGTGCATATTCATAGACCTGTTCTTCTGTCTTTGCAGAAAATAATAAGGCAGTATCATCGGCGTAGCATATGATTTTACCACCGTCTAATTTAAGGTCACATAAGTCATTAATGTAAATTAAAAATAAAGTAGGACCTAAGATACTTCCTTGGGGAACTCCAAATGAACTATTTTTCAGATCATCGCTGAGTACATTGCCTAGTCTTACGCACTGGGTACGCTCTGATAGATAGTTTGCGAATAAATTAAGCTGAGTGCCTCTTATTCCTAGCGATTCAAGCTTCTTTAATAGAATGGGAATAGAAACTGTGTCAAAAGCTTTAGCGAGGTCCAGAAATACTCCTATTGTTCTATTACCCTTGTCAAGTTCCTGCACTATATAGTCTGTGAGTTGATGTACAGACTATATTGTATGAGAGTACTCATGTATACAGGGTGTAATCACAACTCTCCTTTTTGCTTCGCGCTAGTCGGGTAAAAATACCACTCACGGAAAATAAACCACTGCATGATGGGTTCCACTAATGAAATTTTTCCTTATGATATGAATTCATACTGTAAATCTCTGAAATCTCAACTGAAAAATTTTGCCGATCAATTTATAAGTTATAAGATAATGGTCCGGGAGTGTATTTCTACACCGGCTGTATAGTGCGCTCACGAGTAGATAGAACACCCTGTCTAAGTTTCCGAGAGTGTTATTTCCACACCCTGTCAGTGTCCAAAAGTGTTATTTGAACACCCTGTCAAAGTGTCCGAAAGTGTTATTTCTACAATGTTTAGTGCAGTAGTAGTTATTTTCTCATTTGTTAATTATTCTATATTTTTAATTGTTTCCAAATTATTTTTCTTTTGTTAGTTTTTATTTCTTATTTTTTTTCTATTTTGTTTTATTTGTATGGTGCTGCTTTTTTAGAGAAATAAATAAATTATCTATCTATCATTTACATTTCAGGCAACGAGGCCCATAGAATATACATATACAATAACATACATTTAAACTTAACGAAAATAACTAAAACATAACTATTAAGCGTATTTACTATTTGTTTTTTATGAAGTGTCGGAGACTCACCTCAAGCTTAACGCGATGGAAAGGCAGATGCCTCAGCGCGGGCGGCGCGCCAGCGGACAACAGCACTAGCTGCGCATGCGTCGCGTCAGCCGCCAACAGCACCGTGTACAGCGGCAGGCATAGCACTCGCGAGTTGAACGCTAGAGGCTCGTGCGCGTCCGACTCGTGGAATGTCACCTGGTGGACCAATTGCAACGACTTAAAACCCAGTTGCAATTACTAAAAACCAAAAAACCCCAGTTGCAATGACTAAAAATCCAGTTGCAACGATGCATTGACTTGAAGCTAGTTGTAACGACTTAAGAACAGCTGCAATGGCTTAAACTCAGTTGCATTGACTCAAAGCTAGTTGCAACGACTTGAAACTCAGTTGCAGTGGCTTGAAGCTTGTTGCAACGAATTAAAACTCAGTTGCAGTGGGTTCAACAGCACTAGCTGCGCATGAGTCGCGTCAGCCGCCAACAGCACCGTCTACAGCGGCAGGCATAGCACGCGCGAGTTGAACGCTAGCGGCTCGTGGGCGTCCGACTCAGGGAAAGTCACCTGGTTTGAAACCAGTTGCAATGACTTAAAAACCAGTCGCAGTTACTTAAACGCATTTAAAGTGACTTAAGCTCCTAATTAAGTTACTGAACCCGGGTAACATTAACTCAAACATACTTAAAGTGACTTAAACAGCATTGAATAATTTAAACACAGTTGCTAAGACTTAAACATAGTTCTAATGACTTAAAACCACTTGCAATTGGCTTTTAAAGTGACCTAAGCTCCTGAAACCCAGTTGCATTAACATAAACCCGGTTACAATAACTTAAACCACGTCACAATGATTTAAATCCAGATGCACCAACTAAAACATAGTTGCAATGTCTTAAACCCAGTTGTAATGTCTTAAATCCAGTTGCAATGTCTTAAACCCAGTCGCAATGTTTTAAACCCACTTGCAATGACTTAAACCCAGTTGCACAACACAGTAGAAACGACTTAAACCCAGTCACAGTGACCCCAGAGCACTGACCTCGCGCGGGTGCTGGCCGGCGCTGAGGCAGGCGTGCAGCGCGGGCGGCGGCAGCGCCAGGTAGTGACAGTGACAGTGACAGTGACAGTGACAGTGACGGCAGCACTGACCTCGCGCGGGTGCTGGCCGGCGCTGAGGCAGGCGTGCAGCGCGGGCGGCGGCAGCGCCAGGTAGTGACAGTGACAGTGACAGTGACAGTGACAGTGACGGCAGCACTGACCTCGCGCGGGTGCTGGCCGGCGCTGAGGCAGGCGTGCAGCGCGGGCAGCGGCAGCGCCAGGTAGTGACAGTGACAGTGACAGTGACAGTGACGGCAGCACTGACCTCGCGCGGGTGCTGGCCGGCGCTGAGGCAGGCGTGCAGCGCGGGCAGCGGCAGCGCCAGGTAGTGACAGTGACAGTGACAGTGACAGTGACAGTGACGGCAGCACTGACCTCGCGCGGGTGCTGGCCGGCGCTGAGGCAGGCGTGCAGCGCGGGCGGCGGCAGCGCCAGGTAGTGACAGTGACAGTGACAGTGACGGCAGCACTGACCTCGCGCGGGTGCTGGCCGGCGCTGAGGCAGGCGTGCAGCGCGGGCGGCGGCAGCGCCAGGTAGTGACAGTGACAGTGACAGTGACGGCAGCACTGACCTCGCGCGGGTGCTGGCCGGCGCTGAGGCAGGCGTGCAGCGCGGGCGGCGGCAGCGCCAGGTAGTGACAGTGACAGTGACAGTGACAGTGACAGTGACGGCAGCACTGACCTCGCGCGGGTGCTGGCCGGCGCTGAGGCAGGCGTGCAGCGCGGGCGGCGGCAGCGCCAGGTAGTGACAGTGACAGTGACAGTGACAGTGACAGTGACGGCAGCACTGACCTCGCGCGGGTGCTGGCCGGCGCTGAGGCAGGCGTGCAGCGCGGGCGGCGGCAGCGCCAGGTAGTGACAGTGACAGTGACAGTGACAGTGACAGTGACGGCAGCACTGACCTCGCGCGGGTGCTGGCCGGCGCTGAGGCAGGCGTGCAGCGCGGGCGGCGGCAGCGCCAGGTAGTGACAGTGACAGTGACAGTGACAGTGACGGCAGCACTGACCTCGCGCGGGTGCTGGCCGGCGCTGAGGCAGGCGTGCAGCGCGGGCGGCGGCAGCGCCAGGTAGTGACAGTGACAGTGACAGTGACAGTGACAGTGACGGCAGCACTGACCTCGCGCGGGTGCTGGCCGGCGCTGAGGCAGGCGTGCAGCGCGGGCGGCGGCAGCGCCAGGTAGGCGCGCGTGTCGCCGCGCACGCGCAGGCCGCGCCAGCCGCGCGCCGCCGCCAGGTACGCCGTGCTGGCGTCGCGCGCGCCGCGACCGAACACCTCCACGAACGTGCCGTTGTACTGCGGACGGAGGGGCCGTAGTTTAGATTGACTTTATAAAGAACGGGGATGGAATAGAATATAAATCTTTATTTGCTTATTAACAGGGTACGGTCAATAGTTGTTAGGGTAAGTGTCACATTTAGATTCACTTGTCCTCCTCCTTATGAAGTACCTGAAAAAATTTTAACCACGGCTTCTACTTATGAAACTGACCAACTTTTCCCAAAGAACCTATACTCAATTCGCAAAAGAATTTTTGAAGTCCCCAAAAATTCTTGACTGACTGGCTGACTGATCAACTGAACTGCCAATTTTGTATGGGAAGTCAAAAAATTGTTTTGCGAATTGAGTATAGATTCCTTGGGAGAAGTTGTTGTTTCGTGAGTAGAAGCCACTGTTAATTTTTTTCAGGTATTTCAGTAGGACCCTGTATATTTTATATAATTTAATATTGCACTAGAAAAATTTTTTTAAATCTCTGTTCTGCATAGTCTTTAATTACTTATAATATTAAAAAGAATAATAAATCATCACATGTCAACGTATTATCAGGATAGAGTTACGATCGACTTTATAAGGAAAGGAGAAACAAGGTCTACGGGTCTCAAGATATAATGTACGGAAGATCCTCGTCAGATAGACTCTGATTCAGTAGTAACAAATCAAAATATTTGTGTTTCGGAAGCATTGATATGAAAATGATTGCTTTTGATTTTAAACTACGTTTTTAACCGACTTCAAAAAAAGGAGGAGGTTCTCAATTCGTTGGAATATTTTTTTTAATGTATGTTCACCGATTACTCGAAGACGCCTGAACCGATTTGGAAAATTCTTTTTTTGTTTAAAAGGGTATACTTCACAGGTGGTCTCATATAAATTTTATCGAAATCCATTCAGCGGTTTTTGAGAAAATCAACAAAAACATAGCAAAATTGGAATTGTTGCGATTGAAGTCGGTTGTTTTTAATGTATTCAGAGTGGTCAATTATTAGATCCTCAATCCTATACAATAGAAGAGACTGCAATAAATAGGTAGAAGCGGTGATGGCCCTGCACCCGGAAAGCAATAGTGACGGGTAATAAGAATACTTACTATAGGTCCCCTCGTGCGATCCATCGCCTCCACAGCGGGCGGGGGCACCTCCGGCGGGGGCGGCGCGGGGCGGGGCGCGCGGGGGGCCAGGTGTAACTGGCGCACGTACGCCACCAGCTGCGGCGAGTCCTGCTCGATGCGCGACAGCTCGTAGTCGCGAGACATGTTTAGGCGGAACTGCGCGGCGCCCATTGCTGGGAGGAACGCAAGTGTTTTTTTTTTTAATTCCTTCATTGTCTTCAGTCGGACGTTTACGGCACGTATCCGCTGAAGCGGAGCGTGCCGAATTGACGAATCATATTGTTCGAAATGAAGTGGAGCGGATATTTTTTGCATGTCTCCACTCCAGTCGAAAAGCACCTTCACTGCTGGACAAAGGCCTCCTTTTGGGGGGGGGGTGGGGGGGGTTGACTCGTATGAAGTGCCAGGGAGCTCACTATTTGCGTGCAAATATACCTAATAATAATAACTAGAATTCCCGGTATCTTGGGAACCACAGACTGATATACATACACATATACTTTTAAATACATACATACATAGATATAATATACCCAGATTCTGAGCAAACAATTCTGCTCATCACAGAAAAGTTGGCCCTTTGTGGGGATCGAAACCACGACTATCAGAGGTCAGGATCGCTAACCACTTAGCCACCGAGTCAGTACGACTTGTAATAAATATCACAGACAATCATCAGCTATAAGACTTTCACTGCTGGACAAGGCCTCCCTGTTTCCTGTCACTCCGCAAACATTTCACGAAACAGTGGTTATGACAATCAGTATTTGTGCTGAGTGGTAAAGCCTTGTGTGGAGTATGACCTAATCTACCCGAGGTATGAAAAGGGAATTCTTCTTCTTCTTTAGGTCCTGTAACACTTAGAGGTGCTTAGGGCAGAGGCTACATTTTTAACCGACTTCAAAAAAAAGGAGGAGGTTCTCAATTCGTCGGAATCTTTTTTTTTATATATATATTTTTTATGTATGTTCACCGATTACTCGAAGACGCCTGAACCGATTTGGAAAATTCTTTTTTTGTTTAAAAGGGTATACTTCACAGGTTGTCCCATATAAATTTTATCGAAATCGATTCAGCGGTTTTTGAGAAAATCAACGAAAACATATCAAAATTGGAGTTGTTGCGATTGAAGTCGGTTGTTTTTAACGTATTCAGCGTGGTCTATTATTCAACTCTGATCTGTTCCCTTCACATGCACCCAGGACATCTCAACCGCCTTTAGTTTCTCATTAAGTGAGCTCTTCCAGGTTACTTTGAAACCTCGGTAATAGGGGTAGGGGCCGTCCATTAATCGCGTAATGTTTTTAGCAACTTTTTAGACCCCCTCCTCTGATACGTGGTGAGCTTATAGACTACCCCCCCACCCCCTACCCAAAATCACGTGTATTTTTTGGTACAAAATATTATCTTTAAATACCGGTATAATGTAATTTAAACCTGGAAAATTAAGCACTGTGATAAAAAAATCCATACAGACATTAAGGTTGCAGGTTGTTTCTGACTGCCTGAAGGCGTTCGAATCTTAGAACAGTTAAAAACAACAGTCTGACGTTTGGAAATTAATCTAGCAATCGCGCATTCAACGAAAAAATAAATAAACATGATATCTCAGTACACCCACTTCCCCCCTTATGATATTTCATGATTTTTTCTGAGCCCCCTCCCCCCCCTTTTGAGCCTGACGTGATTAATGGACGACCCCGTAGTATAACTTGTTACGTTCTAATGTAAAACAACCAAAGCGCTTACCAACAGTATCCATGTAAATAAGCAGCATCGTCATCACGGTAACAAACGTAAGCAAGAACAGAACGGCTGGCAACAGTCTCCGATACAGGTCGTTCGGTGACGCCTTTGTCAACGACATGGTCTGTCTCGGAGCGGGCACTGTGGCCGGCGCGGGCAGGGCAGCCTTGTCCGCCGCCTTGGCCATGTCTTTAGTTGCGGCTTCCGAATTCTCAGGCAAAGGATTTTCCTGGATTTTCTACAAAAAGTAAAGTAAGCGATTTTATATCAATAAAAATTCCAGTGGACTGTGAGTAATTAGGGGAATATGGCCCTCTTTAGCTTAGCTACATGGAAAAGGTTGGTCAGTGGAAACTAAATGTTAGATGTTACTAGCATAGTTTGTCATCGTTTAATATTACAGAATGGATACAGAAACTTCTTTATGGCTGTCTGCAACTTCTAGTAGTGATAGGGTTTTTTTATGTGATAGGTGGCAAACAAGCAGACGGATCACCTGATGGAAGCGATTACCGCCGCCCATAGACACCTGCAACACCAGAGGAGTCACAAGTGCGTTGCCGACCTTTGAAATAGGATGGGGGGAATTGGGGGGTTGGACCTCCGGTACCCTCACTCACTCAGCGAAACACAATGTAAGCGTTGCTTCACACCGGTTTTCTGTGAGGCCGTGGTATCACTCTGGTCGAGCAGGCCTATTCGTGTCAAGCATGGCTCTCCCACGGTAAAGGGTGTTGTTGACTAGCCTATTTATTGGTATTATCTACTGGTATTGGTTGTTGACTAGCCTATTTAATATATATTATTAAGGAAACCTGCACATCTGATTTCTAGATGTGTATGATGGTCACGTTGCACACTTCTGTAGGTGTAAATCTAAATACCCTACACGTGACCGCAGGTGATACTAAGTGCAACACCAGGCAACCACCATCTATAACTAGTGAATAGAACGGTTAAATGTGCCACACAATACGAAGAAGAAGATATAATATACAGGGTGATCGGTAATTTGACGTGATCCTTCAAAGGGGTTATACTAGAGGTCATTTGCAACAAATTAAGTCCTGTTAACCAGGGGTCAAAAATGTATGGTTACTGAAATATTACTGTTTTTAGATTTTTTTGAAATTTTCTACCTTGTTACCAAAAACAATTAATTATGAAAAAACCATTACACCGTTTACATTAAATTGATACTTTTTTAAAAGCTGAGAAATGAACGCTTGCTTTGAAAAAAAATCCTTGCCCAAAACTCACAAAGTCTCAAAAATAAACGGTCTTAAGTTGCATAAAAATATTATTTTGTATAAATTTTCCATAAGTAATTGAGTATTACTAGAAAAAAATGTAGCGAATTTGGCGTACAAATTAATGACAAAAGTTCCTTGTTTCATAAGCTTTCTAAAAAGGTACAAATGCTACCAACTTTAGCACGGAATTGAATTTCTCAGCTTTTAAAAAAGTATTAATAATATAATTTAATGTAATGTTATGGTTTTTTCATAATTAATTGTTTTTGGTAACAAGGTAGAAAATTTCAAAAAATCTAAAAACAGTAATATCTCAGTAACCATACATTTTTGACCCCTGGTTAACTGGACTTAATTTGTTGCAAATGACCTCTAGTATAACACCTTTGAAGAATCATGTTGAATTACCAATCACCCTGTATATTTATGTAAAGTGCATAAGCATGAGATAAATGGTTCATATAAATGATAATTTTATTCCTCACATGCTATTTATGATACCAGAAATATAGAATGTCTGTCTATAATAGTGAAGACAGCGCGGCTTAGCAATTTATGTAGCAGTTTGTTGATCCTCATTAAAAATCAGAGATGGATGTATTAAGGATACTCTGACCGATCAGAATGTAGCTTAGTTTATTGAGTTTATAAGACGAGAGCTGGTAATAAGTGTAGACACAAGAAATCAAGAGTTTAAACTTTAAATAACCTAACCTTTCCTGGTTTCAGACAAAAATTTCACATGATTTCATAACAGTTACACTACAGCAATTTACGGCATCTAATATTATTTTATTGTGTTTGAAATTTAAATTAAATAACACTTACAATTTCATTTTAAATGCCAAAATGATTAAGCAGCCATTTGGAACATGACAGGTGTTACAATACAATCTTTTTTGTTGTTAGAAAAAAGTAACATGCAGGCGTGAGAACCTTTGTACATGTAGGTAGGATTGTGGACCAAGGAGACTGCATACAACGTTAAATAATATCATTCTTATGTACTCACCTTTTCAGCCATGATAAATGATAAAAACAAATACTGGTGAAAAACAAACACAAAACACAAAGTCGACTTCCGTGGCTTCCTTTTTTATAAGGCCGAGTTACAGATGATTGGATTGGGCATAATTAGGAGTAAATTGAGTAAATCTAAATTAGAAGATGTACTTGTGCACTAAAACTTCACTAAAAAGTGATAATAAATATTGATTTTTTATTCAGTTTTAAAAATTATGAATCATTTTTATGAATGAGCGCTTTGAGTTCCTAATGCTGTGTGACCACATTTATCAAAATTCTACCAAATTAGAAGAAATCACTAGAAATTTAATCCTGTACTGCCATCTATCGATGTTTTAATTAAGTATTTAGTTATATGGATAAGTATCGATAATTTGTGGAAATTCGATTAAGTTACAGGTTTTACAAGAAATATCTTGTCCATTCGTAACTCGTGGTATATTAATATGCGACATTGCAATACTAACTTTTAAGTTATAACTTTACGTCCCTAGTGGAAGTAGCTATATTATGATAGTTATAAAATACAACAATTTAAAAGAATGATAAACCACTAGCTTTCGCCCGCGACTTCGTCTGCGTGGACTTCAGAATTGGGTCTAGAGAGAAATAAAACGTTAAAGCAGCGCCATCTAGTGATAAAGCAAAATTTCAGTTTTTACTCATTCCTCCGTGAACCTTGGAATTTTCCGGGATAAAAAGTATTCTATGTGTTAGCTGAGTGCTTTATCTATCTAACAGATAATTAATTTCGAAGCAAGTTATCAATAAGTTTCAAAAACTCCCTTTTCCCTTGACTTTCAAGATAATAATAAAAGAACATATGATAATGAGTTTAGGAAAGGTTCTTTATTGTCAAAAGTTTCTTAATATTAAATTACACAAAAATAACAGCGAATTGTTAAAACAGTATGGTATACAAAAACTGATAATACAATGGATATATTCAAACTTACGTAGGTACATTTATTTACAACAATCAATTTAGATATTATTTTTTCTATAAAAGCTTTAGTCAGTAAATTTCAGATGACATAGGTTTATGCATTTTAACAATTCAAAAAACATTAATTAATAGGTGAGAAATAATAAATTTATATTTAAGAAATAGAGTAATATTTTGCTAATGTGTGAGTTATGTACTGTATGAAGTTTTATTAGTTTCAGCTGAAGATTTTTATCAACTTAGTCTTTTAGCCAATAATACAAAGAAATACTTTATTAACCAATTTAATATTTTAAAAATTATAGCAGGGCTTATGTTTCAAGTTTATGTTTAGGTAATTTAAGACGATACTTCGTCTTTTCAGTAATAAATCCTTAAAATGAATGACTGGGTGGAGTCGAGGGAATTCAGCTGATACTTGGATGCTCCTGATCAGAGATGTGAGCACAGTACTTCATGTGTGGCATCACTTGAGCTTTGTATAGCTGCAAGCGCTGAGTGGATGTAAAATAACTGAGCACTTCAAGATTTTTTAATGCAAGAGTAACATTTTCCTCGAAGCTAGAAATGTCGACACCTAAAATCCCGATGATCGTAGCAACAGCAAGCGTTATTCCTTAGCACTGAGGCGCTACACTAATGGGAATTATTTTAACTTAGCTATAAGTATAACGTATGATCATTTTTATTACTGTATTTTTGATTCTTTAGGTTAAATTTTATCATATTATAGTAAAATAAGCCACAACATGGAAATTATATAAGATGAGTAATACGATAAAATTATATTACATTTATTACCAAGTTGATTAATCGACGTGATCAATTTGTATTCAAAGTTTTTATTTTGCTCAGATTGTAGGTACCTATTGGTTTTTATTCGTTTAAGTAAATGAGTGGAAGCCATAGTTACCCGGAATGAAACGAATAAACTTTCACCCTGCGTAAGGGACATAGATAGATAGATAAGTACCTGCCGGGGCAGTAGGCAAATTATATATAATCATGTAATTTCGCAAAATTACAAAAAACGTATACTTACATAGGTAGATCAATGTCATGATATTTGTATTTGGAAAGGCAAATCAAATGTAAATGTATGAGTAACCTTTCTGTGATAGTTACCTATCAGAAAATATGTTTTTAAAAATAATTACTTATTGAAAGAAAATAATTACTGTATAATATGAACGTTCATTATCTTTGTTAAAATTATCTTTGTAATTTTTTTTTATTGGTTGTCACAAACTTCGGCAACGTCATGTTAGCGAACGTAGTAATAATATCTGCTGTTAAATTTTCTTTGACTATTACTGGCATTGCATAAAATATTTTGTATATGGCACACTTAAAAACCATCTTATTTTATATTTTGTACTGAATAAAATGAGTAAGATGTAAGTGTTTTAATTTTGAATGGGGATTTACTCTGTAAAATAATTAGACTCTGTATTCGTCTTCTGTAGATACATTGTTCAAATATTTTTTAGTAACATTATTTTCACTGCAGGTTAATTAATTTATTATCTTTTTGCCAGGCGGCACATTTAGAAATTAACTATGAATTGATAATATCCATAATTATAACATTAACGATATGTAATTCGATTGTTGTATGTATATTTGAACTTTACTCTCAAAATCAAATACCTAACATACAGCATCAAAGAACTGATGAAATGATTAATTATAGAAATAGAGTAAACCCAAAAGCAAAGAACTTTCGTAATGGTACTTCATTTTCCAACGTAAGAAACACGGATACGTTTACGACGTAGATAACATAACAAATATACTTAAGTTAAGCATTATAAATTCAAATGTAATTATTTTTCAATAAAAAATAACTTTAATCCACAAAGGACTAGAGTCTGGCAAACGAAAGCGTAACCTGGAATTTTATTAAACGTTTTTACATGGCAACATAAAGAAGTTGTCAGAGGCTGTCACTGCTAAATGTTAGTATGACTGTTAATTATTGTTAGTTGTTGGCTGAATATTCATATTTATTATTTATTGTATTGTTGAGCGTAAGAAATGCTATAATGATACTATTTGTAATGGCCATTCGTAAATGATAGATTTTATGGTAATTTCCGATTTTTCAGTGCAGAAATAAACTGCAGATTATCAAAATCTGTTTATGAAATAGAAATAGAGATAACAAGATTTACAAGGAGACAATAAAATTGTAAAAAGCTAATTGTAATTTTAGTTTGTATAAACGTTTTATAATAAAGATTTATCACACAAGTATTAAATATATTTTTTCCGCTATAGGTTGGCGATACCACATGAAGATTTTGTGAATTTGCCGCGCTTTCTTAGGTTACGCTTTCGTTTGCCAGACTCTAATTCACAAGGCGTCTTTTAGATCTGTGGACATACCCCTTATAGATATCTCAAAACGGAATCCTTAATATACTAAAAGAATAAGTATCCATTTTTGTCTTGCTGTTATAAATATATAATAAATAAAAAATTCTAAATTTTTCTCGCAGGCAAGTTATTCAATTGCACAGTAAAAATGCTTAAGTACTTTACATTGTATAACTACATGATAAAATTCTTATTCATAACAGAATTTTGTGCATCAACGTCTACGAACTACAAGTGTAAAATGATTTCAATTACTTACTAATGTTAGTCCTCTCTAAAATATGATAAATGTTACATATTATTTGAAAAACAGATAAAAGTTTTAGAAACAGATCTTCATTATTCTCAAATTCCTTAATTAAGATAAAATATAAAACTCTTTTAATAAGGGTACCAGTAATGTACCAATATTTTCGAAATAGAGTTTTAGTTTGATATTTTTTAGGCAAAACATAACAAATAATGTTTGTAAAGTCGTAAGAATTAAAGAATAAGATCTTAATCTAATAGATAAATTATTTTTTATTGTCATCTTTCTTTCACCTTTCACGATGATCATAGAAATAACTCTATGAGTTATTTTCTTTTTCACTAAGTCTTTGACTACTTTTATTGTCAGTTTCTCAAAATTTTAACTGAAAATTGGTACTTAGAAAGTTATATAAGTATGTATAACTATTGTATAATTAATCTAAAAGCCTAACTATATGTATAGTAATAGGAAAACTTTAAAATTCTAAAACATATTATTGTCATTATTAAGCTAGGACGTATTTTTAAAATAATCTTAAATAATTGTAAGCCCAAATTGTATTGTCTTATTGTTATTTTATTTATTACATACTTCAAACTTGTTTTAATTAGTTGTGCATTCAGTTAATCATTTATTATTATACAACCAAATCGTGTTCTCAAGCCAGACATATTTTCTGTGCTTTAATCTTTTTTTCACGTTAATATACGAAGTAATATGAGTAAATAAGTACACACAGTGTAACAAAATAGGCATTGGACCGCTAATTGGGGCTCCTACTCATGAATCTAAATACTGTTTGTACTATTTTGATGAAATTACAGAAAAAGGGCTTTTCATTAAAAAATGTCATACGCTGACCTGATTTTGTGAACATTTTTAAAACTTTCTCTTAAAGATCAATATTATCGAGTGATTTGTTAATCCCTTGTTAACGTGTCCTATACTCATTTTGTTATGCCTTGTATAAATTTTATAAAAATTAGAAACACATATTTATTAGTACCTGATGGTAACTATTTATTTACTAAATGCATAGGCTTCGTAGAATCGATTTTTGACACGAGTATCATTTTATATCACCACGGATTATTGTCAACATTTCCTTATATACTCATTATATTATAATGTATAATCTATACTTAACATTGATTCTGCAAAGCTCAATATGCATTTAAGCTAGTAATTTGTCTTTAAGAAAAAGAAATAACTATAGACTTTAATGCATTTAAAGTCTTAAGAATGTAAGAAATATTATAATATTTAAAGTAAGTGCACAAAAGCACAATATTTCTTCTTGATATGAAATTGATATCATGTAGATTGACTTTAATTACCTACCCGATTTTAAAATATTGTGCAATAAAAAATTGCAAACTCTGCATCCAGCCTTAATATTCATCACATTTCATAACATGTCAAAGCCGGCACACCTAAAATACATCTCATAACTGTAAAAGTTTACCTTAAATAGTAGATTTTAAAATATTGTTATGACAACATAATTACTAACTTTTATTTTTCATCACGATATTTTTTTTATTGTCGGTTGTTTACTGGTATTTACTTGTAAGAACCCTTAGAACCTTTCGAACAGTATAATAAATTATTGATTGTAGAAGAAATCTCTCTAAAACATTCAAATTCACTTCAAAAAACATCCACCAAAAGAGCAGAGTTCGCGAAAAGGAACGCATCCTTACCTACCCGCTATTTTGTTGACAACTGTCAAAATTACAGTGGAAAAGAGCGGGAGTTTTGTGAGTATTATTGATGAAGGCGCAGCGTTGAGGTTCGCGTGCTGGTCCGGGAACGGGATGGGCGTCCCGGGATCCACGACGTGAATCTTCCAGCCGAGATTATTGTGCGTATAACACTGGAAAATGAAGAGTTCAGGTAAGTGATATTATTACCTAGTACCTATCTAAAATTATTCACACTTATTATTTACTAGCGACCCGCCCCGGCTTCGCACGGGTGCAATGTATTATATACATATAAACCTTCCTCTTGAATCACTATCTATTAAAAAACCGCATCAAAATCTAGTTTTAAAGATCTAAGCATACACATGTTTTATACTATGTATGTAGTGATGAACCCTCATTTTCCTACCCAGGTTTCAGGTTTCAAAGTATTAACTTGCTATAATACCTATACTATTTTTATTTTATCAATAAAGTCGCATCTGAGCTGAGAAACGGCCAACGGCCAATAAAGGCATGCATACTTAATCGTATTCTTTTATTCGGTTCCATAATTTATAACCCCGTTTTTCTAAAATAAAACTTTGTAGGTAAGTTATCAATCTTTTTTGCAATTTTTATAAGTATCATAGGAATACGATGTAGATAACCGTATTTCCGGATTCAACGATGTCAAATTAGTAAGATAGAACACATTGGTTACTTTACGATTTGCTTCTAAACTCATAACGAAAACCTTTTTTTAAAATCTTCTAAGCATTTATTAATCCCGCTTAGTGGCGGGGTCGCTTTTCTTAACAACTTCCCCCACTTCGCTCTGTCCTGGACAATCATCCTCAGAAAGCTCGCAGTTTTTTAGGACAATGTCCAGGCAGGACAGGATATCCAACCACCTCCGTGGCATAGCGGCTAGTGCGCTCGCTTCACATCAGGAGGTCGCGGGTTCGATTCCCGGCGGGGTCCAACTTTGTAGGACTCGGTTTGGGTAGTAGGGCATTTTCTGAGCCCGCCTGGCTAGCTACCACCATCTTATCTAAGTCTTGCCGCCAAAACATCAATGTTGACAGCATTGATGTGTTCCGGCATGAAGATAAAATAGCCAATTTCCCATTGCGTTGGGGAATCTTGGTAAGCCCACTTCCATCTTCGGCATCATCATCACTTACCACCAGGTGAGAAGATGCCAAGGGCTTACCAATTGTGGATAAAAAAAAACCTTCATGGTCCTTGCGTACGCCCCGTGATACGCTCAGCCAACGAAGTTTAGTTCTTCCTACACCACGCCAGCCTAAAAACCTCGTCCTGTTGTTAACAACCCATTACGTCCCCACTGCAGAGGCACGGGTCTCTTCCCATTCTTGGGGAAGGTTAGGCCATACTCCACACACGGGGGCCAACTCCAGATTGGTACCTCCTCCTTACCTGATAATACACCAAGTCTGGCGTTTCGTGCGCCACAGTCCAGTTCAGCACGGCCGGCTCGCCCTCGCCGCACTCCAGCTGCAGAGTCTTCATGTAGTCCTCGAAGGTCTCCGACGTGGCCGCCTGGTCGATCGTTTTGTGTGTCCACTCGCAGTATCGTCCCACTGTGGAAACATATTTTATGGAAACCTTTACGTTCCGTATGTTATCAGTAGGCTTTCGTATAATCTGCAACTAGTGTTCTGATCTGTTATCCATCATCGCGGCGGCGTAGGACTGCAATGTTTAACTTCAAAATCCTCGTATATGACCACGCTGAATACGTTAAAAACAACCGACTTCAATCGCAACAATTCCAATTTTGCTATGGTTTTGTTGATTTTCTCAAAAACCGCTGAATCGATTTCGATAAAATTTATATGGGACCACCTGTGAAGTATACCCTTTCAAACAAAAAAAGAATTTTCGAAATCGGTTCAGGCGTCTTCGAGTAATCGGTGAACATACATAAAAAAAATAAAAAAAAAATAAACCGACGAATTGAGAACCTCCTCCTTTTTTTGAAGTCGGTTGAAAATACAAAGTTCCCGTTTCCGTATTACTTGTCCTGTATTATAGTATCTGACATGTGGAATTGTTTCTATTGAGAAGAAACATCAAAGCCACTAAACTCACGTAGGATATCTCTTTTTCATCATTAATTGGTAAGCCGTTTGCATTACAAGTGATGATGATGGCATAGAAATAAGGATGATGCCAAAGATGGAAGCGGGCTTACCAAGATTCCCCAGTGCAATGGGAACTGGCTTTTTTATCTCCATACCGGCACACATCAATGCTGTGACTCTCTTTAGAAAATAATTCCCTCAAAGAAGATTTAAAACTAATTGATTTAAGAAACAAAAAATTAGCTAACATTTGCTCCACGGAAAAGAAAAAGAAACAGGAGAAAAAGAATCAAACATTAAAAAAGGTTCAATTGGAGTTTACGAAATCGCCGCAAATACAGAATTCCTGCGACAATCAGCCTATTCAGCATAATTCACCAGGTCAATATCGGGACATTACTCCCATAAGAATTGATATTGAAAACAATTTAAGGAATCTTTTGCACATAGAAAAAGAAAAATGTGAAGAGCTATTGAAAATCATAGAAGAAAAGGACTGTTTGATAAAAACATATGAAGAGAAAATAGAGAATTATATTTTACAACAAAATCCTAGGAGTAAAACCCATAACAACAAAAAGCTAATGAAGCAATTGAAAATAAAAAATAAAAAAGTAAAAAATCTAGAGAAACAATGTAGCCAAATGAAAAGACAGAACATGACTCTTAATCAACAACTGAAAAAAATACATATAGAACGAAAAAATGCTAGTACTGAACGAAGTATTCCAAAACAAAATAAAAATCTGAATGTTCTAATAACAAATAAAACTGACCAATGTAAGAAAAAGAAAATTGTTGTTGTCTCTGATGAAATGGGCATAAACATGGGGCAAAAAATGAATGAAGCTAGTGATATTACTGTCACAAATTATTGTAAACCGAATGCTAGTTTTAATGAAATCCTAAAAGATGTGCATACATACATACAATCATTAGAGGAGACAGATACATTAGTAGTACTAATAGCTAAATATCAAAAACCTCATCACTGGTATGGCTCATACTATAATAAACTACTACAAAATATCGTACTGTCCGATAAACGACGCTGCAATATTATCCTTTCTGGTTTAATGTATGACGGTTATAATGATCAGCATATCTATGAAATAAACCAGAATATTCTACATACTGCCAAAACTAATGAGAATGTAAGATTTATCGACCTCAATAATAACATATTTACAGACAAACTAACAATGAAGAAACGGCAGCATGAGATAGCAAACTCAATAGTAAACCAAATCGAAAATTTCTCTGGATCATCCTGTCTTCACTTTGTAAAGTGCAACCGAGAGAAGGTTACGATAGAAGAAACAAATTTTCGAAAGGGGACAGCACTAATACAAAGCGGCTAAACATAGTGCACTCAAATATAAGAAGCATTAGTAATAAATATTTAGAGTTAGATTTTTTGACAAGCAAAACAAATTGTGATGTACTGTGTTTGACGGAGACATGGGCTACAGATGCTCAAGTCAGTACAATGAACCTTGAAAATTTTAGTTTAGCAGCATATTATAATAGAATTATGTTTATTCACGGTGGTGTTGCAATCTATGTTAGAGAAGGAATTGAATGCAGGGAAAGAAAAGACATTACTAAACTGAGCTTTGAAATGAATTGTGAAGTAGCTGCAGTAGAGCTTAAGACATCTAAATTAGTAATAGTATGTCTATACCGACCTGATTATGATTTTGATATTTTCAATGATGTGTTAAATATAATACTAAATAAATTAAGTAAGGAAGGGAAACGGTTAATAATTGCAGGTGATTTTAATCTAGATGTGTTGAAACTGGAACAAAATAACAAAGTCAAAAGATTTAATAGAACGCTTTTAAATTATAATTATAGTTATTTGATAAATGAACCAACTCGCACGGAAAAGACAAGTGCTACTTGTTTAGATAATTTTGTAATAAATTTTGAAAAAGATTACTGTGATACTGCAGTGTTAGAGTGTAAATTATCAGACCATAATGTCATACAATTAAAATGCAATGTAAATGTTAATATTCAAAACAAAAATGTACCAAAATTAATGAGAAATATGTCAAAGGATAACTTTAATTACTTTCACTTTTTATTTAACTCAGATGAATCTCTACAACGTGATATATTTGAGGCAAATAATGCAGAGGAAAAAATGAGTATATTTTTGGGCGCACTCTTACATTACTATGAAATAGCGTTTCCATTAAGAAAACAACAGAATAAAATTAAAAATAGAAAATGGTACACTAAAGGTATTGAGACATCAAAATTAAACTTAGAAAAAATGCAGTGCCTACAAGAAATTTGTCCATGTGAGCTAAGAAAAAAAAGGATAGTTAAATATAAAAAAGTTCTAAAGAAAGTAATGTATAAGGCAAAAAAAATTCAGTACTCACAACGAATCCACAAAGCAGACAATAAGATAAAAGAAACAAGGAAAATCATTAGGGAACAAACAAATACGAAAACTCAAACAAAACCAGTAATATATAAAATCAAAAATGGTGACGGTAAAATTTTAACAGATAAAAAAGATATCGCTGAATATTTAAATAGTTTTTTCGCCACAATAGCAAGACGGATATCAGGTCATTTAAATGTTAAAGTGGAGACATGTGATATATATCTAACATTAGTTGACAAACCAAAAACTAAATTTCAACTCACACAAATGAATTTAAAACATCTAAGAGCTATTGTTTCTAAATTAAAAAGCAAACCTACAAAAGATGTTTATAACCTTGATACCAAAACAATAAAAACGATGATTAAAGATAATGACTATTTTGCTAAAATGTTGCTAGATATACTAAATCAATGTATTTCAGAGGGGATTTTTCCGGCGGTTCTCAAGTATGGTAGACTTATTCCACTTTACAAAAAGGGAGAAAAAGATGACCCTAATAACTATAGACCAGTATGTGTACTTCCAGCCATTTCAAAAATCTTAGAATATTTTATAAAAGATAAACTAGTTGAATATTTCGAATCTAACGGTCTTTTCACTGAGAAACAGTTTGGATTCAGAAAAAATAAGTCCACTACACTGGCGATAAAGAACGTTATTAGCTTTGTCTTCTAAATGTTCAAGCCTCTTTTGTGATCTTTCCAAAGCTTTTGATTGCTTGCGACACGATATCTTGCTACATAAACTAAATTATTATGGAATATCGGGTCATGAACTAAATTTTTTGCAATCATATTTGAGTAATAGAAATCAGATATTACAAGTTAATGATACATATTCCACTAAAGTAACGACAGACATTGGTGTACCTCAAGGCTCTATTTTAGGTCCGGTATTATTCCTTATCTACATAAATGACTTGCCAAATTACTTACCTTCCTGGGCCTCAGTTACCTTATTCGCAGATGATACACACGTAGGTATCAAAGAAAAAGATAAAACATCTATGGAAATTAATGTAAAAAATATCACAACCATCTTAAAAAAATGGTTTGAGGCGAATGGAATAGTTTTAAATGTAGACAAAACCACTTTAATGACTTATGAAACAAAAAAGACAACTTCAGTAGAAAATGCACAGGAAACAAAATTTTTAGGATACTACATAGACTATACTCTAACTCATAATGTACATATTAGTAAATTATGTAACAAGATTTCTAGTGCTAATTACGCATTGCTGAAACTAAAATCTCTTGTTAACAAACAGACATTAATAAATATTTACTATGCATACGTGCAATCACTGCTAAATTACGCAATCATAGTTTGGGGTAATGGGTCAGAAATTCAAAAATTACTAAGGCTACAAAAACGTTCACTGCGAATAATAAACAGAAAGCATAGGCGAACATCGGCGCGAAATATATTTGTTGATAATAGGATAATGACACTGGTTTCTTTGTATATTTCGGTAAATATACAAAGAAACCAGTGTGAGTGTTCGTTAATAGAAGTTCATACCGAAAAATCTACTTTTTTAAGATTTAAAGATGTACATAAGTATAACACTAGAAATAAAAATAAATTAATTGCACCAAGGACTAGAATTGTTAAAACATCCAAGCAAGGCGTAGCAATTAGAATTAAAATGTACAACGCACTGCCCCATAACGTAACTGAACTGGAATTACCCGCCTTTAGAAAAACTGTAAAGAAATTCTTGGAAGGCAATGCATTTTATAGTTTAGATGACTATTTTGAAGCGCCTAAGGACATGCTCAGCCTCAAATAAGGAAAATATTTTTAATTTTAATGCTAATTATTATTATTTACTGAATTTTTTGTATTGGACGAGCTAAAAGTAATGTTACATTGTTACTTGGCAAATAAAGAATTGAAATTGAAATTGATGTTTGGCGGCAAGATTTAGATAAGATGGTAGTAGCTAGCCAGGCGGGCTCCGAAAATGCCCTCACACCAACCAAACCGAGTCCTACAAAGTTGGACCTCGCCGGGAATTGAACCCGTGACCTCCTGATGTGAAGCGAGCGTACTAGTCACTAGACCACAGAGCCGGTTCATATCTCTTGATGTAGATGGATAATGCATGTGCCGTGTAATTGTTATGCTTATCATCTGTGTAACTGATATGCTTACTATACATATGTGATAGTATTACATATTTTGACCCATGGATTCATTTTACATAAGTGTTCGAAAATACTGTTTATAAAGAAAATAAGATGTTACCTTGATTACAGTTTTGCCAAAACCATTTTTTCTTCATAATGAAACCAGTGGAAAAATACTAAACTAAAATTTCTTGTAGAAACCTCTTTGCACGTCCAATTTAACGCAAAATTTATGATTCTCACTCACCAGCAGTAGGGTATGGGTACTGCTCGTTGTCGTACGCGACTCCAGCGAAGACACGCTGCTTCCTCTGATCCTCCTCCTTCTTCTGCCCGAAGCCACCTTCTGATGAGTCGCTTATGTAGAACGGGTGGAACCTGTCGAAGGCAGTTCAATATCAAAGGTGGCTCACCGAATATCAACACGTATTGGTACTGAGGTTTGAGAAACGTTAATCTCTACAGCCGCGCGTCGAGAACTTTTAATCGACAAAGCTTTTTTTAAAAAAAAAACGGACAAGCGAGTCTGACTCGCGCACCGAGGGTTCCGTACACGTACGTACGTATTTTAAGACCATATACTTCTTCTAGGTTTTCTTGTAATCTATTAGTAAATACCTAATTTTTTGCTGTATTTTTTAAGGTTACACGTCCGTTTTTGGGTCACAAAAAATCCGGCAAGTAGATTCGGAGCAAATTGGTTGTGACAGACGGACAGACAGACAGACACACGAGTGATCCTATAAACTTATGGCTGGGGCGTAGCAGAAAATAATTCGCGCGTCAAGCATCATAAACGGTGTTAACGCGGGTGAAGTCGCGGGCGGAAAGCTGGTATAAAAAGTAGTAGTAGTGTAGTGAAGCGGTTCCCAAAAGGTGTTCCCAAAAGGGGAAGGTCACAGGGGTTCCGAGAGTTAGGCCATATTGTCGTAACTAAGTACCATAGAAACACGCTGCCTTTTATCGGCCAGTTTCGGTACCAGTCTGTGCAACACATAGTATTCCTACTCTTTCGCGCATACGGTACAAATATAGCGCGCACAAAATTTTCTATCATTAAATTCTAACTTGAATGAGTCTTGGACTTAAAGATGAATATTCCCTTTGCATTGGCGTGCAAAAAAAAAAATTGGGAACCGCTGGTGTCTACACTACACCAGCGGTTCCCAATTTTTTTGTGCTTAGTATAAAACTTACTTGGCAGGATTGGTTCGATCATCGCCTCCCTCTACGTAGAACGTGTACGTCTTCCCTCTCTCCACGTAAATCTCTGGGATCAGCTGGTCGTTGATGTACCACGCTATGCCCCACGATGGGTGACCTGTGACAGCAAACAAATGAGTTAAAGAAACATAAATAATTTTAAAAAGTGCGACAGTAATCAAAATAAAATCTTAGCATGACTTTGAAAATTGTGGCTGAAGGCATTTCGCACTTATCTGAACATTAAATTTCAAATCCGAAGTTTCTATAGTGCCGAAGATGTCTTCATCGGTTATGATAAGAGCTGAATATTCTGGCAATCTCTCATCCAATTTCCAAAAAGTATACCTAAGAATCACCTCGTTTAAACTTGTTTTTAAACGGTCTATCTTTTAAGAGTTACGTACGATGTTACAGATAGATAAGTAGGCTTTAAACTTACAACACTCTTCTTTTTTGCTTCAGGGGTTATAGAAGTTACATATTAGTCTATGGAATATGCCTTCTTGCTTGCTTAGTTAGTACCTATATCTTCCAATTCTCGCATCATCATTATTTTATGTCTAATACATAATACAATATCTCACATTATTTTTAGATTTATTATTCAATTAAAAGAGTTATAGTTACCGTAAGGTGAGTATCCATTAGTAATATCGTTTTCTGCGTGAAATCAAACGACAATACAATTGTTAGTAAGAATAGCGAAATTTTAGGTCTTAGTAACCTATTAGTAATCATCCTTTGAACAGAGCTTTCTGCTCATGTTTCTAAATAACTTTCTCAACGTAAACGCCAATAGGATAGTTATTTCATAAAACAGTGTGGACTTTTCTTTCTTATAACAGTGTGGACTTTTCTTACAAAGTTTACAAAGCAGATGAACGATGGTAAGAGTCTCCTAACGTGACCACAACTACGACACGCGTCTGCTACTTGACTCCAGCTCAAGTTATTTATTTATCCATTCATTTATTAGAAACAAAAAATTTTTACAGCACTTATAGTATTCAATGTGAACTCATCACTCTGCCGTATATTCACAATCATTCCATTCATCTCTTCCTCTAACTGTAATCTTAGCGCTTACTTCTTTCATACTGACATCATTCTTCACAACCGTTAGAAGTTAATATATTGAGAGATAGGTTTCTCTATTGAGAAATAAATGTATTAGGCCCAGGCAAGAATTATAAGAAACGCGAGCAAAATTATTTCCAATGCAAGAGCAAACGAAAGAAAAAAAAGAAAAAGGAATCACTTTCACGATATTGGCCTTCCTGATTTTACTAAAGCTTTCAGAATGGGATCTTCATCTGATGATGACTGACTCGGTGGCTCAGTGGTTAGTGCTCCGGACTACTGATCCGAGAGTCGTGGGTTCGATGGCCCAGGGCAAACACTTCTGCTATGAGCAGATTTGGTTGCTCTGTGTCTGGGCCATATGTATGTATTTAAACGATATGTGTATGTATATCAGTGTCTGGATCGCATAGTACAGGGAATTCTAGTTTGAGGCCAGATGACCGTGTGTGATTTGTCCCGGATAATGAATTACCTGTGATGGGCGTGTAGCCCCTCGCGCCGCCGGCGGGCCCGATGCGCGCGGTGAAATTGGTGACGCCGGCGATGACGCGCGCCGGCCACGGCCGCGGCCCGTCCGGCTCCAGCTCGGCCAGGCCTATGCACGTGTTGTCGTTCTGGAGAGGAAACAGACGAAACAATCAGTGATGTAGACATATGCAGGTATCGTCGTTCTGAAGAAGAAACAGACGATCTATCAGTCAGTGTTGAAGACCACTATGCTTACGCTAAGTTCTAGACATTACGAGACCCCAGATCCCAGGAAGTTGACTGACGTAGGTGCGGCAGTTAATACACAAACCACTGTGTTTGCTGTGGATGTCTAGAGGAAGAAATTTTGGTAAGCCTAGGTCCCAGGAAGTTTGCCGCTACAGATGCGGAAGTAATGTTTTACTCAAGCTACATAGATCTCTCTACGTTAGTTAGTCTAACAATATCGGATCTATTAAATAAACTAAAAATACCATGTACTTTCGGTTCAGGAGAATAAGAGAAGGAGTAGACGATAAATGCGAAGAGGAAATCAAAACCTCTTGTTCTAGCTCTTAATAATAAATCAAGATCAAGATGCGTTGTAAATTACTGTTCTCGAAAATTTTAAAACGCGTCAGAGAAAAGTTAAAGCATTTGTCTTTTAATGAGAGTAGTATAAATAAGTATGATAAGATTTGTCATGAACTACACTCGGCTTCAAAAAAATTGCACCTTTTAAGAAATCTATTTTAAACATCTTTCAATCGTATTTGTATTATGAAATATTGGTAATGTTCGGTATCATTTGAAAGGTAAGGAAACAGAGAATGCAAAAACAATAATTCATTCAATGTTTTTTATTGGAACTGAGAAAAATTTACAAAACAATAAAAATCCTTAAAAAACCCAAATGAAATCTGATTAATTTTTCAAAACAAAGTTGCTTAAAACTAACCTAAAACCTAGTGTTACCCCCCCAAGCCCTAATGACGTCTTCCATGCGCTCCCTCATGGATCGCACCAACTTTAGGACCTCTTCTTGAGGGATTCTGTCCCATTCCTCAATAACGGCGTCTTGGAGCTCCTGAAGAGTCGCGGGAGCGGGATCACGGGATCTAACCTTGCGTTTCAGCTGGTCCCAGAGGTGCTCTATCGGGTTTAGATCTGGACTTCTCGCTGGCCACTGCATGACAGGGATCCCAACCTCTTGAAGGTAGCCCTGCACAATTCCAGCAGTGTGCGCGCGAGCGTTATCGTGCATTAATGTGAACCCGTCGCCAATAAATCCAGCATAGGGGACCACATGTTCTTCCAGGATCTCTGTGATGTACCGGTGAGCAGTCATCGACCCTTGCCCGCGAGCACCGCCGGTCCGAGAGACGCAAGAAAGTTCAGTTTTGCCGTCGGCAGATATGCCGCCCCAGAACATGCAGGAACCGCCCCCGTATTCTACCGTCTCTTGGATGCAGGCTTGGGCAAAACGTTCCCATTGTCTTCTGTATACTCTTTTGCGTCTATCGTTGCAGAAAAGGCACACTCTCGTTTCGTCTGAGAAGAGAACAGCTCTCCATTGGTCCAGGGTCCAATTGACGTGGGCGCGAGCAAATTGCAGGCGTGCTCGCCGATGCGCTGCGGTTAATTTTGGACCCGTGGCAGGTCTTCTAGCCACAATATTTCTCTCCTTTAGTCTTCTTCTAACTGTAGAGACACTCACGGCCCTTCTACGAACTGCTTGAAGCTGCTGTTGCAACTCAACAGCATTAGAGAACCGATTTCTCAAAGACTTCGATACGACGAATCGGTCATCTCTCGCAGAAGTGCAGCGATTTCTACCAGACCCACGCCTTCGGACAAAGCCACCGGTCTGCAGGAACCGCTGGTACACTCTTCGAACAGAAAAGCGACTCAAGTGCAATTGCCGAGCAACATCACACTGACGTAGTCCTGATTGCAGTAGTGCGATAACTTGGGCGGCTTCAGCAGCAGTAGTGTCCATCTTCAAGGACGTTTTTCTGATGAAAGATATTCTTCTGTGTCTTCTTCGACTGTTGGTAGCAAATTTATCCCCCGATAAGCTGTATCGACCCTTTTATACCCAAAAAACAAAACAATACAAACAAAATTTGAAGAGGAGAATCAGTTCCATTGTCATTCACAGTGACTTAAAGTGTCAAGCTTTTTCTTTAATCAAATGAAATGGATATTTTTTTAAAGAGTTTTTATAGGGCTCTCAAATGATACCAATATTGCTACGAATAACTGCTTGTCTTAAGGATTAACAGTGCTTGAAGCCTATTTTTACGGACGTGCGATTTTTTTGAAGTCGAGTGTATTTCAAAAGACACTAAAGACACTTTCCGCAGATATGGAAAATTTCCGCAGATATGGAAAAAAGCTAATATTATACCAGTGCATAAAGACCGATATCAATATTAAATATATTTGACAAAATATTTGAAAAAATGGTTTATAGCAGAATCTATAGTGTAATATCCAAAGCAATCCCTAAGCAACAACACGGTTTTCTAAAAGGTCGATCCACAATGACAAATTTATGTCAGTTTACAGACTACCTGCTAAAGGAAATGGAAGATGGCAAGCAGGTCGACGTGATCTACACGGATTTTGAAAAAGCATTCGACCGTGTGGATCACGCCATCCTGCTACAGAAGCTAAATCGCATAGGAATATGCGGTGACTTGTTGCGATGGGTTGAATCTTATCTTAAAAATCGCTCGCAGGCTGTAATCATCGGTGGTTGCAAATCGGACGTGATCACTATTCCCTCAGGTGTTCCCCAGGGATCCCATCTGGGCCCTCTTTTATATAATGCTTACCTTTATGACATCTACACCTGTTTTCAGCACAGTAACTTCCTGATGTATGCTGATGATACTAAAATATTTATGAGTGTACGTGATGATAACGACTGCATTAAACTTCAGGAGGATCTTGATCGTTTATCTTTATATTATAAACTTAATAGAATTTCGGTCAATGTGGGTAAATGTCAAGTGGTATCATTTTCACGTCGTAGGAACACCGTGTTCTATACTTATAACACCGATAACAACTCTATAGTAAAGACTGATAATGTCCGTGACCTGGGCATTTATCTTGATAAGAAATTATTATTTGATCATCACATTGACATGATAACAGATAAAGCGTTCAAAGGTCTCGGCTTCCTTAAGAGAAACTGTAAGGTATTCTCTGATGTAGGCTGTCTCAAAGTAATTTACTATGCTTACGTACGTAGCATTTTGGAGTATGGTTCAATTATTTGGTATCCTCAATACAAAATATACAATGAAAGAATTGAACGTATTCAAAAATTATTTATTAAACATTTAAATTATCGTACCAAAGCAAACATTCGGGATTATTCTGAGAGTTGTCACTACCATAAGCTTTTAACTTTAACAGAACGCCGCGACATGCTTGATATGCTTTTTCTATATGATCTCCTGAACTCACGAGTTGACTGTCCATCCTTGGTTACGCAGATTTATCTAAGTGCCCCTAATAAGCGCACCCGTCATACTGCCTTACTCCATATTCCTTACCATCGAACAAATTATGCAAAGAATTCAGTATTAACACGTTTGTCCCGCACATACAATACACAATTCTGTGAAATTGATCCCTTTTCAAACTCTAAATATACTTATAGAATGAAGCTGTTTCAGGCATTTATCCCGACATAAAAACACACACACAGAGACACACACACACACACACACACACACTAACACATACACACTGCATAAAATACTTACATTATAACGTGTACATTAGTTAATAAAGAGTTAATAGATGTCTTAGCTTACTGTAATTACGTGGAAATCTGTTAAGGCTTTACAATGTAAAATTTGTCTACCTTCTGTATAAGTATTTAAGAAACAGCTGTTTGATTTCCTTAATATGTAAAAATAAATAAAATAAAATAAAGCAACAATCTTCATACCTGAGCACCAAAGTCAATCTGCACATCCTTTCTCGTGGTATCCATGAAGGAGTGAGCATTGGCTTCGTATCTGGAGTTCAGTGGTCCGAAAGCCGCTATCACCGACTGGGACCGTGATGTCAAGATTTCTTTGTCTTTGGAAGCTTCTGTTGCTGCGAGTGGACGCCGGTACGTTATAGTGGTGACCCCGCTCTTTTGTTGGCCTGATACTGGAAAAATAAAGAAAAATTGGCGGTTCAAAATTTGAGTAGCCAAACAAAATCATAAAAAAACTGTTAACGAAATTACAAGTTTAACTGATAGATAATACGCAAATTACAAAACCTTGATGGCGATAAAAGGGAAAGGAATTTAAAGTAGTACGAAAACTTTCAAGAAATTGATGTCAGTGTGAACTGCTTACACAACGCCACTTCGAACTTTTGAGTTATATTGTAAAAAAAAAGAAACTCAGATACATTCAAGAATATAAACTGAAACTGAATACTCATCACTGGATAACGGAGTCCACCGTAAGAAAAAAAGAAGAGGCAATACTTAAATAAAATTACAGTTAAAACAAGGGCTTAACTGTTGTGGATGAAAAATATAGTTAAGGAGAAATACCTACGTCCATGGGCGTCTATAAGGGGGGGGGGGGATTAGGGGGTTCGGACCCCCCTCCACCCCCCTTAGCATTAGACAAAATTATCGCGGAATATTCAGAATGGCTGGCCCTTTGGCTTAAATGAGCAGTTTGCATGTTTTTCTGTTCCGTATAGATGCAGTTCATCACAAATTAAATTTTTCATTGAACCATAACTATTGTTGTTGGCATGAAATTTCTTTAAAATGCCGTTCATCTGAGGCAATTTTAATGTATTATTTATTTCATGCCTGAAAAGACATAGACACTAAAATAATTCAGATAGTGTAGTTTTCCCGTACGAGGGAGCGAAAGAAGCATTTGCGAGAGCAAGATAATCTTTTAGGTGGCCCTTAAGCGATAAGCGCCTAGTTTCCTTCTTTAACTACAATTTTGTAATATGGTAATGAGTTTTGCCCGCTTCCTTGCTCTAGTGGTTAGTCCGCTTGCTTCAAATAAGTAAGTCGCGGGCTCGACTCTCGGCGGGGTCCGTAGGACTCGGTTTAGTTGGTGGCAGGAAATATTCTGAGCCCACATCTGGCTAGCTACCACCGTCTTATTCTTACTTAGGCTTACCAATCAAAGAAGTAAACATATGCCCAGTTAACATATCCCATTGAACTCTAGGTGATCACGAATTCACCAAACCCAAAAGGCTATAGTAAAGTACCTGTAAGGGTAAAAAATACTCACACGAAAGAAAGAATGATTTGATAATTCTCATATTTCTGGACCGTCGGACCTCCCCCCCCTTATGAAAGCTATAGCTACGCCCATGCCTACGTCACCATCAATTTAACAGAAGAAGGTAAAACGAACCTAATACAACGTCGTTGCTGCCGCCAAGACGAGCGTCTGGACACACGCCTCTTTCTCCGTCGCATTGCGCCAGATGGGTGATGGTGTAGTCTGCCACCCGGGGCTGGTTTGCTCTGAGAAAAAAATTCCTGACAATTATAACAGGAAAAAAATTGCCTAAGAGAACGAAGTTATGGTTATTGCACCGACTGATTGGAAGCATGAGAATATTCACTTACTTGCAAACAAAGTAATAATTAATAATAATATATGTCTTTGTATGAATACTTGGATTTTCGTGAATCAAAACGTATCTATTATAAATACATTACTTAACTAATGTAGAATACTTCTTATGGACCGATACAAACCCTATACCTATAACGCTACTTCTTTAGCTGTCCCTAACTGGTAAATATCGAAACCAATTGTCACTGCGTTCCAAATTCGTAGCATATGCTAAAATAATAATAAAGATTCGTACTTGGCATCCCAGTACGCGACCACCACGTCCCCGCCCAGCATAGCAGGCCGGCCTTCAGCGCCAGAGATGCCGAATGCCATATACTGCTCCTTGCGAAGACGAGCCGCTAGCGTGATTTGCACTTGGTCACCCTGAAACGGAGCATTTTTTAAAATAAATGTTTGCTATAGTGTGATAAATTGATAATATTGTATCTTCGTTTGGAAAGAAAATCAGCATATTAATTCATTATTAGTTATTGCAAAAAGCGTCTGTGACTTCACGATAGAGACTAACCTAACCAGAGGTCTCGGGTTCAATTCTGGTCAATGTACCAATGAGTTTTTCGAAACTGATGTACCTACCGATTTCTTTTTTCCGATTTTCTTACCGATTGCTTTAACGGTGTATGGAAACATCGTGAGGAAACCTGCACATCTGATGTGAATGGAGGTCACGTTGCACACGTCCGTTAATCTACGCCCTACACTTCGACTGCGTCTATGGTTTTCTAATAGTAGGGTTAAATGGTGCCTTGATCCTGGATAACACCTTCCTAAGGGTAGCGAAAGACACTATGATATATTAAAAATGATGAATATGATATTGTAGTTCAGAATAGGACAAGGACCTCAGAAATTCTGGCATAATTTAGTCAACACCTGATTGTATAGCTTCATATTTAATGTAATTTACTTAGAACACCTTAACTAGTCTAAAAAATATTTGGATCCAAAAGTATATTTTACCTTCCTATTTGTCTCACTTGCTTGAAAGTGAAAATATTAAAACGAATTAGATGTCAGATTTTTAAACATAACGTTGTTATAAAACTTAACAATATTAAAAATGATAATGATGCAAATGTAATTTCAGTAAACGCTAATGACTATAAGCAAACTCTTAATGGTTTTGTTCTGGTTCTCTCTAAAATGAGATCAAAAGAAGTTTGACATAAAGGAGACGTTTCACGGGACTATGGAGCTTGGACCTGGTCTGTGTACTAAACATCATAAATAAGTCATTAGAAACATAGTCTTTTCTAACTGTACATTTCCTTCGATTTACCTTCGTTGCGAGGTTCATCTAGTTTCTCAGATTTAACAATCGCAGCACATTAATCACCCAACATGGCGAAGCGAGCGCAATTTTGAGCATTTTACGTTCAGAAACTAGATTTTGTACATACCATTGAAATTAATAATTTAGTTGTCCGACAAGTAACTCGAAAACCAGCTGTTATGCCTCTAAAAGAGGCAAGGCATATCCGCAGATTTTAAAAATCGTACACCAATGTCAGAAGTCAGAACAGAAGGGTGTTCAGTCAATCAGAGTCAGAGAATATGTGAATGAAGCCGTAATTTCTGAACGTGACCTACTATTGCAAGCTTCAGTGTTACCATTTATATTGTAAATTATATTGTAAAAAGTGCTGACAAAACATTATGCTTGAACCACGCAACCCTGCTTCTAACATTTTTTTCATTATTTTTTCTAGAAAGCCTATATTTTTATATATTTTTCGTACTACGTACATGTCCAGGCACAAAATGAAACGTGTCCTTTAACAGATACCTCCATACTTTTTGTAAATGATATTTTATTATAAAACATTATAATATTAAGTAAAGCAAAGAAGAACTCTAGGTAGTCAAAACAATAGAGAGAAAGAGGGAGAGAGAACGAAACGCGTAAAAAAAATCCATTTAAAATCTGATCCAATGAAAGGTACGTTATTGTCGGAACTCGGAACACAAAGAAAGACTCACCTGTATTTCCCATCGGACCTGGAGTCTCTTATCCAGAATCTCTTTACAGTTAGAAGAGGCGCTAAAAGGTGACTGAGAGGTCGTTGAACTGGTCTGTAACATTTGTATAAATTAATACAATGCAAAAACGAAGATAATGTGAAATCATCTCAGAGTTGAGGTAAACGGTTCAAGATTAGTAGCTGAGTAAACAGTTTTAAAACAAGCTAAACATAAAGACAATGACAATAGCAAAGTTATTGTATAAACGGTTTTGAAATAATGCAACTTGAGTTAATAATAAAAGATTACATATTTAAAAATATCAATAGTTCAGCGTTTAAAAGCAATCAGTAAGTTAATACTCACAGGATTATACCACCAAGCTGGCTGTTAATGACAATCATCGTAATCCCAAGGAACGCAGAGAGAAAGGATTAAAGCATATTAGTAAGAAAAAAACAATTTATTTATTGATTAAACGATAACTATAAGTATTGTAACAAGAAAAAAGTTTTCAGTCTTGTAAAAATGAGCCCTTTTGGTACAAATTGGAGTCTACCATATGACGAAGCGCAGAGCAAGAAATGGTTTAAAGGACACTGATGTTTGGAGATATGGAATGCATAATCTCACAAACACTATAAAAAAGAGCTGACTCCAGTTTATACCTAGATAAACTTGCTTCATAAGTTATGGAAACCAATCAAATGAGAACCAAGATGGTTGGATGGTAGTCTGAGGTTTAATTATTAGTTTTTGAGAGTGACCAGCAGTTAGTGGATGACGACGCTTAGATGGTTTCCCTTTACCCTGAAAAGAAATTGGTGTTAAACATAAAGCAAACCGAAGAAAATAATGATATAGGAAATTATATTAGATTCCAAGGCAGCGCTGTAAAAAAGGCATGAAAGAAACGACAATTAATATGGCCAGTTTTGGTATTGCCCCTGAAAGTAAACTCATATTAAACTTATTGCTAAATGTTAAGATATATGTAATGAAGATTCAAGTAAATTCGGCGAAATATTAAGAAGAATGTGTTACGAATATCAAGAAGAATGTGTTACGAAAAAAAGTTTGCCAATTCACGATGCACTATCATGGTTTCTTAGTTTTAAATAAAGATGAAAAAATAAATCTTCATAAAGTTGTAAAGGGACAACCGGGACAAGCCTGGTCTAGTGAAACATTCGGTCATGAAAAGGTGATACCTATTCCACGCCATTCTAAACATATGCACCGTTCAAACACAGTACAAAATTAACCTTAGAACCTCCTCAAAAATTTTGCAAGACACCTTGAATTCGGTTATCGAAGCATGACACACCTGACCCAGTTTTTTTTCTGTATTTCCAAACTCACAGTGATTTTAGTCTGCCCCAGGGCTGGTGGAACATCCAAGTCCTTAGGCAGGTACACGTGGCCGAAATTATGCCGATACTCCACACACCAGACGGCTAACCAGTCGATGTCATAGGCAGTAAGTTTTCCAGGCAGCTGGATCTCGATATCTTCGCCCTGATAGCCTCGGAGGGGATTGAGAGAACCTTGTTCGTTAGGCACCTGGGATAGAGAAGGATGAAATGTAAACTGTTATTCTATAGAAAGCTTGAGTTGGTCTTGTTATCACTCTTTGAAAAGGTAAAATAATATGCCATGCTATTACTCCAACATATTCCAACTTCTGACACTGCTTTAATTAAGAAGTTACTTAGATAATAATAAAGTTTATTATTTATTAGTTCTTAATAAAGTGTTGCAAAATACATATTTTCGGTGACGCCAGGCTATGCTTGTGTCGTGGCAATATTATTATTTATTATTCATCGTCATTTGATCGAGTCTTTTGTATCTATCTATCTAAGAAATCTAATCCAATTGAAAAGTAGTTCCACAGAGGTACACGTCTGTGGGAGGTCCACAAACCTTAGTCCCAAACGGAGTGGGCTCTGTCCCGTTCCCGACCCAAAAGTAAGCATCAGGTCCAGCCCCATCATAATGTAGGTTCGGTATGTAGAAAGTCTTGGCGTCAAGAACGCTGATATTGCCAGATCGCAGCCCGTGCGCGAGACGTTTGAACTCTGGCAATACTCTCGGTCGCGGCGGGTCTAGGCCGGGCGGTATGAAGACATCTCCAAAGTTTACCTGGAAGAAGAATAAACTATTCAGTTTTGATTGTGACCTTTTTCGTCCTCTTCATGTCCTGAATTGATAGGTTTTATATTTGATACTTTTTATAAACGTTTATTCTCTTATCGTATTGCTTTGCTTAAGGTAACAGTGTTTTCATTAGAACACACGCCAGGATCATAAAACGCTGTGGTGCTGTGAAGGATATTTACTTATCGTACATTTACACCTAAGGACGTGTGCAACGCGACTTTTGTTCACATTCAGTTCTGATTTTAGTTTTTCTTCACTATTATAGTAATCGATATATAAATTTGCTTACGTAAGTTTTAAAAAAACGTTTTAGTACATTGGCTAGGATTTTGGCCTGTGATTCGGAGGACCAACTTAATATCGTGGGCGGGCGTGGGCGTAGGGACACCCACGCTTTTAAAACAAACTATTATTAGTTGAAGAAGATAATATTATTATTAAATATTTGCTTTACTCTTAAATCTGTTTAATCTTTCATTTACTTTAATTAATACGGTTTCTTTTGAATTTGAGTCCACTATCGATAGATGACATTTATGAAAGAGTTAAACGGTAAGTACTTCTAAAATTTTCTTAATATCAGAGACAAAATAATATGAACTGTTAAATTTAAACCTGTTACAGTTATGTAAAGATTTTGTAGAAGCTGGTCCGTCGAGCCGGATCTAAAAATAATTTTGTCTTTATAGGTACTTATAATTATTAATTAATTATAATGTAAAAAGTATACGCCATACGACGATAAAATATACATAAAACGCTTGAATAAAAGTCATTGCAAGTGTCCTGCAGACCCTCGTTTTCAAAATCACCTGTACACCCTGTGCAATCCGGAGCTCATTACAACAATCGCTTATTCAGATGGCAAGGTGAATGGAACGAAACAAATCACCCAGCGTTTTGGCGCGAAATTTGGGGCATGCGCAATGGCGGTAATCGATATTTAGAACTGTCACTGGTACGGGTAACCGTTTGATATGTTAATGTTATACAATATCTTTTGTATAACTATATTACGTTTCATTATTATTCTAGGTATATATTAGTTATAGTTAGGAACTTAGTACAAAGAGTAGTAGTTTTAGTATTATTTTATAGTTATTGAGAAAATAAACACAAACTATTTTAATATCGACTATATTATTATGAATAAATAGAAAAAGCAGCTTAACGAAATATCTCATAGCATCCTACCTATTTGACATGCAAAGATAACAAGCAAATAATGTTTTCTTTTCTTCTTTAATTATTCTTCTGTTTTATTTGCATAATCGACCTATACTAAGTTTTAATTGTCATACCAGTTCTATGTATAAATATTTGGTTATTGCTTGAGTGGATCCAAAAACTACTTTTTTCTCATTCGTAACATAGAAGAGGACCAATTTTGTGGACTATTGAGATATCACGTCATAATTAAGGCATGGCAAGCCAACCATATTATCTCATAAGCAGTAGGCGTTTGCGCAATCCGAAAGTCGTTGTTTGCTGTTAGACCACTGTTACGACAGCCAAAATGAGATGCGTATACCATCTTATACCTACTATTGAAGCCTACTCCAAAAGGTCTTTTGTTGGTAGACATTGATATGTAGGATGTCGTCACTCTTACTTTCTTAACTTCGGCAAATATATTGATACTTACGTAGAATTTTATTATTATATTTGGACAGTTCCTAGAGGTATCTAGATTAAAGAAGGAAGAAGAAAAAATCTGAAAAATATTTAGGCTGATTCTTCTGTAGTGCATATCTAGCCTATATAAGGTTCTTATGAAATTCCTTTAGAGAATTTGACCACGTCCTCTACTCTTAAAACTGATCAACTTTCCTCAAGAAGCCTATACTTAATTCGAAAAAAAAATTTGGAGTTCCCATAAGCCTGATCAACTGATCCAAGCCATTTGAGCCAAGTTTGTATGGGAAATCCAAAAAAACATTTGCTAACTGAGTCCTTGAGGAATGTTGTTCACGAGTAGAAGGCACTGTTAAATTTTTCCAGCTACTTTAGGAGGATCATATAATTATAGAGCAGAGCGAATGTCTTTTTGCAACAGAAGTCAAAGACCAACTTACAGTGAATCGCCGGCACCAGACGCTGAGCCATTTGATGTCCCGCAGCCGCTTGCCACCTGGCAGCCGCAGCAGGATGTCCGAGTTGCTGTGCGCTGTCAGGATCGGCGGGTCCCTAGAAACGATGACATGATGGGGCGGTTAGGTGCAAGTCAGCGTTGTAGGTCTGGGACCAAGTATTCACAAAATATGCTGAGTCCGGGCCATTTTCTTTAGCCTGTTTAATGTTTGGTTTTTGCTCTTTTTTTCCTTTAGCTTTAGCTTTATTTTATAGTTCAAATGTCTGCATGTTTGGCTATGTAAAATAAACTATTTTATCAATCTATCTAAAGTCAGTGCTGAAGGCACCATCTACAGCTATTCTGCTCGTTGCCGTTCAGCTCAAGATACGTACAAGGTGATAGTCACCTTGTACGTTACTCTTTATATAGTTTTGTACGATAATTACGCACGTGGCATACTGTGTTTTGGTTTTTGTGTCATGTTTTTGTGATTAAAAATAGGGTTTAATGCTGATGTGCGGTATAGTTCCTGTCTCTATGCTTAAAAATACTTCTTTTTTTATAATTCTTTCGGTTCAAATTGTATTATTTTTCCCTACTTAGTACAAAAAGTATCGATTAGCTTTACCGAACAATTCCTTCGTACGCAGAACAATTGGTAGGTATTGATTTTATTTCTTTCCCTTTTTTCCTTGATTTTAATCTCTTCTCTCTTGTCGGAGGAAGTTTTCTTTTGGACTCGACGTCGTTTCTGCTCCCTCCGTAAACGCTTCCCCAGGTAGCGTGGCGAGTATACGAGTTCACAGTAGGTTGATGAAAATTCGAAAAGTGCACAGTGCTGCCTACTTCGAAAAAAGATTTTCCATTCATTAATTGAGTTGGTCGATTGAGTAGACAATATTAATGCAAAGTTCAGAAACTGATAGAAAACGTCAACGCAAGTAAACTGAATCAAGTATTTCTAGAAAACAAAACAATTTGGAAAAGATTTCATGCAGCTGACTTTAAGAGATAAATGTTAATTACACAACAAAAAATAATAATGGAAAGAACCACTTTGTAATACGAGCGATAACGACCTCCATTAGGCGACGAAAAATATGAATGTACAAACAAATTGCCCGGCAATTAGATAAACATAAAAATATACATAATCACCGGAGGGACGACGGTAATGGTCTGATGGGGGAGGTTGCGACCGTCGCGTCGTGGATTTCCACAGTTATTTTAAATGGCTGAATATTCTAGCAAGATAGGGGACGATAGGTACCTATAGATTAGTTTTGTTAAGTCTACAATACAGACAGGCTGCCATGTCAGGGAAACAAATTATTGCGATGATAGAAATAGATGAGACAAACTCAAACAAAGAGAAAATTCTCTCTATTGATTTAAGGGGAATTGAGCTGGGAAACTTATGCTGTGAGATTTTATACTCTTGCGACATTTTCTCTAACAAACTCATATACAAGTTGTATAATACAACATAGCGTAAATTTATCATATAATTAAATATACAAATTGTATAATATAACTTCATTTCAATTTGTTATCATAACCACTTATTATCTTCAGTAATTCAAGTTATATTTTAAGGTAGATCAGTAAAATTTGGATGTGCCTCCGCTACACCTACCGACGCTACCTATATATACACATCCACCTACGAACACGGCATAATCTAACCTCAAAAGATTCCATCCAGCATTTCAATTTCATTTTTCATATGCCATACATACTGAAAGCCTAATCCGCGCGATTCGTCGGATCGCGGTCGGACAGACATTCGATGTTCATTTCACATGAGCCTGAGAATCGATTTTTAAGTCGATAATCGCATGTCTAATTGCGATTGTGACAGATCCCTTTGTTTGACTAATGGACTAGATGTCGACTTCGATACAAATATGATAATATTATTGTCGTTTGTCATGTCACGATAATTCTTTTAATTCGAGGTGGTCATTATAATACGAGAACCAAGTCAACTATATAAGATGGCAGGAGGAACTCTCTGACGCGTGCAGGTTGGTCCGAAGCTTTTCAACCTGTACGTAAACCAGCTGATAGTGGAGCTCAGCAGCATGCATGAGGGGTGTTCAATAGACGGAGTCAAAGTTAACAACATCAGTTATGCAGACGATATGGTGCTGCTGAGCCCTTCTGTTAGTGTACTTAGGGGGGTGCTGCAAGTATGTGACTCCTATGCGAATAGTCATGGTTTGAAATATAATACCGAAAAAGTGAGCTTATGGTATTTACAGCGGGCAGCAGCTCACCTGGGCAGGTGCCTCCTGTCAAATTGTATGGTTGTCCCTTGAAGCGAGTAAATCAATTCAAGTATCTTGGCCACATTGTTACGCAAGACCTAAAGGATGACAGTGACATTGAGATGGAACGCAGGGCGCTGGCGGTCAGAAGCAATATGCTGGCCCGCAGGTTTGCTCAATACAATACAATACAATACTCCTTGTACAGATCAAGTTAAGATTGCTTTATTTAAGGCTTTCTGTCAGTCTTTTTACATGAGTAGCCTGTGGGTATCATATACGCAGAAGACCTACAGCGCGCTGCGAGTCCAGTACAACAATGCCTTCAGGATGCTGCTGGGACCGCCTCGATTCTGGAGCGCGTCCGGCATGTTCGCCGAAATGAGAACTGATGGTTTTCCAGCCATCATGCGGAAAAAAATTGCGTCGCTTATGTCCAGAGTACGGGGGAGTGGCAGCAGCATCCTGAGGATGATCGGTGACAAGTACGAGTGCCCAATCATCAGGCACTGGAACGCCATACTTGTAGCCAGACCTATATGCTGGCGTCAACACCTTTAATGCCATAGTAAGGCATCGAATAGCATCCTTCTTGGCCAGAGTTGACAAGTGTAGCAACACGATAATAAAAGAGCTTAGGGATAGACTCTTTTATACTGACGTATATAAGTACTGGATGAAAACGGCAGCGTAATGTTATTGTTTTCATGCAGTACTAAACATATTAGAATATTAGAATATCTATTGCTTTATCTTATTTTTATTTTTAAGCTTTTTAGCTTTAGTTATGTTTAAGATATGGATCCTGAATCTGAAATAAAGACTATTATTATTATTTATTATTATTATTAAATGTGCCGGATTTTGTTTTTGACTTGTGTTTGTAATATTTTGACATTTTATTTGAACAATTTTGACATGCCTGTATTGTACTGTATTTTATTCTAATTTTATTTCAATTAATTAATTACTATACTGTATTACTACTGTAGTAGGAAAAGTGGGGGAGTGGGTTAGCTTAGGAAATGAACGAAAATATACTTTGATTCCATAAACGATCTATTCCCGTACAAATATGTAATCCGTCGAAAATTCCATCGAATGAATGCTCATTCGATGGAGTTACGTGAAAAAAACAATACCCACTCTATGCAAAAAGTACTCCACAGATAATACCACTAACATCACTAACTATCCCAACTTAAGCTGTACCTTCATTTCTTTTACCATGACAAGTACTTTCAACGCTTAAAATTCCTAGTCCATCCGACACGGCCACTCGCAACTCCCCCGTATAAATTTTACGAGACCCAAACGGAATTTCAAACGAATGTTTTTTGGTGATTCGATTTTATTTTTATAGGGTTCGAAGTCGTTTGGGGCTGACACGAGTGGGGTAGGGAGTCTGAGAGATCTTGGTTATCCCCTGGGGCACTTTACAACAGTGTGGACTTTATGGGGATCATGTGGATACAAGCAGGGAGTTGGGAGCTTGTGAGACGATAGATGGAAAACGCCATTGAAATACCCTTGCGAGAAGGAACACATATGGAAAATCTTGTGTGAATAACGCAACTACCTATTACATCTAAGATACTGGTTTTGACTTAATTCAAACCTCAATAAAACTACTTATGATGTCATGCGATGAAAACAACATTAGCAATGAATGTTGTCAAAATTTCGGATAATGAAACGATCCATAAATCGTATGACTATAACCAAATAAATTGTATTAAAATACTCTATGAGGTACTTATAAATTCATTGACTAATATCAGAGGTAATCAATGTTAGGTACTTACTGATTTCGATGTCTCTGTCACTTGTTGTGTTCTCAATTATTTTTCTATCTACAATTGGCATATTTTTTTCGAGAACAGAAATGTAGGTACACTATTATCCATATATATAGCATCAACCAATCAACTAGTCCCCTTACTCATACGTACTGCCGTCGTTGCACTTCTAGCTACAGCGGATTAATCTTACTTCTTGACCTCCTGGGACCCTTTCCATAAAACCACAACCTAACAATTACAATACGATGTATCGTACATTGAGTAGTCAAATAGCTATTATGATACCAGTAAGATTAATAAGTCTTTCGGATGATGATGATGATGATGAAGATTAATAATTAAACTATTCAATTACGCAATGTCCATTGAATTTTGCTTGTAACTTTTGAATTGTAGTTTTATATCAAAGTTAAAGTCAGAGCGTTTATTTGCCAGAACATATTGACAAAGATGTTTTAATCAGTAAATTTTCGTATGGTGAACCAGTAAAGGTATGCAAATATTACAAAATATACATGTAAAACTAAACTGTTATAATGAATTATTAAATGCATTAAGGGACATTACATTTTATTGGAATACTAGGTTCTGCGTGGAGTTCCGAATTGTCATTTACTGGTAATAAAAGTATCCTGTCTGTTAATGCAAGTTAAATACTATGTGTGTGTCAAATCATCGAAATCAGTTCAGTCGTGCTTGCGTTACGGAATGATAAACATTCAAACCGGATGTTTCGGAGATGCGACATTTGTATGTCTCGTCTTACCGAGACGGCATTAACTTCACTTAGGGGACTAGTTCAGATTGATTGATGTAGGTATTATAAGTGTGTAACATTTCTACTCTAGATGAAGGAGATTAAGCTCGAAAGCTAGGAAACTCAGAAAGTTGTATAATCCTCGGGGTATGGCACGAGGATACCTTCAGGTGCGGTGTGTCGGCCAGATTGGTTTATGATGTTTAAGTGTGTGATAGTTCTACTCTTGATGAAGGAGTTTAAGCTCTTTTAAAGGCCGGCAACGTACTTGTGACTCCTCTGGTATTGCGGGTGTCTATGAGCGGCGGTAATCGCTTACGATCAGGTGATTCGCCTGCTCGTTTGCCACCTATGCCACAGAATACCCAATAGTCCTATGCCATAAAAAAGCTAGCAAGACCACAGAGTTTATACTAGATAATAAAGTCTGTGAGCAAGACTCACCTAGTTGTGTAATCCTCGGGGTACGGCACGAGGATGCCTTCAGGCGAGGGCTGCGGCGTATCCCCCACCCAGAAGTACGCGTCGGGCCCAGTGCCGTCGTACGCGAAATTGCGCACGAAAACCGTGCTTTCGTCTACGGCGTACACCGTGCCGCGTATGCCGTGCGCGTACTGCGTGAGCCGCCCGATGAGACGCCCGTAGTATGGCTCTTGACGACGTGATGCGACGAGCTCTGTAAAAAGTAATTGGATTTGTATGCCAGCCATATGTTTTGTAAATGTACCTAATCAACCATTGATTTATGGGGTAGTGTGTAAAGAGTCTATAATAAAATAAATACTAGAAACTACAACCAATTTTCCTGAGAACAAATTCAAAATAAATGTTTAAAAAATTCTGCGCACAAAAGGGTATTATGATTATGTCATGACAACGACTGCTCCTCCGGTTCAAAACTGTACGACATAAATTGTATTAGTCATTAAATATACAGGGTGTAAGGGACAGGTTTCCGAAAACTTTAAGGGCTTACTCAGTAGACGAAACTAAACAATTTTCCACAAAAAAATTTTTCAGGAAACGAAAAAAAAAACGGCTTCTCCATACAAAAGATAAACTTGATTGGACAGTTTGTATGGAGAAGCCGATTTATTTTCGTTTCCTGAAAAAAAAAAGTGGAAAATTTTTCAGTTTCATCTACTAAGCAAGCCCTTAAAGTTTTCGGAAACCTGTCCCTTACACCCTGTATTTTATTTCTTAATGTGTTGAAGAGAGTTTTTTTTGGGTATGACGTTTCTTCTCGCTTCGCAAACACTTCCCGAAACGTTGAGTAATCAAGCTCCGCATTATTTCGCATTCCTTGCGCGTACAATATAATAACGGATTCATGATGCTGTTGGGGCTGCCGAGGCACTGCAGCGCCTCAGGCATGTTTGCTGACGCTCGCACCGATGGCTTTCATGACATTCTAAGGAAGGGAGCCGCCTCGTTGCTTGGCCGTGTCCGTGGCAGCGCTAACAGCATTCTGGACGTTATAGCTGACCGAATAGATTGCCCTATTATGTGGCAGTCTGTTCGGAGGCATGTAAATTTTTTTGATTTAATTTTATTTTATTTTTTACGTACTAACCCTTTTATTTATTTATAATTTGTACTACTAACCATTATGAATATTTAAGTTGTCTGAAAATAAATAATTTGAATTCGAATTATAGAAACATTGTATAAAGTAGAAAAAAAAATACGATTTAGAAGAATGTGTAAAGGGATCTATTTAAATATAAAAACATAACGTTTTTTAAGAATTAAAGAAATCAAGACCAATTTAATAACCCCAAGTTAAATATCGTTTTAGCTGCAAAATTGCAGATTGTATCATATTTTAATGAAACTGACGTATTTACAATACATCCCCAAAAACATTACTCTCCGCTTTGGAACTGCCAAATGGCACAGATAAGAAAAAAAACAATGCTCTTCACTAAATTCCCCCTACGTTCAAAAATCTAAGACAGACCAACGATAATAATAAAAAAGTAGAAATCTATAAATGAACTTCGGATTATCATAATAATTCCCAAATCGCCACACAAGGGATGAACGAGGGAACCCGTCTGGGATATTCTCATTATAAACGAGGGGGCGTAACCCAGCAACGCTGACTACCCTCATAGATGTTATTTAATTAAGCCCGGTTTTTACCCGGGTTACCCGTCTCGTGCTGGGCGAAAGGCGAAAACTTCGCCGGAGATGAGTTTTCGTGTATACTGTATTGTTACATTTATTTGTCAAGAGCCATAATCATAAAATGTATAAAAGGAAAACTCAGATTTTCATAATGCAATGAAAACGTGTTGTCAATTTTAATTTGATATTGATAGTGAAGCTTAGTATAGAAATGTATGGAGTGGAGTCCTTCATAGACCTATTGTAAATAATCTTTTTATCTAAAATTTTCATTTTATTAGGCTTTTCGTTTTGATTACTGCTGTCTTTTACCTTTTTTTCTGTTCTTCTATAATTTTTATCAATTCGATACAAATTTGTATTTTTCACCCTGAAACCAGTGGTTTACTGTCCTCTACAAAATGTATCAGATGAAGCTGATATTGACGGATTTAGCTGAGCTGAGATAACACAATTTCAGAGGTTACTTCGCTCGTTCCCGGTATTTTAAAAGAGAGTACACGTGGTGTGTGTCTCACAGTCTTGTAAATTTGCTTATTTAATAAATGGGTTTATTTTTACATTCGTAAATTACCCCGAAAAAATCCCTGTGCATGATATCAAGTTTATTCAAGTATTACAAGTTAAAAACAGTTAACAATGTTACTCTGATCTGTGTACTAGGTATCAAAATTGCATCTTGGCAAGGTTGATGCATCTCCGCAGTTTTTTATGGTGGAACCACACCAGAAAAATTAACCTAAACTAACTGCCCGCCTGCTTCCGTCAGAAATTCAGATTCATATTTGTTTGTAAAAGGGCAAATAGTAAAATTTTACAATTTGGCTGCGACATACACATTAGAATGAATCGTCTTTATTTTAAGATACTCATATTCCAGATACGTCCTTTCTTTTGCAATAATTTATAAATGAAACAGCATTAAAACTACGCACATATGCCGATCATGCATGATACAATTTGTATGAGTCAATTCGAGGCGTCTGATCTCGCTTCTCGCCTTAAAATGGGCCCCTTGGTGTATTATCATTACCGCTCCCTCCCTTTGGGGGGTATTTATCTAATATCCTAAGCGGAACTGGGCCCGCCATTACGGGATATTTTGATTGACACCCTCACCCTACAGATTTTGCTGAGTTAGGAGTTACGGCTCCATAGGGTTGCCTATTAGGACCATAGTTTTCGGATTAAGAATATATGCTAGTTTAGAATGTTATTTAGAAAGGTTCTGTTCAAATGATTATAAAATATATGTTATGTCAACATTATTTGCATAAAGGAAGCTTTTAGTTTTTAATTTAACTGAATTGGTGAGTACTTTACTATTTGAATTAATTAATATACCCGTCACAAGCCTAATACAATCAGTGTGGAAAGTCAATTTATTTTTCTTCAGTTGTACAGATTTATTTGGGAAAGTTGACCAGTTTCATGGGTGGCATCTAGGCTTTTTTGTATTGTTAATTGTTATAGTCTAACTATTGAAATTGAGATCTACCAACCGTATCATAAATCATAATAATCAATGATAGGATGCAGAATATCTCCAAAATAAATCTAACCTGTATCCTTCTTATGTCAAAGATGAACAAAACGTGTCCCAGTACGCAGCCCTGCGGAACCCCATCTGTGCTCAGACATGGCTCCCTCCTAACACGTACACTTTAATACAGTTTTGTCGCGGCATTTCGATACTCATTTGTCCCATCTCGTGTCGCAGGCCTGATGTGTTAAGGTTAAGAAATTCACAAAATGTGAAGACAATTTGTTAGTATGTAATGTTACAGAATTATAATAAATTGACTTTGCCTCTTAAAGTTTGGGAAATGTGTCTCCATCCTCACGCGTAAAAATTTCAAGTTCTATTATATTTTGTGCCGTGAAAACATGTTATTTTACTGTCATAAAATTGTTATGCATAAAGTTATATGACTTGAAATTTATGACAAAGAATTTTATGCAAGTGGAAGACCCTTCAAAAATATTTTAAGACAAGCATTGTGAGTTCACAATAATTTCGAATACACATACAGCTCTGTTGTAGACAGAGGTATTATTTTTGAAATAAATTTTGATCTTTTAAAGATTTTCAAAGCATTAGACTCAACAAATTACAAAAGTGTTATGTGTTCTTTATAAGTAACACTTTTAAGGAACATACAGTGTGAGAAAGCGGAATTCAAATGTTTGTGAAGGATTGACAAAATCCTTTATCTGTAGGCGGTTTCGGCTATCTTAAGAAAGACGTCTCGGCGGCTGTAGTGTGGAGGTCGTAAAGTGGAGGAAATCAGGAGGTCGCGTGTTCGTTCCCGGGGAGTCCAACTTGGTAGTAATCGATAAAGCATTTTCTAGGCCTCCCTGACTAGCTACCCGGTGATAGGTCAGCCATCTTGTCGACGAAAATGAGTGTTTACAGCATTTATGTATTCCAACATGAAAACAAGAATGCCAGTTCCCTATTACGTTGGGGAATCTTGGTAACTCTGCTTCCATGTTTGGGATCATCATCACATCACATATCATTAGGTGACTTGATGTCAAGAGCCAAAAAAGAGGGAGTCTATATGTAAAATAATTAAATTAGGACTACTTCTGACATAATATTCTTCACTTTTTATTCAGAAATTAGTTATGATATTAGTCACCAAACGAGTCCCTCCGCCCTAAACATTTGTGAAATAGCCGAGCGGATGGTGGTTCTCTCAATTTCCACCCTCCACGACCCTTTCCTGAATGGATGTTATAAAAAGCTTTTGAACGAGCAACAATACTTCGGGAGTTTCGTCATACGAATCCTGTCACGGACTAATGGGTCAGTTTTGAGTTTGGCTTTCAAGAAATGAGGAGTTGCCGTTTTGGTGGATTTTATGAGCTGATTTTACGCGATAATTGAGGTTGGTTTTGTATGTCCTGGGTCTAGGAGAAAATATTTCATGTATCTAATGTAGATATCGAAACAAGGGAGGAAAAAGTGCACTGAAGGAAAACACATAGGGGGTTCGGAGAAAATCACGAAATATCACAAGGGGTGAGGATGGGGGGGGGGTGTAGTGAGATATCACGCGTATTTATTTTTTCGTTGAACGCGTGATTTCTAGAGTAAATTCCAAATGTCGGACTGTTGTTGTTACGTTGTTTTTAACTCATCCCAAGGTTCGAAACGGCTTCAGGCAGTCAGAAACAACCGCAACCTTAATGTCTGTCTGGAAATTTTTATCACGGTGCTTCATTTTCCAGAAAAAAATGACATTATATGTGTATTTAAAGATAATATTTTGTAGCAAAAAATACACGTGATTTTGGGTAGGGGGTGGGGGTAGTTTAAAACCTCACCACGTATCACCAGAGGGGGGGGGGGTCTAAAAACATCACGTGATTAATGGACGACCCCTTAAATTAATTGCATTTTTAATGTATATGGATCGAACTTGTGTTGTTTGATTGAACTACCTCTATGCTATTGAGAACTGTACTAAAAATAAATTTTCTCTGGTCTTGAATTCATACATATCGAAAAAATAATTTACGATTCTTATCTCCATAATGGCCTTTAATCTTATAAAATAAAACGTTAAATAAAGAGACGTTTAATAGCTAAACTTTATAAATGATTCCTTATCCGAAAATCCCAGTTAGCTCCCCTTTTATCAATCAAATCAGCACTTCCCCTGAATCCGCGATTTTGCTCCTAATATATGCACCCTAGTCCATTCGTCTTCTCCGCGGCGCGTCGGAGCGTGGACCTACCCTCATAGAGGAGGACTTATAAAGGATGACGACAAAATATACAGGCTGTTCAAAAAGTGCGGTTGAAGTTTTAAGGGGTTACTCAGCTCAGAACCAAGTATAAAGTACAGGAAAATATACAAAAAATTCCAACCTAAATTTGTTTTTTGTTTTCTATACAAATTCTTGATTTACTATGAACATTAAGTATGAAAAACTGAAAAAAAACAACGAATTTTTTTTTTATGTTTTTCCTGTATTCTATACTTCATTCTTTCTGAGTATCCCCTAAATATTTCAAACGCACTTTTTTTAACATCCTGTATTGTGTGAGAGAAACAGGCTTTTGAGTAAATTGGAATACCTACTAATGATAACTAGCCTTCGTGAATTTATATGTAATTGTTAACATTTCAAAATTTTAAACCCCTATTTTTATGTACGTATTATAATATAAAACAATCACATTTTTTCATTTTCTAATAATTAAAATTTTCCGAGATAGTATTTTCTCCATTAGTGATTTAAAAGCTGTATGGGGTATGGAGCTTTTGCGTCGCGTCAGAACTAATTCACTTTTTTTGTCACCCCTTGTTATGGGCGTTTGGATCTTACTTTCAAACTTAGGAAAATATTAAGAAATATACAATTATTTTAATATAGAATTATAGACATAGACATATATTTATTTATATATTATATAATATTATTGTCTATTCTGATTCTTTGAAATTGATTTTGAAAAATTTTAATTTTGTTGCTTAGGTCAGCTTAGGTATATCAGTTGTGTAGGTATAAATAAATAAATAACTATCCGGGACAAATCACACACGGACATCTGGCGCCAAACTAGAATTCCCTGTATTATGGGACCAGAGACTGATATACATACACATATAGGTTTAAACACATACATATTTAGATACACCCAGACACAGAGCAAACAAATTTGCTTATAACAGAAATGTTTGCCGTGGGTGGAGATCGAACCCACGACTCTTGGATCAGTAGTCAGTAGCGCAAATCACTGAGCCACTGAGTCTGTCTAAGGTATTTGGCAATTCGCTCAATTTGAAATTTCACTTTGTTAGCCTAAATACGTACAATATCGGTAAGAACCCGTATCTTCCCACAGCTGGCTTATAAGTATCTTCTCGAAAGAGTTAGTCCTTACTCCACACACGGGGGCCAAGTTCGGATCGGCGAAGGATGTGGGGCTAGTGGCAAACCCCAGTGTCAAAAGTTTTCGAGCCGCCTCTAAGGCTCAGGTGGCTTAACTACTGCTGTTTATCGATATCAACCGGCACCAACGGCTTAGCGAGCTTTACGATCGCGGAAACGGCCGAGATAGATGCTACAGTCTGTCTATGTGATCTTTTGGCAAGTAGTGAAAAGCCGGAACTAACGTCGCCATCTTGAAATATGCCTGAAAATGACACAATTTATATGAAAGAAATGTCAGATTTGCGACTAAAGCGCCGCCATGTCAATGTCATCCATCTGCCAAAAGTCGTAGACAGACTGTACACGTGGGGGGTTGGTTGCCGGGACTTGTACCGAGCACACGTCTGTTAAGTTAATTTTACAATTATTACCGTTTTAGAATAGTTTCAACGTTATTTTTGTGATGGAGAAATAGCTGTGATCCCGATTTGAGATAAGCGATAATAATAAGAGGATTACCTCAGGAGACAGCTCTGTTTTCCGAGTTCCAGCAGCAAACCACCACGTGGAGCGTCTTTAAGTGCCCATCACCCTTAGAGTCGTCACTTTCACTTGACATTGGCGTTTCGCCATTTTTTTAATTGAAGATTCTCCCATTTTTCACTAGACATCGGCAAAATCACGCTCGGAATGAGATGTGGAATGCCAAATACAAAAATAGAATAGAATAGACTGTACACGTGCTACTAACAGTCAAACTCTTCCATGTAATGACCGCACCATCAAAGTATGTATATTGCCATTGTAAATAATTCGTATGTAGATAGAGGGGATACTCTAACAGACTTGCATACAAAGCGACGTTTGATATGCCGAGACGCACTGTAAAGAGACTCGATATAAAGAGACGCGAAATTGCGGTGTTGCGGGTGTCTATGGGCGGCGGTAATCGCTTACAATCAGGTGATCCGTCTGCTCGTTTGCTACCTATCACATAAAAAAAAAGAAATAGAGGAAATATTCGATAAAGATAATTGATTAACCATCGTGAAGCAACGAGTCGGAATATGTAATTATTTGACCAATTAATTAATACTGTTGTCGTTTCCGCCACTGCGGATAGTTGGGTCTAGGAAAGTGTTAATAATCGAGTTTCTTACATAAATAGGAATTTCAGTGAAATGTGTATTATTTGTAGACAATAAGCTGCATAACTAATAAGGTAACATTACAAGAATTTCGCGAAATACGGTTGAAAAGTCATTTATTTATTATAGTTGCGTAGTCGGCTGTTTTGTTTCCATATGTGTGTATGTGTGTATTTGCTGAATAAACATATTTCTATTCTATTCTAGTTGAATAAGCTCTTTTATTGATATCGCAGAAAAACTTTACGCAATGAAACATTTCATATGACGTCACAGATTGCTAGGCAATAGTAATATTTTTAGAACGTTTTTTTAACTACGATGACTAGCAGTAGTTTACCTTTACCTATTATAAAAATGCATTTTTATTAGGTACATTAAGATTTTGTGACCGTTTTTAGGGTTCCGTAGCCAAATGGCAAAAAACGGAACCCTTATGGATTCATGTCTGTCTGTCTGTCTGTCCGTATGTCACAGCCTTTTTTTTTCCGAAACTATAAGAACTATACTGTTGAAACTTGGTAAGTAGATGTATTTTGTGAACCGCATTAAGATTTTCACACAAAAATAGAAAAAAAACAATAAATTTTGGGGGCTCCCCATACTTAGAACTGAAACTCAAAAAAATTTTTTTCATCAAACCTATACTTGTGGGGTATCTATCGATAGGTCTTCAAAAATGATATTGAGGTTTCTAATATCATTTTCTTCTAAACTGAATAGTTTGCGCGAGAGACACTTCCAAAGTTGTAAAATGTGTGTCCGTCCACCCCCCCCCCCCCCGTAACTTCTAAAATAAGAGAATGATAAAACTAAAAAATATATATGATGTACATTACCATGCAAACTTCCACCGAAAATTGGTTTGAACGATATCTAGTAAGTAGTTTTTTTTAATACGTCATAAATCGTAAACCGCAATTTACCTTTCATTCAAGTTACAACGAACTACAAATACTTTTATATTATGTTACTTGCTGCTACGGAACCCTTCATGGGCGAGTCCGACTCGCACTTGGCCGCTTTTTTTTTACTGAGAATTTAACAAATCCTAAAATTTATAAGTAGTATAAGTAAGTAGACCGTACGTCACAAACGAGAGAAATGAGGACTCAAATCACAAATCATTAGTAAAAAAAAACGGGGGCTAAGTCCGGATTGGTGGAAGTTTTGGGAGTAGTGGCCAACCCTAATGTTAGAAGTTTGCAAAAGCCCAACATAAGCCCTCTGGTACCGAGAGCAGGTAAAAGAGATCCCATTAGAGAGAGCTGCAGCTGCAAAGCTTTGTTCTCCAAATTAATTAACTAACTGTGAGACAATGTACATTTTTGTTCTCAACTAAGTAATTGAGGATTGTATGTGAACTAGGGTAATTGCAAGATGACAAATATGTAATAACAATGCACAATTTATCTTTGGCGAATTTTGTTGATGCTGGAAGCTATTTTTTTGCTTTTTGAGCGATTTGCGGTGTGTGAATTTATGTCGATTTTTCCCAAATACTATAGGGCGAATACTAACTACAAGGTTAGACTAAGGTTCCGAGGGTTAGATGATGGTTACCAATATTTTCGGTATTACTCAGAAAAATTACTCAACAGATTGATAAGCGACAAAATGTCTGAAACACAAAAGTAATAAAATATATAAGATAATAAGAAAATAATACATCTCTCGTTGATGTCTTTTGTATAACTACAGTATGACCGAGGCCTTTAATTTTATCTAATTATAATACGATCAAATTAAAAAGTTACAAAAAATAAAAATAAAAAACGTTGTAGTTGCGATTTTTAACCGACTTCAAAAAAAAGGAGGAGGTTCTCAATTCGTCGGTTTTTTTTATGTATGTTCACCGATTACTCGAAGACGCCTGAACCGATTTGGAAAATTATTTTTTTGTTTAAAAGAGTATACTTCACAGGTGGTCCCATATAAATTTTATCGAAATCGATTCAGCGGTTTTGAGAAAATCAACAAAAACATAGCAAAACTGGAGTTGTTGCGATTGAAGTCGGTTGTTTTAACGTATTCAGCCTGGTCAATTATTTAAGCCACTTTTTTATTGTATTTAATTATTTTTTACCTTTTCCAAAACTTTCCTATTTGGAATTAGTTTATGAAACTTCGAAGATCAGTTCGGCTTGCATTGTTACGTCGGTCGATCATGAGGATTAATTAAATAAGATAAAACTATTATTTTAAAACTTTTAATCAAACTACAAAAAAGGACTTCTCACAAATCGATCGTCGAATTGACTATCGAGTGTAGGTATTCTCATATCAAAGGTCGGCAACGCACTTATGACTCCTCTGGTGTTGCGGGTATCTATGGGCGGCGGTAATCGCTTACCATCAGGTGATCCGTCTGCTCGTTTGCCGCCTATCACATAAAGAAAAAAAACTGTCAATTTTTGTGAACCGGGTCGGCTACCATTCGTTCGTGTGAATGGAGCCTTACAGCCTTACTCTTGATGTGTATGCCAAAACCCTAGACGGCGGATGTGGTAACCTTGGATAGGCCGTAAGATGATATGGTCATTATACGCGAAAGTATGTTGGTTGTGTCATCTATCAAGCCATGCATGACTTTCGATGATGACTTTCAAACAAAGAGACAATTATTCTGCCTCATAAGAAAGAAGGCCCCAAAACATGGAGTTTCCGTATACCTACTTTGAGGCCTTTTTTCTTGAGGGCAGTATTCGTATCTGTAATCAATCAATCCGGACCGATTTCAGCCTCAGCGACTGCAGTCATCAGATGCAGTCATTTGCGCAGGAGATATTTTAGTGCTCAAGTGTGCGCGCAAACACAGGTGCATTCTCTCGTCCTTACCCCCCTTTGTCCGAGCATCCGATGGAACAGTAAACTGTTACAATCAGAGGATGGTACGGATGCAGTTTCTGGCCAACGCTCTCAGTGCCCTCTGACGTAGCCCTAAGCCTTCCACTAGGCCTCGCTGACTCGCCATATCCACCAAAGTCCGGTGCTTATCAGCTTGGTTTGCCTTCTATGCCGAATCAGACTTCATGTACATGCGCGGGAGGTGACCGCGACACCTTACCATACCTATAATACTTTGATTATAAACAACCAAATATAATACTTCGAAAACAGGTTTCAACTACGTATTATGTCTAGTGTGGTTGTTTGTGTAGTTTTTACGGCCTTGATTTTGACGAAAAGTTCGATATTATCCAAAAAAAATTGCAGCCGAGGGTTTTACAGATTGTTAATAAATAAGCCTCTTTTAATGATCTACGTAGCACTTTCTATATTTGTACAATTTTTATCCCGAAAAGATCAAATATAAGTAGAGTATTAATTCGGCAGTCCAGAGTTCGACTAGATAAGGTATTAAACTGTCTGTCTCCATAGCTAAGTGGTAAGCGCTTCTGACTACTGATCCGAGGGTCGAATGTTCGATTAGGCCAGGTGAAAAAGAGACGCAGCCTCTGTCACAGTTGGAAGTACTCTAAAGCCCATCGGTAGGTAATAGCTTCTGGTAATCTAGGAGACACTTTCTGAAATTGTGTTTAAAACTAAAACTGGTTATCTTTTCTCTCTACAAACTTGTTAACCCTACTCAGTCTCGAATAGTCAACACCAGTCTTATTTGTTTTTCTTAGTTTTATAAAAAAAAGTGCTTCTTATCGTGTTACAAAAATTACCGTTAATCTCACACATCCATAATTCTTCTCTTATTTACATACACGATATTTTCGTGTGGTTCTCGTACATGATTTGACTAGTAACCAAAAAAGGATTAATTTCCTTAAACGTATTCCCCAACGACTCGCAGGATCACTCCGGTAGATTGCGTACTGACTCGTACAAGTTCAACACACGTCACACATTAACCTAGGTATCAATCTGGAAATCCTTGCAGACTTATCGTGACCTAGATTCGTTTCAACAAGCTGTGAAACATGTAACATGTTACATGTAGGTTTTAATGATAGCTATATACAGTCGAAGTCAATCACGTTATGGCCTTAGCCCACAACACAAACCGGTACTAAGGAAGGGCACTAACAGGGCATGAGATTCTATAGTATATTTTTAGTTCTTACGTCGTACAGGACAACTTTTATTTAAGTAGATGCTGTACACATTTTTTTTTGGCAGAGGTGGAAAACGAGCAGACGGATCACCTGATGGTAAGCGATTACCGCCGCCCATAGACACCCGCAACACCAGAGGAGTCACGAGTGCGTTGCCGGCCTTTGATTCATTCCACAGTTTGGTTGTGCGAGGCAGAAAGTTTCTAGTTTTAAATCGTAAGTATTTTACTTTTCTACTTGGTACAAAGTTCCTGCCACTCAGAACTTGTAATCTGAAGAATATCAATCATAAGAAAGAAGGCCGCAAAGTATACAGAAAGAGCGTACTCCCATATCAAAGGCCAGCAACGCACTTGTGACTCCTCTGGTGTTGCGGGTGTAATGGGCGGCGGTAATCGCTTACCATCAGGTGATCCGTCTGCTCGTTTGCCACCTATCACATAAAAAAAAACATATACTTCGCGGTCTTCTTTCTTATGACTGCAGTAATATAGAGGTACACTCAATGTTGCGTGAAGCGGAGCGAGAAGAAACTTCGAGTGCAAAAGAAACTCCGTATTACTTTTTTGATTAAAATGGAAGGAACCATTTTTGACTTTCTATTCTAAGTTGTAGTTATTATAAAAACTTTGCTGATATCGCAAAAAAAAATTGGCCTTTATAGGGTTCTATAGGGTTCTTCCACTCATAACTTGAACAAATTTCCCTAAGGAACCTTTAATCAATTCGCAAAAAAACAATCGGACTTCCTCCCATACAAAATTAGCGGTTCAGTTGATCAATTACTATGAAGACTCCAAAAGATTTTTTTTACGAATTGAGTACCTATAGGTTCCTTGGGGAATGTTGTTCAGTTCCATGAGAAGAAGCCGTATGGTTTAAAAAAATTCTGATATTTCATAAGGATCCTATACTTATAAAATTTCGATTTTTTTTTAACAGACTAAGTAATTATATTTGAAATACCTTAGTAATCAATAATCATTGTAAAATCAATACGTGTCCTCAGTACACAATGCTGGTAACCAAAAAAATAGACACTTTTACCCAAGTGAATTATATGGTGATTAAAATGACAGCTGTCAAATCTAGCTGTCAGGTTACCGGAACATTTTCGTTCATCGGAATTTAGTGTAATTTTCCAATAGTTTTATTTGACAAAGAATATATTGTACAATAATAATACAAGGATAAATAAATATTGCCTAAGGTTTTCAAGGTTATTAACCATTTTAATGTACTATAGTAGCCATGATTATCTACGAATGGTTAATATTGAATGAAATAAGTATCATCGTATGATTCAATTTGGTATAAAATAACGAGATTATACCTGTAAATTTCGAAATTTAAATGGCCTACGCGAAGGACCGATAAAATTAGCATTATACTTAGAAAACACAACAAAGTCATTTTTAAGCATGTGGAAGTATAAAAAAACCGACTTAGGACTTACCAGTGTTGTATATGAGCAGCAAAACCGCGAGGCAGACGCATCGCGGCCCGCGCGGGGGCGTCTCCCGCCACCCCATTGGCCAATCCAGAGCCTCCTTCTCACAATATAATAATATACAGCCACCCGCGAAAAACCTCTTTGCTCCACTTTACCGATTTTCCGCGTTAACCGGTCTCTTTGATGTTTTCTTCTTTTTTTTGACAGCTGTCAATTGACTTGGCGGGAGCGTGGTTTTTAGTTTTTAATCGCGAGGCTCA